>BHDV01013121.1:425645-516802 GCA_005406045.1 Adoxophyes honmai
GGATACCGGATATCCGGCCGATGATGAGGCCGAATATCCGGTATCCGGTATCCGGCCAAACAACTATCCGTTGCATCTCTAGTTTAAACATACAAAGAGTTAAACAATTTACTTAATATGGATGTTAGACAAGATTTCAGGACTATTTTTTTATTTTGTATCCTGAATAATATCCTGCAGTGATATGAGCCTGACACAGATATTTTGACTATACCAATAAATCTTGCATACAAAAAGTGGTCTATCATCCATAGAACAGATTGCCATGTTGCAGAATCAATAAAGAAGAAGAAAAAGCCAACCACATGAATTATAATATAAGCTGTAATTACTATTATGAAAATGACTAATGATATAAAAAAATTTTTTAGCCACCCAAAAAAGCACCAACAAAAGGTGCCAAGCAAATACTGATGGAAAATACGGCCACAGTCAACTTCTACCGGAACATGTCTCTGGGTGCTGTATTATTCTACAGTGTTGTGACTGGTGTGTTCTACTATGAAGACCTCACGGGGTGGTATATTGTTAGTACTATTTTTTTTCCAAGTCCCATTGTTCTGTAAGCAAAGATACCTTTGAATTCCATTCCGTTACTGCTCCAATGCAGTATGTGGCTCATCCTTGTATGTATGTGTCCAGGTATTACATACATTACCTTGTCTGTCTGACTTTGACGACCCACCAAGAGACTGCCCAAACCTGAATCAAACATACTATGGGTAACAATTAAATTAAGACTCATTGGCAGATTTCAAGTATGTCATGGTGGTGCATTAAATTTTGGTTCTGTCTTAGGAATTTCATTTTAATTAGGAAATGTATATGTCACCCGAAAATAACAAAATCCTTAAGTGTATAGTTTTCCTAGGAAATTTATAAACTTTCGTAAGAGTCCAAATGAGAGACAAAAAATGTTTTTACACCTATGTTTTAACCTAATCTAACATAACAAAACCTGATCTGAATCTGACCTAAATTAACATAATCTAATATAAACTAACCTTACCTAATATGATTATTTAACAAACATGTAGCCATAAAATAATACAATTTGTCTCTCTTTTAGAATCTTACGGAAGTTTTAAAAATTCCTAAAAAAATCGTAAATTTATAAACTTACGGATCTTCTTATTTTCCGTTGACATATACTCTAGACTCTAGATTGATTATGAAGCTTTAGGGTGTAATTCACACATCATACATACTTTGGTATAATGAAATTTTATAGTAAACTCAATATTTTTTGCTTTACAGTTCTTGAACGTGTTTATGTTTGCCGTTTACATTGGATGCTACCGTATGATGACTTACATCAGTCGGGCTACCTACTCTGACAACAGCCAACTGATTGATCCAGGACTCGACCTGAATATGGAAGGAGGAATGGGCGAGTGAGTACTAAAACAACTCTTAATTCTGTTTGCATTAGCCTAGTTAATTTGATTTTTAATGTGGTTTACACATTCTTGACAAGGCGTGTTTTGCGAATTTTGACGAGAGGAGATTGATTCATCGCAATGATCTTGAAGATTAGCATTGACAGATGCTATGTCAGTAGAAACCTCGTCAGGACAAATTAAATTCCACTTGGTGGAAAAACACATTAGCAAACTATCCTATTCAGATTTAATTAAAATAAATTTAAAAGTACCTACATAATTACAAGTTTTATTTCTCTTCAATCTTAAGGTATGTATTTGTCACTTGTTACAGACATGTGAAGGACATAGTCATACTAACATCAATCACGCACGTCCTCTCAGTCATATCCAACTACTTTTGGCTGCTACTGGTCCTCTTGCCGCTCCGCGCATTCTGGCTTCTCTGGACCAACATCCTGGGGCCCTGGTTCTTCCAAGAAGCACCCCAAGACACCGAACAAGACGAGAAGAAGAGAAAGAAAATGGAAAGGAAAATGAAGAGGTATCAGCAGTAGTAAGAAGTGCTTTGTTAATGTAGTTTAAATTTACAGACCGACCAAGGATAGTAAGAATTAGATGAGGGCGCCACTGTCTTCGCAAATGTCACTCTTTTCTTGTTAACTGCTTGAGTATGGCAACAGTTTGTACGACAAATTTTAGTTCCTCGTGTCTGTTGTTCTAGTGTTTTTGGTCAGTCTGTAGGGTTAACGTTATAAGCACGCGTGGGGCGTATGATTGCTCATCGCCTTCTCTCGCGTCACCACATTTTTGATACAATTCCGCAGGCTTTTGTTTAGTTTCGAGTTTAAGACACTTCCGGTGTGTCAAGTCAATTGAATTTATGGTTTAAATTGAATGTGACACAGAAACTGGGTGCTTTACCTACAGTGAACAAAAAGTGCCATTAGAAGAAAAAAGTAATTAAAATAATTAATTTTATCATGTGATGTCCCACGACTGACGCCTGAAATAGACTACTTGTTACCGCTACACTGTCGCAAGCGCCATAACTCGCATGACTTCGCGTGCAAATTGCTCAAGCGCTAACGTACACGCGTGCTTATAGCGATCCCCCTTACAGGGCAAACAATTTGCTTGAACACTATTTTTAATCAGCAATCAAATCAACCTTGTCAACCATGAAGTAAATTTTCTCCATTGTCAATTTTTTTGTCAATAATTTGAGTCTTGAGCATTTAAGGGAGGTCATGGTGATTGTTAATACTTTGCTATGTGGCCTTATTGTCATAATGATGAAGTTCTATGTTCGCTCAATAGTTTAGATACGCCTACATGGCCTATTAAATAGTACAATTAACACCAAGTCACTTCAAACAAATTGTTGTATGGTAATGGGTTATACATGATAATTAGATTAATTTATAGATTAGGTAAAGAATCTTTGTTTCTGTCCAAACTCGTGCACGTGAAAGTCAATGTCTTATCACAAACATGCTCTCTCAGTCGGTCTCTGTACATTCTACATATGAAAATGTCACTCAAGTGAATAATTTTTCATTTATACAAAATAATAACTAACACTTCAGGTACACTTGTATGAAGTTCTCTCGATTATATAACATTAAGCACTATTCTAGAGAAGATGATGATGATGATGATGAACTGTCAACGTCGAAAGTGCGAGGATTACTCTTAGACATGTTGTGATTAAAATGTAACTGGCTCTTGCCATGCTTTTTGGATTCTATGCTATACTCCGTTGAATAAAGATATAAGCTTTAGAGCTCCTGCATTTGACTTTGCACTAAGTATGGTTTTGCCTAGCCACTGTTAACATTTTAGGTATGACGTATAAAATAGTACCTAACTACTACTTTATTTTTATTACTATTTATAACAACATTTCGTTCCACTTTTTAAAACTCTCAGCTATCGTAGTACCTAATGTGGAACGACTAGCCAATGAAAAAGTCTGCACTATGAATAGTGATTCAGAATTTATGTGCGAGTTGGTATAACTAATTTATCTTTTCATCTACAATTCACTCACTTTTGTCTTTCCGTACTTGGTCAGTACTAGTTAACATTATTATAAAATAAGTAATATACTTGCGATCATTGGCGATAACAATAAGTAGATATTACGTGCACGATTTTGTACTTATTTCGTACTGAGCTTTTTACTCTAATGCAATTAGCTTGCTAGCGTCTCGTGATTAGGTAAACCTCTGATCGTTTACCTACTGTTTCCAAAATGGCACTTTTTTTCAATTGAAGCATAATAAAGTTATATTTACATACTGATACAATCCAGAATTCGGATAGGTGGAATAGGTTGAATGATGCGAACTATCGCTCAATTTAGTCCATCACTGCCACTCTTCGGGTTTTGCTATATGTGCAGTAATGATTGTAACACAACATTGTACCTACTAGACCCCGAAGGGTTGGAATGGGAACCAGTGCCTGTTCCTTAGCTGGGTCAAACAAATCAAACTTGTCCCTCCTGAGGACACAGTAGTCTTATTGGTCCACAAACGGAAACGTTTTATTGGATGGACTAGTATTTAGTCAGCGAAATCATAAATACATAATTCGTTCATATTAAACCACTTGTTTACGCAATCTTTTTAATAAACCACGAAATTATTGTCGTATTCGCAAATGTTTATTTTGTTTGACTGAACTTGAACATTTAATAATATTTTTCAAGAAAACTTCTAAACTTTAACGTACAAAGTGTTCAATTGTTACAGTATTTAAATTTAACTTAGCTTACGTACTGTCGGTTTTTTTTGTTAATGAAACATTAAGATTGTTAAGTTGCCTCGTTAAAATGTATTTCGTTAATTAATTAGCTTTTATGCCCTGCTGGGTTTAAGATTGTTTATGTACATACATATGAATCGCGCATTCTTGAATTTTGTAGCCTAAATCTGTCACTTTTATAATTCTATGAGATAATTATAAGAAAAAATAAGACCGATATGAACTAATTCAGATTGTAATTATGAGCAATACACGTGTTGGAACAATATTTATAAAATAAAGTTGTCAATGAAAAACTACAAACTTTTTTTAATTCACATCGTTTTCTTTTTAGATTCAGTTGAATTGAATTCTTCTGTTTTTAAATTCCCTACACAAACAGAGATTTCGACGTGTGTTAATGTATTTCGTGAATACCTTTTCCGTTGTTCCTAATAGCTTCGTTAAATAAAGATTGTTCTTAGTTGATAAGTAATTAACAATTTTTAACTTATAGTGTGATCTTGTATTCTTGAAACGGTATTTTTTACTGTCTCATCCAAGTCATGTCCCTAAGGCAACCAATGCGTTTTCGGGACTACACCTAGACGTCTTTCATAAACGCAGGTAAAGATTTTTCTATGAAAGTATCCTGTCACTCCTGGGCCTATTACATGAAGTGGATGATTATGATTAGTCAAGAATAGACCGCCGCAGAGTTTTACTGTGTTGAAAATTTAACAGCAGCGAACAAGAAGAAAATGATGACTGTCTCTTATTTTCAGACCGTTTCGTTTCTAGAGAATAACGATGAATGATATTTTTTAACACACATACATACATACAATCACGCCTGTGTTCCCAAATGGGGTAGGCAGAGAACACGAAACGTGACATAGACAAAACCATGATTATGACATGACTATATCGCGCTTCGCAGCCACTTCCAGCATAGTTTTAGGTTTGCAAGATGGAAGAGGCCTATAAAATACCTAAACCTACTGCCTTAGTCGCCTCTTACGACATCCACGGAAGAAATGGAGAGGTGTTATTCTATCCCGACACCACACGGCATATTTTTTAACAATAGGCGATAAATCTCTGTCAGTGACATGCGTATTACATGAACACACCTATCCACTTATTTTTACATACTTAAGTACATACATTCATACATATCACGCCTGTGTTCCCAAATGGGGTAGGCAGAGCACACGTAACGTGGCATAGACAAAACCAAGATTATAACTATACCACGCTTTGCAGCCTCTTCTAGCTTTGTTTTAGGATTGCGAAAATAACTTTTAACTAAACATTATTCAGTCAATTGCGCATGAAAACAAGCTAGCAGTAATCATGCGGTCAAGTAACAACTAAACTATGCAAGCAAATTTTTCGTTAATACCAAAGTCTGTCACTTCCTCACAAAAAATAATTCTGTCACTTTCTCATAAAAACACCCCCGTGTTGTACATATTTAAATGATATCCTAGCTTGTCTAGTGTTATCTGGCCAGAATAAATAAAAACGTAGGTACACCTATGTTTACCTAAGTATTTAAATCACTATTAGATAACTCTCATAGAATAGGTTCCTAACTGTTTTCACACTAAACAAGCAGAATAGCCACAGGCGATGAACGCAATCTATTTGGACTTAACGCTCCACATATGATATTAACTAGCCAAATATTATGTATATCACATTACTAACAATTATTCTTTAACACAATAATTTCAACAGAATAATTAAGGTGACGTGGTCGTAACGTGCGTTTTTTTTGTTTTATGGGTCGCTTGAATGTAGAGTTGCTAAAAGTAGGCACGGTCAAGGTATTTGATTACGTATAGGTACCTACGCACTAGCCTAGCACTTGGCAAGATTTTTTGTAGTAGGGGTAAGTTTACGCATTGCTTTATTTCCTGGAGAAATTAATTAACGAATTACTACAAAAAAACTTGCTAAGTTATGTGCTAGTAACAAGAGAGCGACATTCATAGTAAAAGGGCGTTTTCACAAAAAAGTGTGCCTATTTTTAACCGACTTCAAAAAAGGAGGTATTCAATTCGGCTGTATTTTTTTTTATGTTTGTTACCTCAGAACTTCTAAACGAGTGGACCGATTTCGATGTTTTTTTTTGTTTTATTGGAAATGGCTTCCCATTGGTCCCATTTTAATTTCATCAATATCTGTCAAGTAGTTTTTGAAATACAGAAAACGCGTTTTGTATGAAAGACATCAACGGGGTACTCGGGCGCGTCTTAGTCCGAACTTACATTTGTACATACATACTTACCTACATACAATCACGCATGTACTCCCAAATGGGGTAGGCAGAGCACACAAAACGCTACATAGACAAAACGATGACTATTAATTTCACGCTTCTTGGTCACTTCTAGCTTACATATATTTTTGGTTATAAGGTGGCAAGTATAATATGGACAGGTTGCTAGCCTAGTCGCCTAAAATATAACCTATGTCCTTAGTCGGCTCTCACGACATCCACGGAAGAAATGGAGAGGTGTTATTTTACCGAAAATATTTGTGTTTTCTGGCATTTATAGTAAAACTCCGGTGGTATAAGCTCGTGCACGGTACGTCGGGACCGCTACCACCGTCTTACCCGCTACTCCTGCCGCATAGCATCACTGAGTGCATCAGTGCATTGTTGTGTTCGGGAACGCAGGGTAAAACCCAGGTATTAAGAGTTTGTGTAGGGCACATAGGGGTCTTTACTAACGTCTTACTCGCTACTCTTGCCGCAAAGCAGCAGTGCGTGCACTATTAAGTTCCTGTATGGTGTGGTGCCGGGTTAGAATAGTACCTCCCCCTTTCTTCCCGTGCGTGTCGTAAGAGTCGACTCTGGGAAAGGGTTAGTGTATTGTGGGCGATGGGCTAGCAACCTGTCACTGCAATATAACGTTTGACCATCTGGTTACCCTGAAATTGCTAAACGTGGCACTGGATTTTCGAATTCACGTGCTCTGCCTACCCCTCTTGGGAATACAGGCGTGAGTATATGTATGTATGTATGGTAGGTAAAATCCCGGTATTGGGATCTCGTGCATAGAACGTCGGGATTCTGCCGTCACCATTTTACTCGCTACTCCTGAAGCAAAGCAGAAGTGCAAACATCCGGTAGTCCGGTACTATTACTTTTGCAGGAGGTATTACACCTCTAATTCATTTGGATACAATATATAGCGCATTTTCTACATACATACATACATACAATCACGCCTGTGTTCTCAAATGGTGTAGGCAGAGCACACGAAACTTGACATAGACAAAACCATGATTGTGACCATATCACGCTTTGCAGCCATTTCTAGCACAGTTTTAGGTTTGCAAAGATGGAAGAGGTAGAATGGGTATATTAAATCAATGGATGACTAGAATTTATCTATTCAAGAGACTTAAAATCTAAAAATACTTATGGTAGAAATGACTACGAAACGAGTCATAGTCACAGATTACGTAATTAAATTCATAGCTTGTGGTATTATATCACAATTAACTTTTGATCTTTATTCATTTGTAAAGTCTGACGTAAGATTATTATCAAATCAATGTCATTTTCCGGTGTCATATACTTACATAATCAGAAGTTTACTTTCAGGATATTGCTAATTGAAAGTCGTTTTTTTTTTAATTATTTATGTAAAAACGGATTTTCCTATTTCTCCTCCTCAGAATTTAAAAAATACAATCGATTGAAATAGTGAAGAAAAAAATGCACTTGAAATTGATACTTTTGTGGCGATCATTTTCATTATTTTTGTAACAGGCATCGCAAGGCTACCTTAAAAAAAGAAACGGATAAATTTTGATCAGAAAAGAGTACCTAGGTACCTACATGTTTTTATTAAAACGCTCAACAGATGTAAAGTGGGCTAAGAACCGAATCGAATATTCCCAAGAAATTACAAACAGGTAGAGACTTATACTAGAGACCTTTAGGTACTTAAAAGATGGTAAACAATCTTGACGTGTCTTTTTATTTAAACGTACCCTTTATAAATCAAAATCTTTACATTTTACAATTTAGGTATGAAAAAATCATTTACTTTCATAATTGAATTGTATAGTGTAACGATTTTCATTTTTAGACTGTGTATTTCAATAAAAAGACATGTCAAGATTGTTTACCATTTTTAAGTACCTAAAGGTCTAAAGTATAGAGTACGAGGGCTGCACTGAAAGTTTCGGGAAACTAATATTTAAATAACATTTTTTATCACGTATTATACCTTTTTACAATCGTCAAAGTTTCCTTATCTTAAAACACTGGCCACATAGAAAAAAAAAACAATGGTTCGGTTTCAATTGTTTTTTGAACTTGATGAGTCGCTGCCCAACATGGAATTGTCACGTGAAAATTTAAGAGCTATGATTTACTACGACTTTAAAAGTGGATTAACACAAAAATAATGTGGAGACCGGATGATTGCTGCTTTTAATAATGAAGCCCCTTCGATGACCACAATATACAGGTGGTTTTCGGAATTTCAACGTGGCCGTGTTTCCCTCATGGACAATGTGCGTGAAGGTCGACCAAAATCGGCAGTCACCCAAGAAAACATCAATGTTGTGCGTCAACTGATTACGGAAGACCGACATGTGACATATCGGGAAATTCAGGAGTCTCTGGGCATTGGAATGAGTCAAATACAAATTATTCTACAGCAAGAGTTAGGCGTGCAAAAATTGTTTTCCCGGTGGATACCTCATCAGTTGTTCGACGAACCGAAAACGACTTGTGTCGATTAGTGCCCCGAAACTTTAAATAAAATCAACAGAAGAAGCTCAAATGCAGTTTTTAGTATTGTATTGGATAATGAGTCATGGATATACGCCTATGAGGCTGAAACTAAAAACCAATTTCGAGTATGGGCCTATGAAGGCGAGATTAAGCCGACAAAAGTGGTTCGCTCTCGCAGCACGGCCAAAAAGATGGTGGCTAGTTTTGTCTCCAAATCGGGTCACGTGGCTACAATTCCTCTTGATGACCGTAGAACAGTCAATGCCGATTGGTATGCAACCATTTGTTTGCTGAGTGTGTGTGGTGAACTGAGAAAAAAAAACCTCAATCGTCGCATCATCCTTCACCATGACAATGTCAGCTCCCATACGGCTCGGTTAACAAAGGACTATCTAGACGGTGAAAAATTCGAATTACTGAACCATCCTCCATACAACCCTGACTTAAGCCCCAATGACTCTTTCACATTCCCCAAAATCAAAGATAAGTTACGTGGTAAGCAGTTTCAGGCGCCAGAAGATGCCGTGGAGGCGTACAAAACGGCCATTTTGTCGACCCCACCTTCAGCGTTCAATGAGTGCTTCAAAAACTGGTTTGAACGTATGTAAAAGTACATTTAATATAAGGGAGAATACTTTCAAAAGCAATAAAATTACTTTTGATCATTTTAACTGGATATTTTTTTCTATTCCCGAAACTTTCAGTTTGACCCTCGTAAGTACCATCGAAGCAATTGATTCCTGACCTACCATAGAACCTATTCACAGTGAACGTCATAGTGACATTGCATTGCCTGACAAAGGAAATGTTTATGACGTTTATTATAACAACGTACTGCGGTGGGTTAGGTTAGGAATCAGTTGGTTCCATAGTAAATACCTACAGGTGTCCCAAAGTTATGGGACTTGATGGAGAAGTAGGTACCTTTAATATCGTAGATAGTGTATTTTGCTCAAAGAAGACTTTATCTTATTTTTAAAAGTTAGTAATTCTGTGTTAATAGATTTTTTTTAATTACTTTCTTCGTCTGGGAATCGAACCGACTAAAATGTCAAAAAAATAATCATCCTACTTTTATCTTGCCAATCGAAAGAATAGCTAAAAATAATAACTCTTCTTAAGTAACATAGTATTTTAAAAGAAAGGAACAACGTCAAATTAGTCAGTTAAATCAAATTATAAACATACTTGAAACTGCTGTAGTCAATTAATTTGGTATTTTTGTGTAAATTAATTAATTAAATGCTCAAAATGTGATCCTTTTTATCTTACGAAAATCGTCAATCTTTTAATTAATGAGTACAATGCCTGTTGATTTTCTGATCATTTTATGGTGAACACTCGATGTAATATGACACAATTCTGTTTGCAACTCGCCCACGTTCTCGTATCGGTTTTTGTACAGCATATCTTTTACGTATTCCCAAAAGAAAAAAATCTAATAATGTAAGGTCCGGGGATCAACAGGTACCAGACTCATTAAAAGATTGGCGATTTGCGTAAGACAAGAGTGATCACATTTTGAGCATTTAAGTAATGAATTTACTCAAAAATACCAACTTAACCCATTAATGGTCAAAATGAAACTAGCAGAGATTCATCAAAAATTTGTTGATTTTATAATTAAAGAGGATAAAAGGAATTAGGAAGTGAGAAAAAAAAAATTTTTTTTTTTAGGCATTTTTGCGAGTTTTCTCACCTTTTCGGTAGAGTTTGGAGCGACGTTATTGTCGACAAGGTGGAGATTTATTTATTATTATAAAACTGTACCCAATCATATTACATTTAGCGTCAACAATTTAAATTTTTCCCTAAATTTTAAGTGTTCCCAAATTGGCACAGTGACCAAGAATGGGTTGACTAGGTACGACAGTTTCAAGTATGTTTTTGATTTGATTAAACTGACTAATTTGACGTTGTTCCTTTCTTTTAAAATACTATGTTACTTAAGAAGAGTTATTATTTTTTAGCTATTCTTTCGATTGGCATCATAAAAGTAGGATGATTTTTTTTTACATTTTAGTCAGTTCGATTCCCAGACGAAGCAAGTGAATTTTAAAAAAATCTATGAATACAGAATTACTATCTTTTAAAAATAAGATAAAGTCTTCTTTGAGCAAAATACACTATCTACGATATTTAAGGTACTTCCCCTTCATGTCCCATAACTTTGGGACACCCTGTATACTTAGGTAAAAAACTTAAGTAAGTCACCTGTTGTATGTAGTTGTCTACAGTTTGCAATGAACGACGCAAAAAATACGGAGACAATTATCTACTTGATTTTGACAACTATTTATACCTTATTGTGACAGTCGTGTCAATCATAAGTGGACGAATGGAACTTAAATGAGATTGCAAACGATACGATTTATTTCAAATTTCAAAAGTAGAATGTCTATTCGTACACATTACCATTACTCACACATACAGTCGTGTTCATTAATATATGAGCAAAACTGAGGGTTCAAAAATTACTGTACGTACCTACGTACACCCTTATGACATTGACAATACCTAAGGTGCATTTGTCTGCTCATATATTTATGAATTCGACTGTACAATAGGTGACTTACTAAGTTTTTAACCTATACCTAAGTATAAATAGCCAAACCTAGAAATTCTGAAAATACAAATCACAAAAAATTATCACAAAATGGTTCCGCATTAAGTTGAACCTGCACAGTAGATACACTAAACTTGTTTGAATCCTTTTTAGCTACAGTATACCATAATATTTGACCCGTTTGCGTTTGTAATGCGATTAACTGGGTAATTCACACATTATATCAAAACAAACAGTGAATTACAGCATAGACATCCCAGCCAAAAAACTTCCTAACCACGAACTTGCGACACCCCAAAGTTCAGTTGCGTCGGTAACAACGAACTGTAACTTACAAGTACAATTTTATAACTATTACCTAAGTAATACGGGCGTGTAATAGTTAGTTATTATCCTTGCCATAGTTTGACGTGGCGTTATTGCAATGTCCCAAAGTTTGCGAAGCTAGAAGGCACCAGCAGACTCTGAAGACGGCATTGTGCGCTCGCGCTTTGTGGAGACCACTTGTTGGTGCCGTCTCAAGCTACGCGGAGTCGCTCTCAAGGTATGTTTTTTTTATTAACGCGATATTTGAGTACTAACGGAAACAACCCAACGTTCGTCGGCTTAATTCCAATGATAGTCATAGTCATAGTCATAGTCATATTTATTTATTGCCTTATGTTGTACATAGATCTCTACGCCTTGCTTTTGAATTTGACATTGAAAATGACGATTATTGGCGCAGCGTCGGGCATTGGGTGGTTTACGTTACTTATATTGAAATAAAACAACTATTGATCAAATAATCAAGCGGTTAATAATTTTTAATAAAATTGCATTAGTGCGCTGGTGAAGATTTGTTTTATAATTTCAGTTAACTGCGGACCTTACTTGATTAAGAGTTGTTTCATTCCAAACCTTTTCTGTTCTTTTTAATGGCGACGTTCATATTTTGGGTAATTTTTATTCATTTATTTGATTGCTAATATTTTATGTAAGTATGTACTTATTAATATATATTTCCTTAATGAAGAAACAATAAGTATTTTTGGTGACTTAATTAGTATTTATAGTGACATTTATACCATGGCATTCAGCTTCAATGAAACCTCCCTTTTATATTTTAATCATTAACATTGCTTTTGCGAATATATTATGTTATTCAGTCCAATATTTAGTAAGTGAACATTTTGATTTTTGGGAAGTGCCTTATATACTTACTCCTACCTACTTACCTATACCTTACCAGACATTTCGTATTTATATTAGGTACCTAGTTACTATTTAGACTCCTTCGATCATTTAATTTATGTGGAGGCAAACGAATGAAATTAAAACAAAAATTAAAGTGGGAAAAGTTAGAGAGAGATGTAGGTACTCCTACTTGCCTTTTTTACATTAATTCACCTTTTTTTACATACATACTCGTACATACCGTCACGCCTCTTTCCCACAGGGATAGGTAGACATACCACTTTGTTCCATTTGCTACAATCCTAAAACGATCCGCACATTTTTTGACTGCGTACCTCTCGGCATCTTCGTTTTACATAAGTACCGATTTATAATTTGTACTTGAATTTAATCTATTCTCAGAACTAAAAGGTAGTTAAACTTAATTATTTTGCGTTAACAATGAAGTCAAGTCAGTGCTGGACTGATTTAAGTGATTTAATAAGACAATCAAACGTTAAATGACCTTATCTCGACTCAAAGTAATTAAACTACTGAATTAGTAGGTAGAATAATATTATGTAGATACCTAGTCGGTATAATATTGATTCTATAGCAGGAATTTAAATATAACTGTGTAAACTGTGTTTAATAATCCAGAAAGTAGTACATCGATGTTTCAAAATACAGGCAGACATAGGTATGAGATGTGCCGATAACTAATTATACCATACATACAATCACGCCTGTGTTCCCAAATGGAATATGCAAAGCACGAAAAACGTTACATGGACAAACCATGACTTTATCACGTTTCCTAGCCACTCATAGCACAATTTTAGGTTTCACAAACACACAAGAAGCATAATACTTAGTGACAGGATGCTACCCTGTCACCTAAAGCACACTTTAATCGCCTCGTACGACATCCACGGAAGAAATGGATAGGTGTTTTTCTAAACCTGTCACCAAAAGGGTAGTTAACTAATTAAAAGCTGTCTATATCGAGGTATGATAGAACCAATTGATTTCTGACCCCCCGCATAACGTTGTCCCAATATACGTATCTAATAAAGGTTTTCTTTGTCGAGCAATACAATGTAGTTAGAGTATGACGTTCACTGTGAATAGGTTCTATAGCGGGACAAGAATAAATTGGTTTGATGGTCCATTATGATTTCCTTCCAAGACCACATGACTTATGTTTATTTTAACTGCCTATACCAGCTAGGAATATGTTCCGTGTAGTGTCGGATTTAGAACATCACCTCTCCATTTCTTCCGTGGATATCGCATGAGGCGACTAAGGAAATAGTTTAGGGTATATTTCGAGGCGACAGGCTAGCAACCTGTCACTATTATACCTACACACCTAAAACCTAAAAAAAAGAGCTAGAATTTGCCACGTGAAATAGACATGGTTTTGTCGATGTAGCGTTTCGTGTGCTGTACGTACATTTGGGAATACAGTCGTGATATACAGATGATATACAGATACTTTTAAAATTGACCTGATTACTGTTTCCAGCCAGTTGCATGACATAAATAGGTACACAATATTGAACTTCATGGTTAAGTTTGTCCTATAATGCGAACAAATTATGAAGGTGGTAAACCTGCTAAACATCCCATTTCCCTGATTGTACACACAAAATATAAAATTACTGTCTTGTGTTCTAAATCAACATCAAGACAGGTTGCCGAATAGCAGTCCAAGCGGTCCTCACGATTTATATTATGTGTGTACGCACCTCAATTAAAAACTGAGGTGAAGACAAACTTGAACAGTGCAAATATTGAAGCATACGATTGTGAAGTAGGAAGTATTACGCATACCTATACACGTACTTATAATTAAGTACCTTACCTTGCTTACCTTAGCACGTTTAGCACGATGCGGTGCGAGACAGTCATCATCATCATCAGCCTATCCTATATACGTCCCACTGCAGGGCACAGGCATCCTCTCAGTATGAGAGGGCTTGGGCGATAGTTCCCACGCGGGCCCAGTGCGGATTGGGAACTTCACACACAACGTTGTATTACTTCGTCGCTGTGTGTAGGTTTCCTCACGATGTTTTCCTTCACCGAATAGCTCGTGATAAATAATAAATTTGATATCGCACATAAATTCCGAAAAATTCAGAGGTGCGAGCCCGGGGTTTGAACCCACGACCCTCTGCTTGAGAGGCCACAGTTCGAACCGCTGGGCTATCACGGCGAGACATTCGCGTGCGAATATTGACTATCTGTCACTAGCTAAAATCGTAAGAAAATTAAAAATATGTAGGTTGCCGTGCTAGCCAGGCTGAGGCAGATTATATTTAGTAAGGGTTGTTGCCGTGTGGTGTCGGGATAGAATAACAACTCTCCATTTCTTCCATGGATGCCGTAAGAGGCGCCTAAGGAAATAGGTTTAGGTATGCTTTAGGCGACAGGCTAGCAACCTGTCACTATTCTACTCCTTCCATTTTTGCAAACCTAAAGCCAAAGATACATTAGGGGACAAATGTGCCGCGACATGTCGCGCGACACGTGTCGTGGCACATTTGTCCCCTAATGTATCCGTGAGTTGAAACAATGCTAGAAGTGGCTGTGAAGCGTAATATAGTAACAATCATGGTTTTGTCTATGTCACGTTTCGTGTGCTCTTCCTCCTCCATTGGGAATAGTCATACTAAGTATTTCACGCTTTGCAGCCACTTCTAGCATTATTTTGGGTTTGAAAACAGATGTAAGAAGTAGTATGATAGTGACAGGTTACTAGCCTGTCGCCTAAAGAACACCCAAACCCATTTCCTTAGTCGCCTCCTACGACATCCACGGAAGAAATGGAGAGATGCTATTCTAGACCCAACACCACACGGCACACGGGTTCTCTATCTATGCTATCTTTGACTCTACTATTCTTGTTTTACTTAAATACTTATTAAGTACTAGCTTTCCGCCCGCGGCTTCGCCCGCGTGGAATTCGGTTATATTGCGCTAAAAACTTCACGGAGCCCGAGACCTTTCCAACGAATGCAAAACCGTGAAAATCGGTTCGTGCGTTCTGGAGTTATAGCGTCAGGAAGGAAAACCCGACTTATTTTTATATAGTAGATTATATTTTCTAGGGGAAATCGCTACAATTTTTTTTATACTTTATTATACTGTGGTGTGGGGATAGAATGTCACCTTTCCTTTTTTCCGTGGATGTCGTCATAGGTTACTAAAGGAAATAGGTTTAGGTAGGTATCCTTTAGGCGTCAGCCTAGCAGTCTGTCACTATTATAGATCTTGTTTCTAAATTAAAATAATGCTATTAGAAGTGCTTCGAAACGTGAAATAGTCCTAATTTTGTCTGTGTCACGTTTGTACTATTATGTATTCTGTGGTCACGTTTCACTTCCTCTACCTGCCTACCCCGTATGGGAAAACAGGCTTGATTGTATGTATGTATGTAAATTGTGACTTATTCCTAGACTCATTTTTCCCCGTTTAGTTGAATGCGGCCTTAATACGATGATGCTTTAATGAATTTAAGCTAGTGATCAATAGATATTGTAATAAATATAATAGATATTAGGTTTTATAATGGCTGATGGATGAGTAGAAACTCACAATACATCGTAAATACCTATTCTGTAATCGAATATTAATCAATGGGTCATACAAGTAATTTGTAAGTTGGTTATCGTAGTTATAGTTATCAATTGATCAAAGATCTAATCCAGAACAGTGTTAATTATAGATATTACGTAATTAGGACAGTTTGCTACAGATTGATTGATAGATCGATACGTCCAACAAACAATAGGACAGCCATTACTATTATAATGGAATAGAAAAACATTATAAACACAATCAGCGTCGACAAGAAAAACGGGTTACGTGTTACATTACACCTGGCTACCCACCTAGTTAGCATTACGAGATGTAATGCCAATGCCAGTAAGGTCAGGTCATTGATGATCTTGCCACTGGCACAGATGTTTATCCGTTCGTCCGTTGACTAACACTTAGCTATGAATACACCCTTTGTCTGTTTTAATTGCTCTTTTGCATCTGTAAAGCAATCATTAAATTTCAACTCGACGGTAACCTGAATATTATGTAGTAACATATTTTGTGGCTGACATAGACAAGACAGATTCTTGTCTGATGAAAATAATTATGACTCACGTCACCAATGTTTGAATGACTCCAATAGAGAGATCTCTCAAAGTAGATGTTATGCCTGGGGACCGAGGTGCACAGAGTGAAAGTTGGAAGTTGTCAAACAACCGATCTCCGACACTTCGTTAGCGCGATGTAGAACATTTTGACAGTTGATGTGATGACGTCTGTAGATGTTGCGCTGCTGGACGATAGTTGGCACTAGGGTTGCTACATTTTTAAAACCAAAATAGGTACTTAAACTGTTACCTTAATAGGTACACTAAAAACTGGCCACTCTCCGTAAGCATTAAATTTTCTCAAATTTCTTACATTGTCAAGAGGCAATTTTAACACTAATTAAATCTCTTTACACCTAACTATAAAAATAAGTTGGAATAGTCGGAACGTATGACCAGCGTTTGTAGATTTGACCTAACAATCTGCCTCAAACAATGAGATATTCGCGCTAAATACATGCGACTGCATAATCATTGGGTGATTTTATCGATCTTGGAAACTCTTACCCTGTGAGTATCAGTGACCCAGCGGTCGAATGTGATCAAAATTGATTAAAATGACGTATGACTTCAGAATAGATAATAGTAAGTTTTTATTTCATAAATTACTAGCGGACCCGGCGAACTTTGTTCCGCCTGAGACAATGAATGAGCAGACTTTTGATTTAAAAGTACCAGGATAGCATGAGTTATAAACGGTCGCACTAACACGACTTTTGAAATGTCCAATATAAATGTTTAATCTGAATAAACTTATTAATTTCACGTTGTTCCTTTCATTTAAAATACTATGTTACTTAGGCAGAGTTCTTATTTTTTAGCTTTCCTTTCGATTGGTATCAAAAAAGTAGGAAGATTTTTTTTTTTGAGATTTAAGTTGGTTCGATTCCCAGACGAAGCAAGTAATTTTTAGAAAATCTATCAATACAGAATTACTGACTTTTAAAAATAAGATAAAGTCTTCTTTGAGCAAAATATCCTATCTACGATATTTAAGGTAGGTACTTCCTCTTCATGTCCCATAACTTTGGAACACCCTGTGTAATTTTTAGCAAATCTATCAATACAGAATTAGTAACTTGTAAAAATAAGATTCTTTGAGCAAAATACCCTATCTACGATATTTCAGGTACTTCCCCTTCATGTCCTATATTTGGAACACCCTGTGTAATTTTTAGAAAATCTATCAATGCAGGATTACTAACTTTTAAAAATAAGATAAAGTCTTCTTTGAGCATAATACCCTATCTACGATATTTAAGGTACTTCCCCTTCATGTCCTATATTTGGAACACCCTGTGTAATTTTTAGAAAATCTATTAATGCAGAATTACTAACTTTTAAAAATAAGTTAAAGTCTTCTTTGAGCAAAATACCCTATCTACGATATTTAAGGTACTTCCCCTTCATGTCTCAAATATGGAACATCCTGTATAGATGTCGAACGGGATAAAAAGTATCCTATGTCCTTTTCCTGGCTCTAAGCTATCTACCCACCAATTTTCAGCCATATCGGTACAGCCGTTCTTGAGTTATAAATGGTGTAACTAACACAACTTTCTTTTATATATATAGATGTATGTGAACGCCTCCTGAAATTAATCTCTGGAACCAATTGATTCCTTACCCATCATAGAACCTATTTACAATAATAACGTCACAGTGATATTGCAGTTCTCGGCAAAGGGAACGTCATTACGTTTATTGTGACAAGGTTCTGCGCTGGGTCAAAAATTAATTGTTTCGACCGAACATTGGATTCTAAAATTAGTCTTTGAAGTGTCCATAGTCTTGCTGACGATGTCGATGACAAAGAACGTAAATACATACAATCACGCCTGTGTTCCCCAATGGCGTAGGCAGAGCATACTAAACATGACATAGACAAAACCATGATAATGACTATTTCACGCTGCGTAGCCATTTTTAGCACACTTTAGATTTTAAAAGAAGTGGTAGAAGTATAATAATGACAAGGTTGCTAGCCTGGAGGCCAATGAATACCTAAACCTATTTCTTTAGTCTGTTTTTAAGACATCCACCGAAGAAATAAAAGTGTTATTCTATTCCGACACCACACATGAAATCTAACAATTAAACCGTTACCTATGAAAATACAGTCCGCAATCTGCGCGAATCTGAATATTGCTACGATATTACTAAGGGAATCTAAATATGTAAAACTCAAAGGTGACTGACTTGATATATGTAGTGATCGCTATCAACGAACGCACAGCCCAAATCAATGAACGGATCGGGCTGAAATTTGGCATCCAGGCAGATGTTATGACGCAGGTGTCCGCTAAGAAAAGATTTTGACTAGTTCTACCCTAAGAGGATAAAATAGGGGATGAAAATTGTATGAAACTTTGTCAATTTTAAACCGATCGGGCTGACACTTTGCATGCATAAAGCTACTATGACATAGGCGTCTTCTAAGAAAGGATTTTGATAAATTCCACCCATAAGGGGATGAAAAAGCTGTTCATACTAATACTTCTTAATGCGAGCGAAGCCGCTGGCAAAAGCTAGTTGAAAATACGACAGTACGAGTATGTTCCGTTACCACGAGTTTACAGTACTCGTAACCGTACTCGCTAGCGACGTAAATTATTTGTATAGAGAATGCGTTAGGTTAGGTTAGGTTAAGTTACAAATGCTACAGATCTCACCGGCAAGTTGAAGCGAAAACAATCCGAATCGCGTTTTTTTCCTCGACTTTTACGGTGGCAATCAAGGTGATTGACAATGTATTCACTGGGTTCATTGTTCTTGTTATTTTCTAGATGTATTAAAACGGTAGCGTTATTTATTAAAATTGTCAATCAGGTGTCGTGTTGCTCATCATTTCATTATGTTTAATTGTTTTCATGTAACCTCTTCATTGTACAAAAAAGTAATTACGGATGCCATATTTATATGTAAATATAAGTAGTTTACAAACAAAGGGTACAAATAACAATTCTTTAAGTAGGGCCTGATTAACCCTTAGGCTAATAAGGGTGCAGCCTAGGGGTGGGGGGCGCTGAAATCGAATCTTTGCATGTACAGGGTGTCCCGTGGCAGATTTTGGATTTGAAATTTGAATATTTTTCCAACGGTTGCGCGTGGGAGCGGGAAAGTTTTACCGTTTGACTTGGCATTTGTGCGGATTGATTACCCATGGTGCAGTAGTGGACTGGCGTGCACCGCGGTTTCGCAGTTAACACTTTAGCTGCTAGGCCAGTTTTCATGTACTTTTGTACTGTGCGCAGCCAGGTTGATTAGGCCCAGTGGGAGTCATTTTTGTAGTGCGTACTAGGCGCTTTAAACCTGGTTACACCTATTGGTATAAAATCTTCTCTAGCCGCGCAGAAATACAAGCTATATTCATGAAATTTTGGGTCTTGCTAGTATTTTAGTGTATCATTCTACCTTCGGCTTAGCCTTGGGATCTGATGTAAAAAAGTGGAACTTTTGGAGGGTATAAATCACCAGGTCTGCTGGGCCATGTACCGCACCTAGTAATATAGTTACCATGTCTGTTAAGCCTTGTAATGCACTAGTATTTTCAGTTTCTAGGGATGGGGCAGTGGTGATCAAAATAAATCGATTTCTGATAATAAAATTGAACTTTATTTTGTTAATTAAAATGTTGTTCATTAAAATGTTGTGCATTGCATAGTTTTCGACTTACGTAACTAGATGGCATTGATAACTCAAAATGTACAAATTTCGGATAGTGACGTTTTGATTCTCAAGGTGCGATATGTCTTAGCAGGAATGCAGTTATGTTATTAGTAATGTTCAAGACAAGAGCCACCAGACCAGCATAGATTCATACGGGGTGTAAAGGAACACCAACACCGTAACGAAAACTTTAAGGGGTGATTCTGAGTATGGATCAAATGGAATTTCTCATCGTAAGTCTAAAAGAATTTTGACTTTTTCATACAAATTGATCAGCTGATCTGGACAATTTGTATGGAAAATACGATTTTTTTTTTACTTCCGACGAAAAATTCCACTTGACCTCTACTTACCTTTAATGCTGAATGGCATTACGCATTAGATATTATTTACGCATTAGAAATATGCTTCTAATTCCGAAGACACCAAAACACGCGCGCGACGCGACGTGCGCTTTATCGATAAATGAACGTGAACTGACATGTCGTTACCTACTACACTAGTCATACTCTCGCGCCGCATCCCCTCCGCGAAATCACCAGTGCGGGTACCAGGCCTTAAAAACAAAGCCTGGTATAGCACAGGACGCGAATAATTTGCTCTGTGTGCGAACCAGGTCGACCAAACATGGTACACTTTTTAATAATCTATCACAATAAGTATGAGAAGTAAAGGTGAAACGTATGATTATCTCTTTCCTACGTCAAATATTACCAAAGTTATAGGGTTCGCACAGAGTGAGATGACACTATTTCTGCGCCCGCACTAGCAGGAAGATACTCACGATGCTTTTAAGACCTGGTTTAGCAGCTACCGTGTTAAAGCGTATTTTAAAGCATAAATTTCAGCGCTGTAGCTCACCGGTCATTTTGTTCTCACTACAATATTTGTCTATTAAGTGATGGACCGAGTGGAATTCTGATTAGGACGTGGGTCCAGAAGTTCCATGCAACACGTCCAACAGTAAAAGGGGCCACCTCCAGGTCCCAGCCAAACGTGAAGGACTGATCAAAACATTGGACGTTTTGAAAGCAACGTGCAAAATAGTCCCCGCCATTCCGAGCGTAAGAAAGCGTCAAGTTTGCGGCTGTCAAAAACCATAATGCACCGTTTTTCAATCTTGGACATTAAATTCCATCCTTTTATGATCCAATTGGTACAGAAATTTTAAACTTAGTCGGTCAGAGAGCGGCAGGATTTCTCTGGGAACAAGTGATGACCCTTCTTCGAGAAAATCTTCCTCGGAAAATCGAATAGCCGGTTTAAAGTCATTGGCATGGCCATCCAGATCACCAGATCTCACGTCTTTGGTTTTTTTATCTATGTGGGAAACTTGAAGATAATATACGATAATGACCTGACGAATCTCTTAGAATTAAACGATAATATGACTCGAAAAGTTGACGCTATTTTTCCGTCAGTACTGCAGCGCGTCAATCAGAATGCACTGGAAAAATTCTCCGAGCGATTGCGCTGCGATGGAACACATTTCGATAAAGTACGCTTTAAGAAACGAAATCCGCATGATTCAACTTTACTTTCATTACAAATACATTTATATTCTCAATTAAAAACATCTTTAAAATTAACTTTGAAATCCAAAATCTGCCACGGGACACCCGGTAGATATAGTAATCTAACATCTTTGCAACTACCCTAGATAAATTAGCCTAGGACGGTCAGGACTCTTAGTCACTCTTAGGATTTCAAACAGAAATTTACGCAGCAATAAAAAGTTACGTAGACAACAGAAAGCGTTAACACTTCAGGATGGCAAAATAAATCAAGCATACTACCTTTTAAGTTAGGTACAGTCACGGACTTTAATTCATGAGCCACCATGGAACCAATTCACAGTAAACGTCATAGTGACATCCCATTAGTTATCAAGGGAAATCGTCTTTGAAAAGGTTCTATGGTGGCTCATGAATTAAAGTCCTTGACCGTACCTACTTTACGCGAAAATCAGACATTTTAATCTCGATAGAAATATTTTAACGTCGAAAGTTGGTGTCCGCGACTGACGGAAGACGTTTTTCGTGTCTATGTTTACCGAACCTTGCGGACGCGTCGTGTGCTCAATACGCTCGTATTTGCTAAGTCGGGTCTAATTCTTCAAATACGGCAATGTCGTAATCGACTGTAAACAGATTTTAGGCGTATGATATAATAGTTTCCTCAAGTTATCTTGCGTAAAGAAAATTTTTGCCGGCGTGTAACTAGGCTATAACTCCAAGGGATTTTGATTGCATCATTATTTATTGTATCTGCAATTTGTGTTTTAATTGACACTAAAATGTCAGTGTTTCAAATGAAACAATGAAGTGAAGGACTCCCAATAATTAGGCTCCATTTCGCAGGCCTCGTTCTCTTTACATAAATAAGACAAATAGGTCTGTGACGGCGCCTGTAGTTCTAGATACTTAATCTAGTTTATTCATGACAAATGGCCTCTATCATGCAGGTGACTAGATACTAGACCTGAAACCGAAACTGAAACCAATCTGCGTAATATTAATAATGTTTACCTGATAAAATTAGAAAACTCATCTCCATTTTTTCCATAGATTTCGTATAAGGCGACTACCTAAAGTTTCTTATGTTTTAGGTTATTAAAATATGTTTTAGGTGCCGAACTAGCAACCAGTGGCTATCGTACCTGTTCCATTTAACTTAAAACTTAAAAATATGCTTAAACTGGTGGCGAAACGTGAAAGTCATGGTTTCGTCATAGTAACCCTACCCCGTTTGGGAATACAGGCATGAAGTACCACAAATAGAAAAGTACTATGTTATTGTTTTGGAAAAATGAGTATGTAGAATTCGTTAAAATCTCACAATTATCCTATCCAATTGACACCCAAGATTGACCCAAATAGGTGTTTAGGTATACCTATTTCTTATTGAAATGTAAGGACGGTACTATTATTGCGGTACTTTGGACTATTGACGGTAGGTTCTACCTACTATTGAAAATCAAGGTAAGGTCCCGTAGGTAGGTACCTTATTAACTTTTAACGTTCAACTACAATGATTGGCAGTATATCTATGTCGCACTAATAAATGAACATTTTGTCCTTACGTAATGGTAGAGCACTTTATATTATAGATTAAATCAGATCATTTGTATCTTTCTACATAGGTATTCTTTTGTTTGTATTGTATATATAAGATCACCGGTAGGCTTACATTCACCATGTTGAGAATAAAATATTTTTTATTGCAGATTTACCTCCAGCTATTACAAAAATATGTCACGCTTTAATTAAGTGAAACAACAAAGAGATGACAAATGTTTTTTTACGTCTAAATCGGGATACGCTAGTGCCCTAATGCCCCTGGTAAATCGAGGCACAACATAAAAGGGATTTGCTCTAGGTACTGTTTCGTTTGGGTTTTGGTAGAACGTAGGACGTACCTAGGCAATCTAAGTAACGCATAATAATACGCCAGACAATGCAACGAAGGCACCACGCGAGTTTCTACATTTCACAACATACTTATTCACGAATTTACGAGGACAATATTAAATTGCCGCAAACGCCGTTACATAACTCCAATGTTTTAGGTTGAACGCGTACGAGGCTTACGAAAAAGTCGCGCCTACCTTTCGTAATGGGAATGATCGTGGGCGTTTTTCTGGGGCACTTACGCTGCACAAAGAGTATGCTGTTGATTTAGCACTTAGATAGGTATAAAAGAATTCGACGATTTACGTGTGAATAGAGGCTAATAGAAAGCGCATCTGTGATTGGGTGGGCGCACCAGTAAAATAACTTAGGGATCCACGAACGAAAGTCGACAAGGATCGTGAAAAGGGTTTCAAGGAACTTAAATTTTATGGGTAGCTTTCAATTACAAATTACAGTGACATGACGACAATAGGGACATGTGACTTACCTATGTAAGTATGTATTACCTACGTACATCATACGCCTGTATTGTTAAATGGGGTAGGCAAAGCTCACGAAACTTTCAACAGACGAAACCGAGCGATGATTTCATAGTCGTTTTTGGCATATTTTTAGCGTTTAAGTTAGACAACGGTGTTATAGCAGGTTATCAGCACATCCCCTTAAACTTATTTTTCAAAGTCGCCGCCTACGCACAGTGTTGCGGCTCCATAGTAGGTAGGGGACGAAATTATTTTTAAGGTTTATTGTTGACTAATTATCTTTATATGGTACAGAATGAAGAATTATACATAAAAAAACCGGCCAAGTGCGAGTCGGACAAAACAACAGCAAAAAATCAGGTTTTTTTGTATGGGAGCCCCCCTTAAATACTAATTTTATTTTAATTTAATTACTTTCCTTTAAAGTAAATATTTAATTAAATATTATGTGACCATATCAAGTATTTACCTGTTACAGTTATTTAAATAGACCCAAAACAGTACAAAAAAACACGTTTTTTCTATGGGAGCCCCCCTTAATTATTATTATTATTATTATTTTAGTATTTGTTGTTATAGCGGCAACAGAAATACATCATCTGTGAAAATTTCAACTCTCTAGCTTTCACGGTTCGTGAGATACAGCCTGTAGACAGACGGACAGACGGAAGATGGGCGGAAGTCGAAACCTTTCCTTTTACTTCATTCTGGTATTTTGGCGGGTAATTTAGCTTCTGTTTGACAAATTCTAATAAATTTGTGCATTTTCAGTCCAAAGTTTTCGATGGATCACGAAATATAACCGCTACAAGCTCCTTCAACAATATGCCCTGCGGTAAACAATTATTATTACAGTTAAAGTTCGCAAAAAGTCGCAACTTTGCGTTTTATATTCCAGTAATATAAGGTCAATACTTCACTGTCACTAACATTTTATGGCGGCACGAAGTGGAATATTATACTTAAAGGTCTATAGAAGAAAAATTTCCACCTTTATTTAAGCTGTGCATTTAAATATTCCGTATTTTATAAAATGTTTGTAATATTTCAATTAGATAAAACGTTTTTACAAGACAATACCTTGGTCTACAGAATCCATGTTGCAATTTTAATAATAGTATAGTTTGTATCCGAAAATCGTAGTTTGAAACACCCAACTCGAAATCACTTAAACGTCTCAGAAATAAATTGTTAAACTTTGACAAGTGTTTTAGCAACGTTTCTGTGAGAAAGTACCCTCGTTTTTGGCATAATATGATACATTATTAACATAAGTTTAATAAATAATGTTTGTATTTGATCTACCTACATTTTATTTTTTTCGTTTTTGTCCTACCGCCGCAACACTGTGCTACGGTATTAGTGCAAGAGATAAAGATACTAAATGCTAGATAGTCAAATAAAATTCACGTTCCATCGTGGTTCATGCGGCCAATATGACGTAGACATTTGTACGTTAAGTAAATGTGCAAATGTTATAAGAATCCTCATTTTGACGCAAGTAACGACTAACGCAGACGAAGTAAGTGTGTACCCACTTATGTTTTGTGTAAACAAAAATTTAGCAGTCATAATCGTATACATGTTTTTACAAACTATTTTGGATGTAGATAATGTCATACCGTCTGCTATAAGGAGTAGATATATTTTGTTTGATCGTTGTGTTAGTCTCGAATCCCGATCGATAGGCGGCTGGCCGTGATCTATGTATACTTAATTAAGTGGTAACGTCTAGTTAAGAGTAAGACAAGGTACAATAAAATAGAACATTCGGTGATGATACCTATGACGTTTAAAATATGTAAATTGATATAGACCTTACTTTTAACTCCAAACATATCTTTATTAAGGTCAGTAAAATTCACCTGTGAATTTATTTCAATCAAAGAACACTTTTAAGAAATACAACCCAATGCTCTATTATCATTATCACAAAAGTAAAGAAAAAAACTTCTAAATAAAACTGTTTAGCAACGAGATGATTGTTTTAATTATACCATGAATTCCTGGAATTAACCACAGATTTTAACGCTACGTAGAGTCGGACCTGTTGTATGTGTTAGTAAACTTGCATAAACTAAGTGCAATTAGTAAATTGCAGATTATGACAAATTCGTATAAACCGGATTTAAACACGTTTTGCTTAGATCAGGCATAGCACGTAAACCCGTAGAACGTAGAAAGTCCTCAGGCAGTCATATTCAACATTGGCTTTTACGAGCTCTACATCTACGACATCTACATCTTTTTTTTATTGCAATTGGCTGAGTTAAAATAAAGTGCTATAAAATTACTAAACAAGAATGACGCCTTAAGCTGCATGTTGCCCTAGAGCTAAATAAGTAATTAGCCCAAGCAGCAAACGACGTGGTAGGCTCTCCGCGGCCGCTTTTCCTTCACACACTGGACATGGTCGCAGTAAACAAGTGCATTTTCCTCGTATCAATACTACTAAACGCGGCTAACTTAATCTTTTCATTAACCTGTAATGAAATATTAGATATGCCTCCCGAAAAAAAACTCACCGTGCCGGAACTCGAGACCATTCCGCCAAAGGAAATTGTGGAATGCGTGGCTCACCTCGGCAAGGAGCAGCTGAACAATGAAGAGGCGGTCGTCATCTGGAAATCAGTAGCCCAGTACTTCGGAGGCATCGCTAACATCCCTGACAGCGTCCTTATGCTGCTCCACTGGATCACTGCTGCCATTGCACCGGAGGACTACGCAAACATGACCCTGAGCAACATTGACGTTATACAAAATTTCGGGTTGAATTACAACCTCAACGAAGCCCAACTGAGCGCTATAGCTGATCGAGTGCGTGAAGATTTTGCTGGTAAAGAGCCCGAGGATTATACTTATTATGATCTGACTGCGCTGCGTCAGATTCTGTGTGCTTATAACAGGAGTGAGATTGAGAGGATCCACCCCTCGGTGTACAGGGAAGCGGCGTTGCTCGTGAGCAAGCTGGAGAGGTGCTCGCCTGAAGTGTTGGCTGGCTTCGCAACTCTAGCGGTCAATAAAGGTGCTTTCGGAGTGCCCAGCGCCTGGTCCGAAGCTATTTGGGAAGTCGTCGGGAATGTTGTTGCGGAAAATGTGAAGAAGTTGGATCCGGGACAGCTGGCCCAACGAGCTACTCCGCCGCCTGCTACACATGATTCTGGAGAGCAGGAAAAGAATAACTAGAAAACGTGGCTTTAAGTTATGCAGTAGGGAAATCTAAATTGAAGCCTTACCGAGTAGCGAGTTATACTTTACCGTAGGAAGCTTGAAATAAACAGCGTAGTGATTAGGTACTAGTAACGAAATATATTAACAAAGAAGCATTACTAAATATGCACCAAACATAGGTACTCGTATTTCAATTAAACATGTCTAATAAAATGCTCTTTTATTTTGAATTTCAAAACTACATTAATCGTGTGCACGATGGCTACTAAAGTAAAATGCCATTCTCATCCATATCGTTCCGGCCTATTGCAAAATGTCTTCCAAGCGGGCCAGTATTTTAACAATATGATAGATAAGTAACTTGAGAACCTGTCCACAAAAGTGAGCACCCAATATTCATCACGATAAGTATATGATCAGCATCGCTCTATCATCAAATGATACAAGGTTTCTATTACAAATGGAAAGCAGATCGAACAGATTCTTCGCGAAATTACGTAGTCTAGCCTATTTATACCGAATTCATTTTCAAAAGGTTTTCCGATCGATTTGGTCTAGAAACGTAAATTTGCCAAAGCTTTAGGCATGTTTCCTACGGCACAGTGTTCACTGAATAAACAACAATAAAATTAGGAAATTCTACATCAATGCGCCGGGATGCGTCTTAACTTCACTATATTGTCCTGATTTTCTTCAGAAAAGGCAACAACATTAGTGCTAAATTTGATCATTAAAATTGTGAAAAAAAAATATCGGAAACATACAAAATACGGGTCACTGTACTGCAAATCGAACAGAGTTAATAATAAACGTTATGTAGGTACCTACTTATTTCACAATAACATGAAATGAATAGGTGTACATATATGTATATTCAATCCGTCATTCTAGTTCGGCAATTTTTAACAACAGAACTTTTAAGAACACGATTGATTGAAGGACAATAAATATTTCCCACGACCAAATGACAAAATCCCGAGACAAAATGACAAATGACAATCGTGAATTACTCGTAACTTCGCATATACCTAGCTGTCAGGCAGAATAGATTACAAATTTCGCAATCGACAGTAACGAAGCA
The DNA here is from genome assembly GCA_005406045.1 of Adoxophyes honmai. Lineage (NCBI taxonomy): Eukaryota > Metazoa > Arthropoda > Insecta > Lepidoptera > Tortricidae > Adoxophyes > Adoxophyes honmai. Next base: position 454,238 of record BHDV01013121.1, read on the forward strand.
CGACATCTAATCGAACATTCTGCTGTGATCTTTCGCTTTTGGAACAATGCTGACTGCTCAAGGTCGATGCAATGCAACTGCCTAATTTCTTTTGGATTTATACAGGCACGCCTTCGGCTGCAATTTATAACAACGCCTCCCGGCGTACAATGTAGCCGTTGAGCAATGCTATGTCGTATAGTTCAATATTATAATACCAAAGATCACCACATGATATCAGATTTAGAATAACACGTATCCATTAGTTAAGATGGCTAACGACTTGGGTGATAGGTCGAGGCCTCGAGGATAATTTTTGGCGACAGGATCAGTCACTATTCTCTTAGCTTAAATCCTAAAAAATATGCTAGTGGTTACGAGACGTGAAAAAGGTAGACATGATTTTGATCTGTTCTTTTCGTGTACTCTGCTTATCCCATCTGGGAATATATATAGGGTTGAAAGTTTCAATGAGTCCTGGAGGGGAACTACTCTAAATCCTTTAGTTAAAGAAAGAAAGAAGGAAAGACATTTATTGGTACAAAATTTGACACAGATTTTAGCCTAAATATAACAAATAAACAACAACTTAACAATTATGCATGCAAAAGAAGAAAAAAAAAGGTTCACATTTCCTTGCCAAATAGCACCAAAAGGGCCGCAGCTCATTTTACTGAAAGGAAACATTCCTTTAGGTATTTTTAAGAAGAAACAAAACTGCAATAAAAGATTTTTAAAATTTTGCTTGTTTCAACCGGGAACCGAACCAACTAAAAATGAAAAAAAAAAACTTCGCTTGTTTATTATACGAATCGGTAGGACTATTGTTTAGGATAAAATTGTTTTGACAGTTTTAGTGTTAGTTCGCTTTGAAATGTTTCAATTTCGAACCGATTTTTGAAATCATCAATCAAATTAAACATGATTTAGATTTTTAGTACGTTATACAATTAAATAGCGCTGCAGTAGTAGGCATTGTTATTAAAAACATGTAATAAATATTCAATTTCATGAATATCTCGTACTTATTTAAGTGTAACACCAAATGTTTCTTAGACAAATTTTATCCTAAACAATAGTCCTACCGATTCGTATAATAAACAAGCCAAGTTTTTTTTTTTTCATTTTTAGTTGGTTCGATTCCCGGTGAAAACAAGCAAAATTTTAAAAATCTTTTAATGCAGTTTTGTTTCTTTTTAAAAATAAAGGAATGTTTCCTTTCAGTAAAATGAGCTAACTAAAGGATTTAGAGTAGTTCCCCTCCAGGGCCCATTGAAACTTTCCACCCTGTGTGTGTGATACTTACCTACTGTGGTTACATTCAAAGAGGTACCTACTTACCTTTCAGCGTCTACTTGAATCAAATTAGGTAGTGTGTTAATATAAATTAAGTAGATACCTACCTCCTTAATTAACGACTCTAAAACTTCTATTTACCTAGATATCTTCTTCTTTTCTCTTGGACAACTAAAGTCTTCACTTAACTTCATTAGTAGATTTTTATGCTAACTTCCATTTAAGCTTTTAGACTCATAACGGACAATATTCGTATTTTTCTCCGGAACCCAAGGGTAGAACTGGAAATCATTACTTGCAATAACACTTATTGTATCTATACTTATTGTACTTGTTATAATGTTCTCAACGCAAACGGTATCACCATTTAACTTTTAACTAAAAGACGTGTGAGAATTTAACTGTTGAAATTCTAATCTTAACACATTCACGACCAAGCCTCAAATCAAAACATCTGCGCGGAACCGAGTAGTCTATAGCTAGTACAAAATTAACCCGGCTACCGGGTTCTCGGTATCTCGAGAATGTTTTGAAGAACCCGGGAGCCGGGTCCTTGGTTCTGAATGTGTTAAATGAAACGGAGTGTAGGTGCGCCTAGCTCATAATTACTTAGATAGATAATTTACTTAGATACTCTTATTTAATGGAAAACTTTTAACCACTTAAGTATTTAGTTCACTTAGGTAAGCAGAAAATACTCGCAGCTGACGCGATATCGACATGCATCATGACATGATTAGTTAGTTAATTGTACTTAGTACTTAATCGATAGCTTGTGACGTCAATTGTTAGTATGGCGAATGTTATTGTTATGCACATGTTCCTTAGAAAAAGGGTCTTATTCTTGAGAAACGTATGTGGCCGTAGATTCTATAAAGTTTTTTTTCTTTCATGGTGTCTGCTTAAGAATAACACTTCTCCATTTCCTCCGTCGGTGTCGTAAGAAGCGACTAAAAGGAAACTAGGTGTAGGTAGGTATATTTTAGGCGACGGGGTAGCAAATTATCACTCAATTATGAAATATCACTCTGCCTATCTATGTATACATAGATATACCAACTAAAATAATATAGCAAATACGAAAGTCTAGGTGGAAATGCACGACGCACACTCTCGGGCTTGAGGAGGCCTGGATCTTATGTAGGACTCCTTCTCCCGTCCTTTTCAGGAGTGGAAGGGGAGGGGTGAAATACCCATTAAAACCCAGTGGTTCCACTCCAGTGAGATTCCTTGCCGAGTTGGGAGGCGCTGTGGTATCCCAAAGATTCGCCCGACGCCTCCCCTTCAGCATGTACAGTCGAGTTCATAAATATATGAGCAGACAAATGCCAAATATGTAAACTTTTGCACCTTATTGTCAATGTCATAAAGGTGTACAGATGTAGTGAGAAACTATTTTCCTTCGGGAAAACTCGGATCTTTATCGGAATACGATGACATCCGAACTGTCAATGAATGATCGTATTAAATCAGTGACATTCTCATATCCATTAATATGGAACTTTATTGTTTAGTGTCAAATGTCAAAATGAATAATGTGAGTGTATAATATAGAGATGTTACAACCACTTCCTGTAACTTTGAAAATATCAACTCAGTTTTATTGTCACTAGTAAACCAAACATTATCTCCACTTTAAAACATTAATTAAAAGGACAACAAAATAAAACTTTGCTATACTGTAAAACCTAATTAGATTCCAATACACGTCAAAAAAGTGCTGCCATTAAAATGACATATTTGGTGATAAGCAAATTTTCACCTCTGTAAATATTATAGATAGCTGTTTATTTTATTTATAATATTAAAGACAACACTTAATTTTCCTTCTTAAATAAATAATCTTATTTAAATACTCATCGCAAAAAAAGATATTTAATTAAATCGTTTTATTGCAAAAAAGTCTATATTACAATGGCAATAACTCAGGGATTGACAACATTTGGTATCAATTTATAATCAACATAATGTGCGATTACATTTTTAGGAAAAATAAACAATCATATTTTTACGTACAGTCAACCAATTTGATTCCTAGCCCACTGTGGAACCACGTTGTAATAAATTTATTTGTTTGTCTTTTATGACATTGATTGTTGCATTACGCATGTCGTAATGACATCTTTACTTTAGCGAACATGTGTCACCGACAATCAATAGAAAAGGAGTTCGCTTAGGTATCAAAAGCTAACCATGTTTTGGTTATGTAGGCTGCATCCTACACCATGCGTTTAAGGGTTAACATAGAGAATACTTTGTTTATCGGATATGGGCTTATTGTGTGAAAATTCAGTATTATTAGGCTAATTAACAAATGCACTCGCTAAAGTTAGCATAATGACTAAATGATCTTACCGAACCATGACTTGTTAGGCGATGAATGCATATAAAACGTTTATTAAAATTGAGATGATCTTTATCATATTATTTGGAAATCATTTAATTTTAACATAATTATTGTACCAAAGGTTGGTTTTCCCTGAAACGTCACAATGATGATGACACGTGGCACTGTGACATTCAGCCATCTTTGGCAGTTTTTTTTGACGTGTATTGGAATCTAATTAGGTTTTGTAGTATAGAATACTATGAGTTGTTGCTATTTTTGAATATGCTATTTTCCGATATGATACAGGTTAATATTAAATATAATTTTCTTGGAATGGTTTTTTTAACCGTTTTCGAGGTTTTAGCATGGCTATACAATGTTTTTATAAGTAACTAGCTTTCCGCCCGCGGCTTCGCCCGCGTGGAACTCGGTTATATTGCGGTATAAAGCACAACTATAAGAAAACTTCACGTTTCAAAGACACACAGCGCCATCGATCTATCATCTGTCGATCGATCATCGATCGATATCGATCTATCATCGATTGATATCGATCAATCAAGCAAACTATATTTTTGTTTTCCCTCGGGAACATCAATTTTTTTCGGGATAAAAAGTACCCTATTATTTAATCCGGACTTCTATCTTTATGTCTGCAAAATTTCAAAGCAATCGGTTCAGTAGTTACGGCGTGAAAGCGGAACAAACAAACAAACAAACAAACTCACTTTCTGACTTATAATATTAGTAAGGAAGTAAGGATTTGAAAATAATGATACTATAGCGAATATTTGGATTGCGTATTTACCACTCTATATATATATTGGTCTGCTGATGCGACTTACCCCTACGGCTTTAAGATGGGTACTGAAGCTATTTCAGAGAGTACGATAAATACGAACTTTTCCGAAAAATTACGAAGGAAAATAGTTTCTCACTACATCTGTACAGATATTTCTGAACCCTCAGTTTTGCTCATATATTAATGAACTCGACTGCAACCTAAAACGCTAAAATGGATTATTCGACACTTATTCCATTATCGTTTCTTCCTATCCGCGATTCTGCGCAGTTTTCTCCACAGCAATCTTAACAAAATTGTGCAGAATCAATAATAGCCGAAGTGTCGAATAACCCGTAAAAATCACGCTACAGTATTCCCAAGAAAATAAGTCACATCGGCTGTTACCGTCTGCGCCGAGAAGCGCAGAACGATATCCGAGTGTAGCCGAACGAGTAATTTATCTATAAGTATTGAACTTTATTTACAAACGCTCTGGGCACAATTTTGCTTACTATGCACACACTTTAGTTCGGCTACTCGACGCATTTGGCGCTGGGGTACTAGACATCTGTCTGAGACTTCAATCAATAACCAATCACAACGAAAGTGTTCAGCGCGCGAAAACATCTCTTTTATCATTGGTAGTTCGAAGTTTCCCGCGCCACTAAACTGGTTTATTACCCAGGTTTATCGTGGAGCATTCTTTGTTTGGTAATACTTTGTACTTTTGTTCCAGGCATTATTCAAAATGACTACAGCAAGTGTGTTGCTAACCGTGAGCAATAACTGGAACTCGAGCGCCGACAAATGCGAGAAGGAGGTGGTTGGGCGCACGGCCCGCAGCGTCGCGGCGGTGGCGGCGCGGGAGCTGCGCGAGACGCCCTCGACGCGGGACCAAGCGCTCCGCATCATGCGGGACTGGCTGCAGAAGAATCAGGACGTCGCCAACGTGCGACAAGGTAATAAAAAAACACATCAATTTAAACTAAGAACTAAAACACGAAAAGATAAATGTAACAAGACTTAGGCTTAGCATAGCAAGACGCGCGAGAGAAGACTGAACTAGGATTCCCTGTGTTTTATGTTTTAATCTGATTTAAGTATCTAATTAAATCAGATTAAACCAAATTAAAGAAATCGTAAAAGGCGACTAAGAAAAAAGGTTAAGGTATATTTTAGGCGACAGGCTAGCAACCTGTCACTATTATATCTACCTGCCAACTCAAAACCTAAAAAAGTATGCTAGAAGTGAAACGTGAAATAGTAATGGTTTTGTCAATGGAGCGTTTCGTGCGCTCTGCCTACCCCATACAGGCGTGATGTATGTATGTATGTGCCAATAAACAATCTTAAAATTGTTAGTTTATTTAATATTAAACTTGGTTTATATTAAATAAATAAAAATGTATTAGAACTTTATAACTTACCTCCGACCTTCCCTTTCGCACGGAAGATTTTTGCTAGTCACAGAATTTCACAGCGAAACTATTGACCGTAAGTTATACAATATCTTGTTTATTACTTACTAGCTTTCCGCCCGCGACTTCGTTCCCGTAAATTTCGGATTTTGGGGTCGTAGGTTTCTGAGCCTATTCATTACAAACAAACAAAGTTTTCCTCTTCATATTATTAGTGTAGATGTAGATAGATTTAACAGAATACTTTTTTTTTTCAAAATAAAATTTAGCCTATGTTACTCGTGGATAATGTGGCTTTCGAATGGTGCGAGAATTTTTAAAAACGGTCCAGTAGTTACTGAGCCTTTTCATTACAACCAAATAAACAAACAAAGTTTTCCTCTTTATAATATTAGTGTAGAAGTGTAGATGTAGATCAAGCCGTTTCTTGAGAAAAGGAGTCAAAGTGGTGTTGCATTACTTTTTCTGGCTGTTCATTGCCAATTTTGAATTCTCTTTTCTCTTGTTTACTTACGGATTTAAAAGTTTATAAGTAAAAACTGAAATAAATAAGTATGGCATTATAAATATTTTTAATAAATACCTAACAATCTGTACTTTTTTATTTTCAGATGAATCATTCCTTCTGAGGTTTTTACGACACAAAAAATACAGTATACCCATGGCGCAACAGACACTGCTCAAATATTTGAACATGCGAAAGTTTTATTCGGAGTGTTTCATTAACATGGACTGCGAAGAAACGACTGTCGACGAGATCTTATCCAGTGGGTAAGTTTAACGAAGTCATGTTAAAATGCGTGCTATCCGGTCAGATTTATTGGGAGGTTAACTACATAAGAACTTATAGGTACATATAAGGTAACCGGCATAATGATTCTGATAAATTCTCTATCCACATTCGGTAGAGTTTAATCGTGATCATCATCCGATGATCATGATTAAACTGGACCGATGAAAATTCCTCCAATTTATTAGCCCTATGTAACAACAAAAATAACAGTGAATAGAAATCGAAAATGATAATTCAACATTTGTATAAGGTAGATACGAAATGTCTCGAAAAAAATGTAATGACAATATGAATACTTATATACTTAATATTTAATATCACGTAAGGTAAAGAAATGAAATAAATGAGAAAAAAACAAATGCCGTTCCACCCTGAAAGCTCGAATTTCATTCGATTTTTAACGGTTATACAATAACGATTATTTACTTGTCTGTAATCGATGCTAAATCGGTTACTTTACAGGTGACATGTCATTTCTTAACTTTACGCGTCGCATTACGTACTTTACGCAAATAGGCTTAAGAGCCTACTTAGTAATTAACCTAAAAAGAATTGAGATTTCATAACAGTTTCCTAATTTAAAGGTACATAATGGTTTCGCCCGTACGAGACAGCTCGGGTCGCCGGGTCATCATCTACAACATTAGTAAGATTTTTATTGCTCCATACAGGTAACATTTAGACGTGAGATTGCTCTCTCGGCTATGCAATTTCCTTGTGCCTTGTTTATGAATAATTCAAATGAGTATTGTGTGGTGCTTGGGACACAGAAGGTTACACAGACAAACAAGTATCTCTTACATTTATTTGTTCCCATAAATGCCCACACGTAATTAGTTGCTGCCTAACTAAGAATACTTATGTGACATTTTTGTTTTTGAGTATGATTTTAATTAAATTATTTTGTAGAAATTTTCATAATAGTTATAGGTCAAAAACTTAAGTAGGTAAGTCACCTGTTGTATGTGTGAATAATTTGTGCGAATAAACATCCTATTTTTGAAAATTATAATATTTTGTATGGTTTGCAAACTCGTTATTTGCTTATCTTTTAAGTTTGATTGACACGACTGTCACGATATGATGTAAATAGGTAGTTGGTAATGTCAAGTAATTTGTCTTCATATTTTTTAAGTCGATTATTGCAAACTGTACATAACTACATACATACAACAGGAGAATCACTTAAGTTTTTCACCTATACATACCGATTTACCGTGTGGTGTCGGGATAGAATAACACCTCTCCATTTCTTCCGTGGATGTCGTAAGAGGCGACTAACGGCATAGGTTAAGGTATATTTTAGGCGACAGGCTAGCAACCTGTCTCTATTGTACCTGCCACCTTAAAACCTAAAAAAAAATATGCTAGAAGTAGCCACAAAACATGACATAGTCATTGTTTTGTCTATGTAGCATTTTGTGTGCTCTGTCTACCCTCTTTGGGAATACAGTCGTGATTTTATGTATGTACCTAATAAAATAAAAAATACACGTTTAACATTTCTCTGTAATCTATCTGACGGACTAAATGGTTTTTTTTGTCGTCTATCCTGTCATGTACTATTTTTTGTTTAGGTAACTTGGACCCGAGCAAATATACATGGCGAGACATGTGCCGCGTTCACGCCATTGTATACGAAACGTGCTTGGAGGACCCTGTGGACCAAATCTGTGGGATGACGCATGTCGGTTCGGGCAACGCGGTCACCGGCAGCCACGTCACCTTATGGAACCCCGTCGATTTTGCCAGAATGATGAAATGGGGGGAGGTAAGAACATAAGATTATAGTCGTGTAAATGTGAACCAACCAAATGAATCCTTCACGAGTCCCATTCGCACTATAGTCTGATTTATAATCTCGCGGAAAAAATGTAAACAAAGTTACTTACGTCAATGTTAAAGTGACATCCCAGGGGTTCTTAAAGCATGAACCAGCAAATATTATTCGTTTTTGTAAGTGGGTAGATAGTTATGCTTATAATGTCATGTCCGACATCAGAAATAAACAAATTAATCAAACCTTGTGTGGGTATTAGACGACAATATCTAAAATATAGAACATACATATAAATACTCAAATTATCCATAACTCAGGAACAAAATTTTATAGTGATAAACACACAAACAAATGCCTTTACAGTATTACCGAACTAAGAATGCCTCTGGATATACCTGCGCTGTAGACGAGTTTTGTGACGCGGGAAACTTCGATCTACCAATGATAAAAAAGATTTTTTCGCGCGATTAACACTCGAGTTTTGATTGGATATTGATTGATGTCTCAGACAGATGACTCATGACAGATGTCCAGGCTCGCGCAACTAGGAACAAAAAACCTTTTCTATGGACTTTGCATGGCAGATCATTACCATCATACTAAAACAAAACGTCAGTACAGTTTATTATTAAACGGTTTTACTTAGCTTACAGTATTACCAAAAAAAAAATGATAAAAGAGACTTTTTCGCGCGCTAAACTCTTGCGTTGTTTTTGGTTATTGATTGATAGATGTCACGTTAACATGGCAGCCGCCCGTACGATGTGTCGGGTGCTATTTTGTTCATCAGTTCAGTTCACGTAATGTTTCGCTCTCGTTACACGTCGTGCCAATTAAAAGTATTTATTATGACTTCATTAAAAATAGGACGACCTTTCAACAGTCAAGCGAGAGAAATAATTTTCAATGTTCACCGGTATATGGAACAAGAGGCACAAACAAGTTAATTTTAATTATCTACATTTAAAGTCCAAGCATAATTATATTAAAGCATAAAAAATACAACACTACAGGACTTAAATGTGGACTCGATTCCAACCTAATTGTTTTTTTTTATTAATTTAAGGATGATATATTTTCACCCCTCGCCATTTTATCGATATCGATAATATACACAGATATCGTTGTGCCACACTAGTTTGGTTCGTCGTGTTGGTATTTCTGTTCTTTTACAGCTCTTCTGCGTGCATGTTGGTAATGATCAGCCATGCAAACTGATTCCATTGGCTAGTATGGGAATCCTGACTCTTAAAACGTTCGGCTACTCTCGGATATCGTTCTGCGCTTCTCGGCGCAGACGGTAACAGCCGATCGGACTTATTTTCTTGGGAAAACTGTACCAGGATTCAAACTCAGTAGCTCCGGCGTCATAGGCAGTGTCACTATCTACAAGGCTATGAAGACATTTTAGACCACTTTTTGGCGTAAATTAAGACAAATAGTTTGAGAAACAAAGGATGAAACATGCAAAATATTTTTTTAATATATAATTTATTATTCTGTACCTATCTATTACATCTGAAAGACTCACTCTCATCACCAGAAATGTTAATTACAAACTGTTGGGTTACATCATCAATGATGAAGCCTTGACATTTTCTCCTCTTCTTCCTTTATTATGTCAATTATGTGTCACAGCTTTCAAATTTTCGCTACTACTTAAAATTATTGATTTCTTTTAAAAATAATTCCTTCGCATCAGCAATTTTAAACAAAATTGACACACAAGCGGTCCGTAGATGAGAACCCAGGTGTTTTGCAACGGTGATACCAGTGCAACAAGTAAATGTTCCCCAGAAAAACCGTTTTCACTTCATAAAAAAACATGATGATATTTTAATATCGTTAATTAAAGTGTTAGTAGTCAACTATGTAAACTACTTAGATTTCTTTAAAATTTATATAGTAAATACACATCTCAAATGCTAGTAATGTTTGTCATTGACATTGACAGCAACACCTTTGTTTACATTTTTTCCGTGAGATTAAAAATCCCTTTTGTTCTTTAAATGTCAATTTATCCGCCGCAAAGATGTCAAATGAAAATGAAACATGACCCTACGACCGGAAATCCATTGATATGCGAATGTCTTGTGAGATAAATTTGCGATATTTTTATCATTTGTATATTTGTGAAATTTTCGTTAGACAAAAAATAAGGCTACAGGAAACGTTTTTTTGAATGGTGTTATGTAAGCGGCAAGAAAAATTGCTTTGGACAGTTGGACATTGTTCTCATATTTTTCATATTTAAGTATACTTAGGTATATGTATATTATATAAGACCGCATGTTGTTTACCTACCTATAAGCAAGTCATTAACTAAAGCCAATACTGAAGCTAAACTGTATACCTACCGATGTTCATTCTAACCATGGGTGACACCCGGGGCGGGTATTGTAGGTGTCACCCCCTCCCCTAAAATTCGATAGAAACGGTTAAAATAAAAAATAATTATGATTCATGTTTATTTACCGACGGTGTGACCGCATGATTTGACACCGTTTGTATTGAAAACATTATAACATCTATTAATAAGTGTTATTTCATTAATAATTTTCAATTTTACCTTTGAATTCCAGGGATTTTTTTTTATTTTTACCGTTGAATATGAATATCGTACCTATTTATTCAGCCAAATTGTAACGTTCATCCATTAGTTTGTTTTTTGGTTTAACTTTCCTACAAAATAGCGATGCTAGATTTATTTTTCGTTAACTTTCGATAGTGGTAGCATAGCACTACATATTTTACAATTGTAGTGGCGACGGCTTAATCTCCAAACATACTGACAGCGGGAGCGGGTCGGCGCAGCGCGGTAGCGTCACAGTGTCGGTTGCAAATTATGTATACGAAAGAACGCGCACGAAGCACTAGCCGGGAAAGAAGCATTTCGTTTAAGTATACCTACCATCACGCTACCGCACTGCCCCGCTTCCGCTGTCAGTGCATGTTGAACTCCAAGGCCCTCGCACGACATGTTGCAGACGTAGGTACAGTCGAGTTCATAAATATATGAGCAGAGAAATGCCAAATATGTTAACTTTTGCACCTTATTATCAATGTCATAAGGACCTTTTTGAACATAGTGAAAAATAACGAATTACTCACGTTGTTTATACCGAGATTAGCTCGACATGTTTCGGATCAATCCGTGATCCATCATCTGGAGCTACGCGCCACGGCAGCGGACAGACGCGCACTGCGTGCAGCTGCTCTTTCCGCGCGACTACTAGGCACAGCTGACAGCAGTTCACAACTACCCACATTTTCGCTCACACATTCACTATTATTGTCAAAAGACGGGTAGCACACAACACTAACAACATCAGTCTCTAAAGGCTCGTTCACACCGACCACTGACGTAGTACGAGTATTAAGAACAGTTTTCCAGTTCGGGGGAACCGACCATCCACTATCCCGATTGAAATTCGGATGCCGACTGATTTCAATGGCCTCACGCACTTTTCGCGGAATGAAAAACCTTTCCCGCGCCAGTACAGATGTTTTGTCAAACCTTATATAGTGAGTCGAGTCGGAATTCATCGAATGTTCAGCCACTGCCGATCCCCTATCATCCTGTTTTCTCACACTACGAATGTGCTCTGACAACCTTGTGGACACATTCCGACCAGTCTCGCCGATATAGTTCTTGCCACAGGAACAAGGAATCATATACACCCCAGGACCGTTTAGGGGCTCCCTGTCTTTCGGTGAACGCACCAACTGCCTAAGTTGTGTGTGAGGGCGGAAAATCGCCTTGATGCAATACCTCCGGCGTAACAAGTGACCGATTTTATCCGTTACCCCTTTTATAAACGGCATGTACACTGGAAGCCTCTCAACCCCCGCTGGCCGCCGACGAGCTGACACGTTCACAACACGGTTGCACTGCCTCCAATTGTATCCATTACTTTCCAACACACCCTTCACGTGACACAGTTCACGATCTATATGTTGTGGATCACAAATGCTCAAGGCCCGATTTATCAACGTTCTCGGCAAAGAGGATAAATGACACGGATGATGATGTGAATCAGCTCTCAAGTAACGATCCGTATGAGTTGGCTTACGGTACACGGTGGTTTCTAGTCTACCGTCAGGCCTCCGCAAAACCAAAACATCCAAAAAAGGTAAACGGCCATCACTCTCCGTCTCCACCGTGAACTTAACCTTATTGTGCAATGTGTTAAGGTAGTCTGAAAACTGTAACAATTGATCTCTTGACACGATCGCAAAAATGTCATCCACATACCGCCACCAATATCTAGGCACCACGGACGCGTTGCTTAAGGCTCTTCTCTCCAACCACTCCATAAAAATGTTGGCGTTATTTTTCACTATGAGTGAGTCTCACGGTAGTTTTATGTGTAAGACCTTTTTGAACCCTCAGTTTTGCTCATATATTAATGAACTCGACTGTACCAACACATCTCCGTACACACAGGTTGAGTTGTTCTTATGTTACATTTCTATTGCAGCAATCTCTACCGATGCGACATAAAGAATTCCACGCAGTCAACGTGCCCTCCGCCTTCCGCTACGTGATTGACTTCGCGATTTCTATGGCCACCACCAAAATGGCACAGAGACTGAAAGTAAGATAACTCTAACAGAAAAAAAAACGAAAATTTAAAATTTACTGAAGAGTCCCGAACCTGAATGCAACCCGCGTAGTGTCGGGTTAGGAATAAAACTTCTCCATTTCTTCCTTACACGTCGTAAGAAACGACTAAGGAAAAAAACCTAAAAAATATGGTAAAAGTGGCTGCGACACGAATACGTAGTCGTGGTAGCTAGAATTTATGCAGTGGCGGTGCCAAGTTAAATGCCGGGGACTATAACTTACTGTTAGCTATGAGCAATGGCTAAACGACTAGTTTTCTCTTACACCAAAGTTCCTACACCTCGTTGGAAATAATTAAAACTCTCCTAAGCAATATTACGAACTAAACCTCAATTGATTTCTGACCCCCTGAAGAACGTTGTTACAATAAACGTAATGACAATTTCCTTTGTCGAGCAATGCTACAATTGTGCCGTTTACTATAAATAGGTCCTAAGGTGGGTCAAATCAATTGGCTCGAGATTACCTAAGCCTTTTATTACACAGCTACGCACTGATTTTTAAAATCAGATACCAAATTGACAAGCGCAAATGTCAAATTCACAAATGATACCACATTTTATTGTTCAGTGGTGCTCCCCAAACTATCAACAATGTTTGCACCCTAGATACAAGCGGTTAAAAGAAAAAATGTGACCATCGTAATCAACCAAATTCAACGTTCGTTAAGATTATTTTGGGGGAATTACTTACCAACAAAAATGCATTCTAAATTTAATTTATCGTTAACTTTTGCTAGTGGAGGCACAGCACTATTTTAGAATCGCACAAAACAGGCAACACCGGCCATAATATTTCAGTATCTGAGATTGTAAAATGGACCTGAACTTGTCTTAACTACTATTCCTTTTTCAGTTACACCCGAACTTCAAATCCCTGCACAGCCACGTTGATCCAGCGTGCTTGCCAGATACATACGGCGGCCTCATATCGACACAGGACATGATTCAAAACACCAAGCAAATGCTCCGCGAACAGAGAACCACGTTGATGGCACTGAAAGACATGCAGATCCTAAGCACACGCGGCATCATCTCTTCCCGGGGCAAGACCAAGCTCAACACCCAGGACGTGGAAGGCAGCTTTAGAAAACTGGAGATAGATTAGAGTCTGCTGTTTAATAAGACCCTGATGCCGCCTTTAGCATCGTTGATAAATTTACAAGACTACCTACATTAGAATTGTTTAATCATATATCCAGAAGCGGGGTAACGCATGGCAAGATGTTGGTCGAATTTAAAAGGTGTGGGACATACGTTTTTGTCTTTTGTCCGGCGCAACTGTCCGTATTTTGAAGGCGTTGGTACGATGTTTTTGCTTTTGTAGAAAGCTCGGATCTGATCGTACAGACGTATTCGTAGATATTGGAGAAAGACAGGCTACGACTTACATATGTAGTTAGGTACTTGAGCTGATTTTTTAAAGAGGAGTAATAACTGTAGACAGCTTGAAAAAATCGCGTGTGACAAAGGGTGTGTATATTTCTGTGGTAATCAATATTTACCGCAAAGAAAAAAACAAGGACAGTTATGGCCCCTTGTTACAGGATTCTAACGAATCTTAAACACGAACTTGTCAAGACTTAGTTATCCCTCCAACCAAGTATTAGCTATTAACAAGTTAATACAGAGATCAGTAGATCGGACAGTTGCGCTACAGTACGGTTGGTCGTTTTGTTAGGACATCGTATAATTTTTACTGTATCATTTTATTAATGTTAAGCCTCTCTCGCCAGTGGATTACAATGTGTTAAGCATTTGTATATTTCTATTATGATAAAGTTAGTTAAAATATTAATGATACTGCATAGTGCATACTTATGATACTTTGAGCGATCTGTTTTTAGGAATTGATAGCCTTAGTTTATAAACATATGAATTATGCAGTTGTAAACAGATATTTTAATTTTAATTGGTAAGTAAACCAATTTGACAGGTTGGTTGGTGTTTATAAAATAAAATTTGAAAATTATAAATATATCGTTTTATTTTATAAGGTTTGTTTAATAAGTAAATCACATTGTAGCAATGTATAGACTACAGGCATAAAATAAACGAGTCTTTTGCCACAATAGCCGACAAATAATTAAGTTATAAAATGACTGTTTATTTGTAATAAACTCGAATAATCGTGAGCAATTTAGTTCCATGTTCCGTGTCAGTAAAACAACTAGAGAATTGCACGCACTGAGCGTCAATAGGATGTATGTATGTTATTTAAAAACTTATATTTAAATAGGTATAGATTTCAATTATATTTAAATTACTAGGTCTGTATTTATTGAGGTAATTGACTGTTTTTTGATGCGCATGCTAACATGTTTAGTTAAAACTTAACATTTCTAAAATGTGCAAAAGTATTATTAAAAAAAACTCAACGGATGTGACATATCATGATATCATAATGTTACAGCAAAATTATTCATTGTCATTGTCATCATCCTTTTCTAAATGACGAAAAACCGAACGACGTTTAAATTCTATCACTTATTGTAAGTATTGTAACTGACAATTCCTTCACTGATCAATAAAATGTTGCAAGTGTTTCGCGTCACGGAACAGAGGTTCAACAAAGACGTTTAAGATGCATCCATGACTTCAGACTCGTTACATTAAAATAATTATTATTTTAGAAGTTTTACAGATTCTTTATGCTACCTAGCTAAAATCACAGGGCAAACGATATTATGGATCAAACCCGATTTTTACAGTTTATTGAGGTATTACGGGGTAACCTCTCCATTTCGTCTCTGGATGTGCGACAAGCGACAAAGCAAACAGGTTTAGGTACAGTCGAGTTCATTAATATTATGAGCAAAACTGAGGGTTCAAAATTATCTGTACACCTTTATGACATTGACAAGGTGCAAAAGTTTACATATTTGGCATTTGTCCGCTCAAATAATTATGAACTCGACTGTACGTTTTAGCCAATAAGCTACCTGTCGCTATTAAATTTATGCTCGTAGTGGCAACGAAACGTGAAATAGTCGCGGTTTTGGCCAACTCACGTATCGTGTGCTCTGCCTACCCCATTTAGGAACACATGCATCATTGTATACACTAAGGCCGTTGAAACCTGAAGACATGCAGCAGCAGCTGACGACATGTCGCTGCGACACGAAGCTAGCAACACTTTGGCCTGGTTCACACGGCATTGTCCTGCACGTTTTTTTGCAATCGATTTTTAACGTATAGTCAACCTGGTGTTCACATGGTAAATTTTTATTCGTGTAAAAACGAATGGCCGCAGTTTCTACATAGTTGTCACAGTGAGTAGACGTCACTGATGGATCCACGGTTATTTGTACATACTTTTATATTGGCATCGAAGGCGCCAAGGATCCCGCCACCGACAAAAAAGAAGGTTTTGGGTACATCCTATTAATCAAGAATCTGTGCAAACGATCATATTTAAAAAAAAACCGAATTCTTAAAATCTCTATTCGATAAAAAACGTATGACATGCGAACCGAATACGTCAAAGTTAATTCGATTTGCTTAACAAGTCCGTTGAGTATGCGTTTAAACGTATAAGCGATTATTTTGCAGTACAATCGTCGTGTGACCATTCACACGACGATTGTACTGCAAAAAAATCGGATCTATGTACTTTGCATGGTCACTATTTATACGTTAAGACGTATACTACAAAAAATCGTGCAGAACAATCCCGTGTGAACGAAGCCTTTGTCCGAACCGAACGCAGTCGGCTTAGCACCGCAAGGCGCGTGTCGAGTCGCGCGCGCGTTATACTGTATCTGTCAAAGTCTACCCAGAGAAGACAGAAAATGACAAAAAATCTGCATACATACAGACATCACACCTGCATTCCCAAGTGGGGTAGGAAGAGCATACGAAACGTTGCATAGTCAAAATCACGGCTATTTCACGCTTTGTAGCCACTTCTAGCATAATTTTAGTCTCAAAAACAGACGAAAAAGGTAAAATAGTGGCTGGTTGCTAGCCTGTCGTATAAATCTATTTCCTTAGTCGCCTCTTACGACATACACGGAAGAAGTGGAGAAGCGTCATTCTAACCCGACACCACACATCAATAAGTAACGTCGCAGACGACGTATCGTTACCACATCAAGCGAGTTTTTTTTCTCAAAATGTTTTTTTTTCGATTGAGCCAAACAAAGTGAGTTCTAAAACGAGAGCGATATGACGCGATGACGTCGTCGTTGCAGCTAAAATGTCGTCGCGTTCCAACTTGTACCTAATGTTCGGGGTTATAGGCAGCTTTATCCTTCTAACAAAGAAAACGAGAGAAGTCACGTCCTCAATATCGGTTATGGAAATCACAGATAAGATATACCTACGTAGGTACATGTATATTTAATGGAGACAAATTTTCAAGGCGTGCAAACTAAATCCTATCTCTAAGATTTTAACCAAAGAAAAACCGACTTCAAATTAGCAATATCCCGAAAGCATGTTTATGCATACATAGCTTTATAGGATGTTAAAGAATGTTGTATTCAATTAGATTATTAATGTTAGGTAATCAAATACCACCAAAATGTAAGAACTAACTAAAGATATTTCAAAAACTACAGATCAAATCTTCATGAAATCAAAATGGGACCAATGACAAGCCATTTCCTTGAAACACAAGAGCCATCGAAATCGGTACATAAAAAATGATTAAAATACAGCCGAAATTAGAACCTCCTTTTTGAAAGTCAGTTATATTAGACCATACCCACATCTATGCAGCAGATAAGTATTTAGACCAAATGTAGGTACCTACCTAGCATCTAGTTGTATCTTCAAAAGCAAATAACTCCTCAAAGAGCCTGATTTAATAAATTAACTAAAACATACATAGTTTCATTTCCAAGTCTCCAACGCTATCAGGGTCAGTGAGACCTGGAGCCTATTATTCTATATTTACACAATTGTAACATATTTATTGTGATATCGGGAGTACATTATTCAATAATGAAATCAATTAATTATCATGCACAATTTCTTCCGTCATTCGTATCTTGAAGAAAACAAGAGGCGTACACTGGCTTGCAACTGGAATTTAATTAAGAGCATGACAAAATCATGTCAAATATTTTCTTACAAAAGCACAACTCAATCATAAATTGCCTCTTAGGTAGGTACATATAAACTGCGAGTCACGGCTTGAAAAAAGTGCGAGAAGCGGTTTAAAAGTTGATTTCAAAATAATTTAGCCAAATCAATATCTACTACAGAAAAAAAAACTTTCAATGTGTCCACTTTTGCGTGACTTCGTATTCTGACGCGTCAATTTAACTATAAGTGATAAACATACCCCGGCCGGCGAGAGCAAAAATGCTTCTGCTCCTAGTGCTTAATTAAATATCGACTATTCTATCGACATATGGATATCGATAGAATAGTCGACATTTAATTAAGTACAATTATTATTTTTAAGCTTATATACTATTTCAATCAATTTATTAATTGTAATCAATTTATCATACTCACGGGAATATTCGTATTAGATAAGAGTGAGTGACAGTTGAAAATAGATACTTTTCACATTGTAATAGATTTATAATGGTCCTTTAGTTGGATGAAATGGATTTTATCCCAAGGCGAAGGAATTTAAAATCAGATAATTAAAAAAAAATGCTAATTGTATGTTACGAAAATTACATAAAATACTGAATAAAATACAAACACTTGGTTTTAATTTTGTTTACAACAATAATTAATACTTCTGCATATCATAACGGTGGTCCAGTACATCGTGTTGTTTTTATCGACATCGACCAAAGTGTGTGTCCTCGCACTATTAAGCTGTCAACGCATTTTTGCTCCCGCTGGCCGGGGTATGTCTGATAAATTGATAAAAACCGCCTGATTTCGTTTTTATAAAGGTAAACAACACGCATAGCACTTGTAAATTGTAAGCGAACTTAACTAAAAAAAAACTGGTTAAAGAAGGAATTTGAAACTAAAAAATATACAGACACATCTCATGTCAGGATGAATACGATTGGTAAAATGATTAAAAAAAACATTAAAAGAAACAGAGCCGTTGCATCAGGAATAATAAAAAATAAAAAATCGTTGAAAGTAATTTACAGTTTATTGTATGACGTACGGTAATAAAATAACCTGTACCAAAGTATGCACATAATACACTATTCGCAAGGCATAAAAAACAGATTATTCAGCAAAAAGCATAATTAACAAAATTATCAACTGGTATGAGGTCGCCAGTGTTCAACAGTGGGCGTCCTACAGCTGTTATGATGATGATAACAATTGACTACTCACATTTAATTAATTTTATTGATTTATTGACATTAGACACATGTCTAGTACTGATGCACCTACCTAGTACGTACTAGAGCTACAATATTGTTGCAACACTACATTGTAGCAGGCGGAATATTTCTGAACATTATTAGACGCAGTTCAGCAGAAATAAGTTATATCGACGGGTGGGCAAATAAATATATATCATATTATTTATTAAACATGTGCCAGGCACGTGTTGTTAGTTTTTATCAGTGCGTGGTAACACACGCTTATCGTTGCGGTCGAGTTGGGCTTGCTTGGTATTATTAGACCGTCCTTCCCTCTAAATACGACCAATTGGCTGTTTGCCATTAATTTAATTTAATTGACCATGTAAGATATGATGAGGTCGAAATTGTAAAATTATTACAGCCTACATGCAAAATAGTATCGATAATTGCAACGCGTCAAGTCGACGTAATGTTGAAAACAAGAGCGTGACAGCATTATATTATTTTTTGGCACTTTCTGTATCGATATGTTTGTTACCTACTGTACCTGTACGGTTGATTCTAAAACATTATGTGTCCACTTTTCTATAAAATTCATACATTAGACGAAGAAAAGCACTTAGCTTTGTATCAAAGTTTGAACTTTTCTGACATTCCATTAAAATATTTTTTTATAGCCCTACCAATTTCTCAATTTTCTACGATTACCAATCAAGGAGTTAATAGGGTTTGGGGGGTGGGGGAGTAATCAATAAGCACTTACCTATTTATATCATTAGTACCTATCACTTAATCGGTATAAATAAATTACGTGGCGTCTTTTTTTTAGGTACATATATTTGACCTCGTGATCCATTAGCAGTTTAACTGCAGAACGAATTATGCATTTGATTGCTCTGCAAATTAACACTCGCTGAACCATCCGCACGATGGGATTTCTATGACTAAACTTTCATTTAAGAATCTGGTCTTGCCATTAAAAATCATTTCAATTACTATGTAATACTACTTATCTTCGTATCGAGAAATAAAGCGAACTAAATAAACAGTAAACAATGCGCCAATATCCTATTCGCTCCTTTGACCTTAAAATCAACATCAGTTTAGACAACCAAGTGTCGACAAGTAAGTTGCACGTATCTATTTACACGAGGCTAGATAATTAAATTAATAGCAATTAACTAACATTATAACATTAATAACATTGTTCATGATCATTAAGGACACGTGAACGCGATACTTAAAACCTTGTAGAAAAGTCAAAAATAATTGTTTTAACAATGTTTTATTATTATATTCTAATCCGGTCTCATTTTCAAACTATCGACGGTTTGGCCCACTAGATATAGGAAAAATACAGATATTTAGGCTAGGTTATGTCCTATCTCAAGTAGGGGTAAACCGGAGAGAGATTCGATACCGATAAAATAATAAAAATCAACGAAGCATACATATTTACAAATATTATGACTGAATTCATATTATGCAACGGACCTCTTTATAGCCTAAATAAATTAAGGCATTCACATGCCTGATTATATTTTAAAAATACTTACAATGCAACAAGGAATTACTCATTTTATATATAAAATCACAGTTTCACTGTTCGCTTAGAACTTGGTATGCTACTGGTATTTTTGGTAATATCTACTCATAACCGACAATCGCTATAGACTTACGGAGAGATACCCATTTGTAATGATTCTTCTCCCACGGCGGTAGCCGGTACAATGTCCAGCAAAACACCTAGAACAAACAAACAAATGCACTAAAAATCCTGAGCTTGGATTGTATCACTACATATTATAAAACAAAGTCGCGGTCGCCGTCTGTCCGTCTGTATGTGTGCTTCAATCTTTAAAACTACGCAACGGATTTTAATGCGGTTTTTTTCAGTAGATAGAGTGATCCCAGAGGAAGGTTTATAGGTACGCTAATATTATAAAAAGAAACAGGAATATTACAAAAACTCAAATTATGTAACCCATCTCACGTTTTTTTGCTTATATTATTTCAGCACTAAAGTCACTACGGCGATATTTTCTTACATATTTGTTAATAAATTAGCCCTTATTCCCTAAGATACGGAGCTGTCAAAAACTTAATTGTTAAATGACAAGGGACACTGCTGAATTTTCCGTTCCACGCATAATTCCACGTTCATTTTTAAATGAGAATCTAGATACATATGATAAACCAAGAAAAGGTCGAAGAGATCGATGGAAGATATTTACAAAAAAACTATTTAAGGGGCTTTAGAATCAAAAACTGAAAACGTTTTGGTGATTTTTAGAATTATTATCTGTATGATGCGCATGGTCGCCGGGTAACGAATATCAACAGATCTGTCAAGTTTGCCAAAGAAGCAATGTGATGTGTTGAAATAATGTCAAAGCAAAAGTATTCGAAGATCTTAAAGTACTTAAAGTCTTAGCGTTTGGGACGAATACACAATGACCCAAGAAAAGGCAGTAGAAGCAGTTGACCGAATGCTGCGAGGCATACGATGATCGGCTCGCACTATGGGTAGCATCAAACTTCTCTTTTCCGGTGATTTCCGCCAGACCTTGCCAGTTTTGGCTCCAGCCAACGAAGTAAATACTTGCAGCTTGCTTTAGGACAGGAAACAAATGGGTAAATTCTGTCTGCCGACTGCCGGAGTCTCTTTGTAAAATTGTGCCATCCATTGATGAACTCATCCGTTTGATTTATGAAGACCTGCGAGAAAAACTCCACGAGAATTTTTGGATATTTGAACAAGTTTTACTGACCCCAACAAACGACCAGGCAACTGTTGTTCATGAGTGCTCATTACTGGAAATTGAAGGGGAACAGGCGGTGTACCTATCCATCAATAATGCCTTAGATCCTCGAACTACAACGAAGTACCCAGTAGAATTCTTGAACTCTGTGAGCGCCTCGGGGCTACCAGCACACAGTCTTACTCTAAAAATTGGAGTTGCGGTTGTGCTTCTGAGGGAACGCTACCAAAATTATGTAACGGCACTCGCCTGAAGGTAGTGCGTTTGCAGCGGAACCTTATAGAGGCGGAAATTGTAACGGGTTGCGACGCCGGCGAGGCAGTTTTCATACCCCGCGTCCCTCTGATCCCTAATAATTTTTGGTGCCAGTTTAAGCGTCATCAGATTCCCGTGAGCGTGTGTTTTGCAATGATGATAAACAAGTCACAGGGACATACGCTCCGCGCCGCCGGCGTAGAATTGCGCACTAGCTGCTCCTCTCATGGGCAATACTACATGGCGTGCTCGCGCGTCACCAGGTCCACTGGGGAAACGAATAACGTCGTATATAAAGAAATACTGAGTAGCTCCCGGCAATAAGTGGCATAATAGAAACTGCGACCGTCTGCTGCAACGTGAGGACCATGAGGTTGCTGTATACAATAGCTCACATTCAGTTGGGTTCACGGCATGCCAGCGTAATAATCTACGTCTCTGAGTGATAAAGTCATATGGATCAATAAGTTGCTGGTATTTTTCAGCCATGATAATCGCTTCCTATGCTGCTTGGCTGTAACAGCAGCTGACACATCAGTTCTGTTGCTCATTTGGATTTCACTCGCTTTTTAGTAGACTTGGATTTGCTAATGCATTTGATAATAGGTTACCGTTACAATGGCGGGACCAGGTCCTGAATTCAGTCAATTCATATTGCAGTATTATTTAGTACCAAATTTGTACTATTTGGTACCTTTTAGTTAGGTTAGTTGTTAAATTAAATGTATGTACAGCAGATCTTTATAAATATCTGAATATATGCTGAAGTTGATATATTGTTTTTTTTACCAATATAAGTATGGAAATATTGAAATTTGTCAAAAAAATAAATGAAATTACTTTTAAGTTTATTTCTTTTTAATTTTATCAACATAAATAAATACGTCTGGTAAAATATCCCTGTTTATGTTTTATGAAATTACTAAGGGCGTTCTTACGTTCTAAAACGTATTTTTAACGATCTTTAACAAATGAAAATTCAATACATTTTCCATTCGTTCAACTTTAACTGATTGGTGGACACCGCCCTTAGGTACCTAAAATGTTGAGATTTCGAACATTAGATTAACACAGGTATTTTCCATCACGGCATGTTTACCCGTGGTAGTTAGGTAAAGTACCAAGAGATACAACACAGTTATGGATACAGAACGCAGCAGATGCAGATTCCGTAGGCAGAGTTTCTAATTTCGCTTGCTTGAAATGTCAGGTGTAACCCACACAAGCTTCAATTACAACTAGGCGTCCCAGTGTGTCCCAGTAATGTTTATGCAAAATTCGGATGCACCGAGATTATTGACGAGACTTCATGTCACACAGCTTGGCCGCAATAGGTATCTTTAGCGCCTAGCTATCTTTACCGTCGTAAGAAAAGGTGAAAATGTAATCATTCCACGAATATCAATAATTCCCACAGATCTCCTGGTGTCTCCTGTTTCAGTTTATAATTTTCTCCAATTTCCTTTTGAGCTTAGTTTCACTATGACCATTAATAAAGCGCGAGGTTAAACATTAAAGATGGCTGGGGTGAACCTAGAGAAGCCGTGCTTTTCCCATGGACAGTTGTTGTATGTGGCATATTCGCGTGTATTGGACACAGAATCTTTTCATTCTATACGCCAATGGAAAGACATACTACACTACAGCAGCGTATTAAAATAATTGCGAGATCTCTTCGGTGTCACCCTGAATTTAACGCGAGCGAAGCAGCGGGCAAAAGCTAGTACCATATAATATATCTATACATAAAGGGTATCGATAAATCTGGAGTCTGCAGCGCTCATATACTTATTACGTATCTACTTAATATTTAGTTTATTTAGTAAGATTAGATCAAGTATGACGCATTTCTGATCTGTTTTTTGTTAAAAGTATGTAATATTTTTAAATTTTATTTCATATTTTATTGTTTTCATTAAATGCGGAACGGATAAGAAAGGCTGGATATTTTTTGCATGAATACTTTTTTATCAAGGATTATTATTATTGCCAGACTAATATTTTCAATGGTCATTAAATTTTGAATCGACAATGACGGATTGCTGATAAAATATTTTTACTATATCGATCAAGAAATCAACTACATCTAATAATTATAATAAACCTGGGCAAGAGCGACTCGGACTCATACATGAAATGTTTTAGTATGACGTCTAATTAGATAGTAGGTACTAGTAGAACCCGAAAAATGACGAGAATATTTTCCGAACGACTCTTTATTTCAACTTGAAAGCATACAAACCATGGTCTATTTTTATTGAGAGCGGGTTTCGAGTGCTTCAATTGAGCTCGGATTTACGTCGACAGGAATTTTAAAAACACGCGAACTATTTTGCTATGAAACTTTTTCAATGGTTTGCTCGCTTTATGTCAATTCACAACATTTTCAAACAATCACTAACGGCACGTTTCAGTATACAATCAATACAATCATCTATACAATCATACAATAGTATACAATCATAATATGATATTATACAGTATCTATTTTTTTGTATAGACGGCTTAGCGTACTAGAGATAGGAAACTGACATAGGTATGTTATGTTATGTGACGATATAAACAATTTCTATGAAGAGTTTTACTTCTATATTGGACCACTTGCGGCGCTGTACAATTCTTTATACAAATTGTTCACGTCATCTCTAGCGTAAACGGTCACTGTACACTTATGGTAATGGAGCTGATATTTAAATATACGCGTTTTGTAATTTGCGACGTGTGGGCTGCTGCTGCGTGAGCTACTCACTTACACCTTTAGTTATATACCTGGCTCCCGATTTTGTTAAGCGTTTGTTAACACCTTATCTAAAAGGTAAACTATCGATAGTATGAATATTGGGACCGGCCGTGTTACTGGAGTAAGGGAATAGTAGCCCAACCAGTCTATATGCCATGCAGATACAGACCGCTTAATTCACAACATCTATAATAGCATAATCATTACCCTTAACTTGGCAGTGTATCTAAAAGATACATTGTTTAATGTTCTTTCTTTTATCTTCATAAGTAAAATTTTTGACTTTATTTTCCCGTAAAAAGCTCGAATTCACGACTTTTTTAATTCTTGCCTTTAGGGGTAAAAATGTCACCCAAGTGAACCATAGCTTCCGCTTTGCTGCTTGGCTATACCATTTTCGAAGTAACCCTCCATCGAAAAGCATTGGAGCAAGGAAGTGGAGGGAACATCAATAGGCTAGATGACTAGAAAAAACTATTTAGTCCGTCAGATAGAACATACGAAAAAATATTGTACCTTTTATTTGACCGATGAAAAATTACGATAATACAGAGCCTAAAAGTTTCGCGTGACGTCACGTTTGAGCGCCTTGCTGTACTAAACTGTGCGGTATCCTATCTGGTATTTTGCTACAACGGTGTTTCGACCACTTACCTATTGGCATTGCTCAAGGGACTCACCTGCAAATGCGGCTGGTGGTAGCTTATTGTCGCTGATAGCACTGGTAATAGCTGTCGCTGAGGTCTGAGGTCTTCGCGTAACCCTGCCTTGCCTGTTGGACGACACGACGAAGTTGCGAGCCTTTTCCCAGCTGACTGGAAGATATGTCCACAATTGTTAGTCGAGACTTACGGAAGCTTGCTTTGGCTGCAAGGTTGTAAACTTGTAATGTGTATCATTCCTATACGCATATTTATACTATTTTATACAGTCGAAATTGTAGCATCCAATTTGTAAAATGAAATAGTCGGCCTCATAAGAAAATAAAACAGGGAAATTGTTAGTCGAGACTTACGGAAGCTTGCTTTGGCTGCAAGGTTGTAAACTTGTAATGTGTATCATTCCTATACGTATATTTATACTATTTTATACAGTCGAAATTGGAGCATCCAATTTGTAAAATAAAATAGTCGGCCTCATAAGAAAATAAAACAGGGAAATTTTCATAAGATTTTGTGTAATTTACTAGCTTATGTTAAAATATAGCTTATGTCACTTAAGGATAATGTTGTTTAAAATCGGTCCAGTAGTGTGACACAATATTTTTTTCAGCTATAATCCCTACTAATATAAATGCGCAAGTAACTCTGTTGTTACAGTTTCTGTGACAGTTTATAAGTTGAAATAAACTGACGGTTTGCGGAACTGGGTGGCCATCATTGTTTCTCTAGTTGGTCTGTCCTCTATGACGGCTAAGTACATCCCTACTATCCCTACTCTCCCTACTAAGTAATATGTCTGTCTGTTACGCTTTCCCGCTAAAACCTCTCAACCGATGTTGATGAAACTTGGCACAGACAATCTTTAGACCCTGAGAAAGGACATAGGCTACCTTTTATTGTGAAAAAAACTATTCCACGCGGACGAAATTGCGGGCACGGCTAGTATGGATAAGCGGACATAGTATGGACTTATAAAAAAACAACTAAGTTCGTCATACACTGAGTGGATATTTTTAGGTTACAAGTGGCATAACTCTAATTAATATCCTAATTTCTGATATATTATACATTGCAAAAAAGGGTCTTGCTAGCAAAATTACCGGACATAAATATTATTATGCTCATGCAATCGCATTGACTGACATTAATACTAGGTACTTTTGTAATGTTTCAATCTCCATCATTATCCATCAGTTTCCATGTAAAAGAAATACACAATAAACAAAAGTTTTTATAACAGTAAAGATCTCTTACTGTGTGCTATATTCTATACAGTAAATCACAATTCACGGTATTAGCAGAAGCGAACCGTGGCTAAATTTTATAACACTTAGCTGTGTAGGATTGTTTAGTTTTGTCCTATGGGCTAAAGTGACAGTTTCGTAAGAAGCCCGTTTCTTAAAAAATAATCACGATTCTAATAGGTGATTCACCAGTCAGGGACTAATTGACCCATAAAATATATTTGATTATTAATTCAATACCAAACTCTGTTCATAAATGTTTGTATTTACTTAAGTAGATCACCAGGTCAGCTTGAAGCGATATTGAGATGCAACTCATTTAGCACACAAACCGCATTTATTAAGGTTGCGGGGTAGATTACTTGGATCAGAGGCTACAAGCTTATTGATATTGTAACCCGATCCAAACAGCCTACATCGACTTCTTGTACTTTATACCTGTAGCAAGCGCCTCGCATACAACTCAAACAAAATGACAAAAAATTGTTTGTCCAATAACAAATCACGAGGATACGATGCTCCAAAGTTTCGAGAAACTTCGCTATATGGTTCAACTAGCTATTACAGCCAACTCCGTCTGCGTGGAGTAGTTTTATTGCAATACCAAGAGAATTTATGCATTTTTACTGGATATAAAATGGCCTGTGTTAATCGGGCAGTCAACTTTCAGTACATATACTGAATTCGGCGAATAGGTAACGAACATACACAAACACACTCACAAGTTTTAGTGTGACTTACAGGACCACTCTGAAAGATTAATGATACACTCTGTCAATTATCTATAACTAGATAAACCAAAATATACTTGCTCCATATTTTCCAGCATTTAAATAGCGGACTATAAGATTTATTTTTAACCCCGTAATAATCCCAACTAATTACAACTAAGCCTGTGTGTACAGTATGTGCCCCCACTTACCTATCCAGGCAATTCGGTGTTTTGAACGCGCACCACTACTAATACAAAGTTTGTCTAACTATTTTTAGCAAAATCAAAATGAGGTAGTTCATGATATTAATATTTCGCTAAAAATAGTTAGACAAACTTTGTATTAGTAGTGGTGCGCGTTCAAAACACCGAATTGCCTGGATAGGTAAGTGGGGGCACATACTGTACTTGAAAATATAAATAAAAGAAATAGGTCGTCCGTGCCAAAGAGATCAGCGAGGAGCTTACAGGGCCACGGCAAGACTACTCGGAAAGTAAATATTAGTTCCAACTGCACTACCTTGTCTTAGTTTACAGTCTCTGCCAATACCCACTTCATTATTGTCCCGAGTTTAATCAATTCTACTTCATTCCGACACAGGAAAAATAATGTTTTTATCGTGTCACAAATGTCCGAGCTTTTATTGAAAACAGCAATCAAAACATCGAATAAATAGACTTTCTCAATCTGTTTTTTGCCTACCTATTGTTTTGTTTAATAAAGCACATTTCATACTATAAAGTAGACACAAAGATGTACATGCAAGTAACTCGCTAAAAACCAATAAGCGTCACAGTTTACATTTAATTCTGGCAGGACGATTGGCTTCTGAAAAAGTAATTCTGTAGTCTCGACACTCTCGAACTTACAATTGCTCATAAAGTCATAATTATAATAATTTCCGCGGGAGTTTTGTTTTTATATCCAACGATGCAATTAACTACAAACTCTATTTCAATGTTTATTGTAAATGCGTTCGTTGATTGAACAGTTTTCACAATAACATGCAGTTGTTGTGGTTGGAGTAGAATGAAGCTACTAGATTAGCATTTACCTAGTCTATGTTATTTTGATACAGCTATGCATATTACTTTAGTCCGCTGGTTTGTGCGTGATAGAACAACAAACATCCACACTTCCACATAGCCATCCATACAAAGTTTAGTGTTTACAATTATTATTAGTTTCGTAGGATAAGTTAGGGTTAGTGGTTGGTTGCGATCCCAACCAAATTGATGCGTTTGCTCTAACTTGCTGTAGAGCTGCCCTAGGGAGTTGTAACTATCTATTTAGTACTAGAAACTTTTTTATACGTCGGAAGCAAATAATACGGCGATTGATGCTATATTACTTATCCCTTGACTTTTCCATTAGCTGTCGCTCATTGAAATCAAATGAAATTTAAAAATAAAAATCCCCTACTAGATACAAGTTTACTTAGCACAGATTTATACGACACTAAGGTCGATTAAACTACCCGAGAATATGATTTTGTCTTAGAGTAAGTATTTAGGTACTTGCGTATAAATACATTAATTTCCATATATTTTCGTTTAGCTAAAACAAGTCTAAATACTAAGATAGAAGCAGAGCCTTGAACACACTAACCTGCATCGGACCGTCGCGCCTGTTGCATTCCCCAGGGTCGGTTTGCGCAGTAACCAAGTGTATAGCCTTGAATTGGATGAACGTCATGAGTGTTAGTCCGCTGCTTCCTCCACGGGAGGTAAAATGTTTTCTGAAAAGAAATGGACGGACGTGTCAGTCGTTTGTCAAGCAATACGACTTTTAAAAGTTTAGTCTTATGGTTACAGCCCCCGGCGTCTAACGTGGCAAGGTTTTAAGCTTTTCCACCATCGCTATTCTATGAAAAAACCAGTTTAAACTTACACCCACTACTTAATTTTTACTGTATTTGTGATAGTAGATTCACTCTACTTCTTACTAGCATCTTAACTGTTTATTGGCTCATGTAGTTTGCAATAAAATATTAAGTAATAAAAAAAACAATAATATAGAAAGGTTCAATGAATCTCTTAACTACTAAGTATATCACTTTGAGTTCTGACATTACGCTACTATATAGGCAATTAGACAAACAAATACTCTACCTAGATCGATGCTATTACGCATATTCCTCGGAACTCATGTGTTTGACATAACGTAGGATGAACATTGGATTGCTTATTAAGGAAATGTTCAATGCGTTAGTTAATTCCACGGTTAAAATCGTGTCGAAGTCATGCTATATCTATCGCTAAAAACGAGCTGTTGTAAAGTTATCTATCTGATTTGCTTTTAGTCTGATTGTCTGTCTGAGTTCACGCTTCAACGACTGAAACTTTCAGGCAAATTCGTTATAGAAATATTCTAAGTCCAATAGATATGGGCTAATTCTGATCTCGGAAAAAATACGTAAACCCATAGCGATAAACAAAGTCTACGCAGAAATAGCTAGTAAATTACAAGGCTATACCAAGTGTAAACCCCCCTCTGGCGATAATTCACTGAGGTGCAAAAAAGCAGTCCTAAAAAACGTAGGGCTTCTTAAATCTCAAAACATCGTAGCTCAAACTATTAAAAAC
This sequence comes from Adoxophyes honmai, assembly GCA_005406045.1. Taxonomy (NCBI): domain Eukaryota; kingdom Metazoa; phylum Arthropoda; class Insecta; order Lepidoptera; family Tortricidae; genus Adoxophyes; species Adoxophyes honmai. Next base: position 484,443 of record BHDV01013121.1, read on the forward strand.
AAAACTAAGAAAACATGGCCCACTACGCCGGATATACTACTAAGTGATATTTAACGTCCAATTGCTAAGTGCCATTCGATTCCCGAGTATTCTGCCTCCGTTCGTAAAGCAGGTTAATTTTTTTTAAGAAGAAAAATAACAAACTCTGTGTAGATTCCAGAGCATATCGACGGTTGAAAGGCAAAAATGACCAAGCGACATATTGGCAACTTTACAGTAGAGCGATTTAAAGTTTTTTTTTCGGAAAAAAATTCGTCTAAAATCACTTATTGGTCGTAGATACTTGATTCCAACGAATTTTAAATATAGTGTTAAATCTTTATATAGTAGCATTTAAGAATTATTAAATTTCTCAATACTTTAGGAAATACTGTCGCTAGGTAAAATTTTCATCATAATCACAAACAGGTAAAAATTACTTAGTGACAAAATTTTATAATTTTGAAACATGTAAAATTAACTAAACTCTAGTATTTTACATTTTTTATTGAAGCAAAATGATCCATTGACAAATAATAAATGTTTAGAATACAGGTAAAATTATCGATATAAAGAAGTAAAAAACATTTCTGTTAAGCAAATTTAACCAACTTACAAATTAAGTCAGGTAAGTGTAAGACATTTTTGATTAAGTTACAAAGAATACAAGTTTTAGTACGCAAAGTTAAGGACTTTTAAATAAATATTTTCATCATCAACTTTAAAATAGTCCTTGTAGTAATCTTAAACCACTAACTACTGAGTATGCAGAGCCCAAAAGTCCTCATGTTTATGGAAGCAGTGCCGGCAACAACAACAGCAAACCTTAAAACCTTCAAAATCACCAACTTACAGAGGGCCCGACAGAAGAGACGGAGAAAATCGCCGTCAAGAAGCCCCCTGCCGTACGAAAAACACATTTCCTGAATCTTCTCGTCCATGGAGAGCCTGGAAGACCCAGCATTCGGTTGCGATCAGTTAGGTTCTTCATGGATGACAATTCCGAAAGGATTGGCGTTGCTTTCTGCAGAGCCCTCGCTAAAAACACCGTCTTCATCTCCCCTGGATTGGAAAGGCTGCTCAACGGCAGCGCTGACAGGGCCACCATGAAACGAAAGTTCTGCAATGAGCTTCCGGAGGTGTTAATCGAAGATGAAACGTGTAGAGTAGTGCGGAAGAACAAGAAACTATCGCGCTATTCTCCGCGGGGATCGATGTCACCGAATTCGTGATGGCCTGTAAGGTGCTGTCGGCGATCGGCAAGAGGGGAGATGAAGGAGGTGTAACATCTCGAAGGATCAGCGTGGATGCCATGGTTGTGTGCTACTGTAGGGGGGAATCAAGGGACTACCTAGGTGCCCTTGAAGCCTCTAAGCAACACGACGAGGTGGTTTATGAAAACAGAGGTTAAGACCTCAGTTATCTAAAACCGTGACCACGAGACTATGGCAATGCGCGCCCATAAACTAGACACCAGAGGCCAGTGGATCCGAACTGCTGCAGGACAAGTTCCGAGAGGATAAGGCGGGGAAGCTGCGGGAAGCGGAGTTGGCAAGGGAGAAAATAAGAGAAAAAGCCTCTCTTCTCTCCTCAATTGCCAAAACAATTCGTGGAATTGCCGGGAGAGCTCCCGGGATTTCGGGAACTACACAAAGGGAAAGGAAGACAGCGGTGAAAGGTAAGGCGATGATGATGGCCCACCCGCGTTGAACGGAAGCAACCGAGGGAGAAGCCCACAAGCCACGTGACCACATGATCAACGCAGTACTTGAGTACATATCAGTCACCAGAGCGAGGCACAAAGTCCATTTGGATGAGTGCGTCAAGATTTTAGAGGCCTATAGCCGTAAATCTATGGGGCTGCTACAAGTGCTGCTGGGGGAAACTGGGACAGTGGAAAGTCCATGGTAATACATGGACAAATCTCGGAGTCGTATAGGGCAGCCTACAACGAAACGTGTGGCCTCGTGAAACAAGACAAGGATTGTTCCAAGGAGGAGGGGAAGCTTGTCTTCACCGTACCGAACTCGGACCCTATAGTCTTTGTGACCAAGAATACAAAGATGATGCTGGACGATGGAATCCTGGAGCGGGCTAACACCGTTCTAGGAGACCTTACGGAATGGGATCCCAGGCTGTGGTAAGACGATACGGATGGTGCCACATTTCGACCTCCTAAGGGACATCATAATGACCACCAACATCAAAGCTGTGCGAGACATCCACTTAAAGCTGCAAGAGCGATTTGGGAAGAAGGCGAAGAGAAAGGAGAGGACTATGGCATCCTTACTGGTTAATGGTACGTGGGAGCGTCACTCACGTTAGCGTATCACAATTGATGAGGCTCCCATGAACCACTTTGGAGCCATAGTCCTTGCTACCCAGATCTCGAAGGCAAGCGAGGTAACACTGCTTGGAGGTATCAACCAGCTTCCCTACATCGACCGCAGTAACCTTTTCCCCCTCGTTTACACTAGACCAGACAAATGCCTCTTTACTAACATCGAGGAGATGCTGTGCTCGCCCAGATACCCTATGGACATAGCATATGCCCTTAGCGACTTCTACGAGGGCATATACTCGTCCAAACTACACACCAGGTCTCTAGCGCTTAAATGATACAAAGGGGTAGCGATCCCAAACAACACCAACACCCTCTACCTTGCACTCACCCAGGCTGAGAAAGCAACCCTGATCAGCCAGGAGTACGGAAGAGAGGCGAGATCGCGTACTCTAACAATCCACAAAGCGCAGGGACTCACCTACAAGGACGTGGTGATTATGAGGTTGGTCGGGGGGGTCCTCGATCAAATGAGAAGTCCCCCTTACGCGGTGGTGGCTGTCTCGCGCCACACGGTCAGCTGCACGTATTACACGGACTTATTCCGTGAGGATGCTGTAGCTGGCCTCATAACAGCGGCGCAGAAGGCCACGGATGAGACTATTAAAAGACCTGCGGATGGCGATGTGGGCGAGAGGTACGGCCGCCATAAACACAATGCTGCAAGATAACCCCTAACACCTGGCTAAGCAGGAAGTGACATTTATTTAGTATTAATATACTTAGCTAAGATATACATATGTAATAGAATAGGAATAGAGGAAAAAAGGATTGAAAAGAAAAACGATTGAAAGAGCATATTATTATTTATAAGAACTGCTGTGTCTTTAAGCGGAGCACACAGTACCTATAGCCTAATATAAAAAAAATCTCTCTAAAATCATCAAAGTACGACCACGAGTCCGTAGATGGAAAATTTTGTCTTATAAAAAAGTATGCAGAGCCTCCTACTCACTACAATGAATTTGTTATATGCCTCGGATATATTTAACGAATGTTGGAATATCAAATATCGCAGCTCCTTCGTAAATAAATAACTGATTTTAAAATCTTAATTATAATGAGCTCTCGTCGTAAATGAATGAAAAAAATATTTCAAATCCATCAACACGGTTAAGTAATAACAATTTTAAACTTTAGTCACTTCCTAAGAGCCTAACATGTATTTGAATGGGTTACCTAAGCGCCGGTTTAGCGATGACCAAACGCTGAAGTCGTTTCCAACCGCCACTTAAAATTTGATTCACTGCGACTATAAGCGACAAAACTTAACACGCGCATCATGTATAAGCTCCTTTTATTACACTTTTACATCAGAAATAGTTAACTAAACAACAAAAATTAAAAAAAAAGGCAGGTAAAAAATTACCAAACGACAAAAAAACTAAACTTTCTAGGCAGGTAAATTTTACTACATTACGTTTTTAAGTTCATTTCATTTAGGTAAAAAGTACTAAGTGAAAATGAATAGATTATTTAGGTATGGTAAAAAATCTTAAATTATGAATAAAATATAAATTCTACCAGGTAAAATTTCTTAAGTCATATTAATACCCTAGGCACAGTAAGGCAAAAACTACTTTTTGTTCAATCGTTTTATTTCAACTCTAGGCAAAAATTACTAAGTGTAAAAACTTAAAATTGAATATACACTAAGTAAAAATTATTCAAAAATGGTTAAAATTTTAGTCGGTTGGACGCCGAAAATCTAGAAAATTTGGCTTTTTTTAAATTACCAAGCGACAGTCAACTTCGTCGCAGCGGCATGAGAGTCAGACCAATCGACGCAGAAAAATTCGCTGATTCCAATGATATATATAACTCAATATCGCCCAAAATGTCGCTTGGTCATTTTTGCCTTTCAACCGTCGATATGTACACCAACCCCTTGTAAATTATTGCCGGGGAGGCGGGGAGTGTTGAGTTACGCTCTGCACCTATAGATACGCTTGTGATCCCTGTTCAGGGTATTTTACCTGCAGCATTTTGCAATACGAGAAGGTAAATGCCTATGATGACCCCTACTACGAGGATCAAGAGTAAAATGCTGACGACTACGGCCGTGAGTGGTCCCCTCGGTCTCTGCACGCTACTCGCCGGGAACCGGTTTATGAGCGGGGTGCTCTCCACCGCGGCCTGGCTGTCGTCTTGGGCCCGGTAAGAGTTGGTCCGAGACTCGTGATCTGAAATTAATTCCAATAATGTAGATGCTATTTAAGCCTAGGCTGGACAAACCCAGGCCCGAGGACCAAGTGTCACGCCAAGGCATTTGAATTTTCCCGCCCAGCGCTTTCACCTGATTTATCGTCATGTAAAATCGATCTTGCCTTGCCAGCCGTCGTCGGTCTTAAAAAATGTTGCTCACCTTGAAAATATATTGGCCAGCCTTGCTTTAATGGTGTAAGTTCGCGCACTGTTTTTTCCGTAATAAACCTATGTGCGAAATTACCCTCACATACATACATACATACATATTCTCACGCCCATATTCCCATGTGGGTTAGGCAGAGCACATGAATTCAAAAATCCAGTGCCACGTTTAGCAAATTCAGGGTAACCAGATAGTTAAACGTGATATTGCGGTGACAGGTTGCTAGCCTATCGCCCACAATTCACTAACCCTTTCCCAGAGTCGACTCTTACGACACCCACGGGAAGAAAGGGGGAGGTGCTATTCTAACCCGGCACCGCACGGGTTACCCTCACTATGTACTTAAAACATTATACCAACCTTTTTGAGTCAGTTTTGTGACGCCACAAAAAGAGTTTAAGATAATGTCGCTTTTCAATCGATTGAGCTCCTACACCATTTAGAGAAATTATTCAAATTAAATTACTAAACATAAACTAATACTACGACATTACATGTCAGACCCATGTTAAAAGTTTAAAAGCTGATACAGTTGGGTACAGCATCGGTACAATAAAACAGGCCGCACACCAGGCATACAATTGTTTAGCTCCACAATTGTAGCGCCACATTTGAAATGCGACACAAAAAACGAACAGGTTCGTTCTTTGATTATTGTAGCGCGGATGACGTCTCGCCACAAAGTGTGTCCGCTACAAATGTTTCCTCGGTGTGCGTGCTCACGTAGGAATACATGGGGGCGATAAATGTGTCGCATTTCAAAATGTGGCGCTACAATTGTGGAGAAACAATTGTATGCCTGGTGTGCAGCCTGCTTAGATAGTACAAAAGCAAGGATCTAAAAAAGCATTCTACTTACTTTAAGAACAAATTAGAGCATTTTGGGATGTCATTTGAACTCTTTCGGGTGTTTATACGTGAAACCTGCAAAACTTTCGTACTTCTACTAAACTTTTGATATTGCGTAAATTTAAATGTATTCGCTATTCAGAATTTTATTACAAGTTTGAAACAAACAATATCTATCGAGTTTACCCTATGAGGATTGAGAATGTTAAATTAAATTCAGGCATTTAAAACTAGTTGCCAGAATCAGAACTTCTAGCTAGGCGGGTAGGTGTTTCAAAATTTACTAACGGTGGGCTATGCTATTCAAATATTGCAAAAGCAAAACTTTACGCGGGAGTTTATCAGTTTCTATTGAAATATACGAGCAAAGCGATAAGCCAGCTTAGAGAAACAACAGAAAGCTGCCGACTAAATAGAAATAACCGAAACAGAATAACAACAAAGGCTGTTTTGAGCGCCTATAATCACATACACATGTTCGCGTAATTTAGCTCATTGTTATCTATAGGTAGTCTACAATAAAATGAAATATTTTGTTATGGGAGGTATGTATACTCCGTTTTTTTTGGGTTGAGAAATTTAACTGTCAAATCCTTACACATTTTTGAGTAATCCCAAGATATCGGCGTAAATTATGATGATGTTTGATTTAAGAACATTATAACAAAGAATGTTAAGTGTATCTGCATGAATATTATCCAGTTTTACTAATGAATTCCAGAGATAATTTCAAATTGTGACCGTTAAATTTCTCAACCCAAAAAAAATGGAGTATAGGTACAGTCGAGTTCATAAATATATGAGCAGACAAATGCCAAATATGTAAACTTTTGCACCTTATTGTCAATGTCATAAGGGTGTACGTACAGATATTTTTGAACCCTCAGTTTTGCTCATATATTAATGAACTCGACTGTACTGTGTAGAGATGATGATTATTATTTTTATATTATTAGGTACTATACTTAATTTACTGCAAGTAATGACAGAAAGTATGGAAGACTGAGGAAATACGAGCTAAAGTTTTACGTAAAAAAGGCAAAACGGTTCCAAAGAGCATTTATTTAGTAGAAAATGTCCCTTTGTAGGTATTCAGGGCTTTTGATCGGTCTCGGCCGTAACTTAATTAGTGTACGTAATTTGCGAGATTGCGAGGAAAATAGTCAAAAACACACATAAAAAACGCTTTTTCATTTTAAATAATATTAATGTCATTTTGCACCAGAATCGGACAGCGAGATGCGTCCTCGTTTTATACTAGGTACCTACTAATTTTAAATAATACCTATGTAGCAAATGCGATGAAATAATGATTATATTCTATTGTGAACTATGGGAGCTTGTATTTTATCCTTGCCATAGTCTAAGTATGCTTGTGAAACACAGTAAAATAAAGATAGAGTTCATTGTTATTCATGTGGCTGTGACAATCCTCTTAGAGCATAGAAACAGAATTAAGGGCGAGTACGTAACAGAAGCAAAAAAATAGTTACTAGCGAGTCCATTCAGTTGTATCTCCATCATGCCACAAGTCACATGTTTAATCACTTTTTCTGTCCCTGATCATATCACGAAGCAATTCACCACTTTATTTTAAAGCACTGACACAGCTTGGATTCAGTCTCTCAATATATTTTTAATAGTATTTTTAATGACTAATATATTCACAATCTCCCGAATGACTGCCAGCTATGATGTTGTGATCAGCATGTGTAATAGATACCTACTGTGTCTGTTTGTTTAATGCCTACATCATTTTTACAAGTGTCATATCAATGCATATTGAGTAGGTATGTGCTTATCAGTAGGTAATAAATTTAGTAAGAATTCCCTGCATAAAAAAATTTACTTACTTGAACACAATAATTTAAATACTACTTATGTAGGTTTTTAAGGATATACCGTGTGGTGCCGGGTTAGAATAGCACCTCCCCCTTTCTTCCCGTGGGTGTTGTAAGAGTCAACTCTGGGAAAGGGTTAGTGTATTGTGGGCGATGGGCTAGCAACCTGTCACTACAATATCACGTTTAACCATCTGGTAAACCTGAAATTGCTAAATGTGGCACTGGATTTTCGAATTCATGTGCTCTGCCTACCCCTCTTGGGAATACAGGCATGATAATATGTATGTATGTATGTATGTTTAAGGATATTTTCCTCAATTTTCAAGCTTCTAGAGTTTTTAATGTATTTTACTATATTCACACACAAACATTGCACCTGCATTCCCAAACCAGATAGGTAGTGCAAACAAAATGTTACATACATCTAATCATGACTATTTCATGTTCCATAGCCACTTTTAGCATAATTTAAGTAAGAACATAAATGATGATATATTTTGCTGTCTGATCAAGCCTCGCTTTCCTACAAGTATCATCGTTCCTCACATCATAGTTTACATCTGCAAGATAAAATTTTTTTGAGTCCCTAACATTAACAATGTCACGATTTTAAATACCGTGGGTAAGTGTCCATGAAAAAAGTGATGTGTGAACTTACCCACACAACTTACAATCTTATCAAGTTTGATTTTGGGATTGTACTGATTGGGAAATACGATGAAAATAATTTATTTTATCCAAAGTGCAAAGATAAAAGAGGTAGCTCCTGTTTGTCCACTCTTCTGTGACCTCTTAGCTTGATCCACTTCTTTTGTCAATGTCATCTTTTTTTTATACATACTACTTTGTTTAGCTTGAGAAGATTGTGTATTACACTATAGAAACTTTTCAGAGGGAGTTTTTTTGCTGTAGCTACCAAAAAATTCATATTATTGCAGCAAAGGATATTTACAACAGGGTTCTAACTCATGTCAAATGCAATTTGTTAAAGTAAACAATAAAAAACATCTACCTTCGCTTCATGCACCCTCTCAATCTGAAGGTAAATAAATATCGTGATTAAGTCCCGCGTATATGTAAATATGAAGGACTGAGTTCAAGGGGTTTTTTTATCATGAATTTCTATGAGTGTGCTGCAAAAATTAAAAATGTACATTCAAATATGCCTTTTATTTTTTTTATAAATTCAGAATTGAGGTCTTGAAATCCAGTTAATAAAGCCTTATAAAGGATAAAGAAGCAGAGTAGACATTGCAATAGGTACCTATCATATTTTATTTTGTAAAACTGGTGAAAATCATTGTCTAATTAATCTTGTTTTGAATTATTTAGAAAACTACACAGTAAGTGTATTTCCTAGAGTTACTTCCCATTCACTTGTTGCAATATTTACACTTTTTATATGACATCCTGTATTGTAAAAACACTTTGACAAGCTGTGTCAGTCTTCTTAATCTATTTGTTTTAAACAAACCTTTGCCCTACATTGGAATAGCGAATACAAGAGTGACTCGAAGAAGAATAATATCGTAAAATAATGTAATTGAGGTCCTGAAACTGCTATAGTTTGTTCAGTTATAATTTATTTAAAATTAAATGACAAGTCATTCAGGTAAATAGAAATCAATCACTCACCTACTGGAGAAACCAACGGCTGCATTGTAGATTGTAGAGCAGTGACTAACCACACGCAGGCATAGGGATACGCTATATATTAATTATAATAAACAGCTCATAATCCTTTCCAGCTAGGACTAAGAGCCAACTTTAACTATAAAGGATTGGAAACATAGATTGTGTTTAATTGAAACTGATATTAATCCACTGTAATGTGACGTTTTAAGCAGTATTCTTTAACAATTATAAGGCTAATAACCTTCACAGCGCGATATAAGGAAATAATTACATCAGAATATTCAGAATGAATAACTTTTTACCTACCCTTTTGTTATGGTTTGAGAGGCGTTTTTAAAACGTAACTCTACACAAAAAACGGCTGTCACTGTGTTCATGCTTAATAAATTTGTGATACGCAGTAGAAATCATCACTTTTACATTTATTTTCTTTGTAAGACGTAGCGATGCACATTTTTTCATCAACTAGAATAAATAAACTTTCTTGTAAAGCAAATAAAAAATTGTGATTTCATAGTTTTGGCAGCGAAAAAACTCCTCACTGCATCTTTAAGGATGACATTTATGACATTGACATTGACAGTTGACAGCAAGTATGAGGCGTTCAAGGATTTTTTTTTATGAATACGTTCAAATAAAAAAGGATAATATTATCCTGAAAAAAGATAATAAATGTAATAAGCAATTAGTTTTGAGCAAAGCTGTGTAGAAATTGACTATTGACGTACAATTAACTACTAGACTCCCAATGGTTTAACAATATTCCTCAAAAAACGCCGAGCGGCTTTGTCATTGTGTGTACATCAACACATACAAATAACATGAACAGCATTAATTTAAATTAACACCCTATTTTGTAGCAGTAATGTTTGATGACAATAAAATTGTACACGGCCGTTAGAAGTAGAGTGACGTAACGTCACGCGCGACGAAATAATTATCTTGTGCGGACTTTTGCTTCCAGCATTTTTTGACCGTGTGGGAAAGACTCCAATAGAGAGATCTCTCTCCAGGCAGATGTTATGCCTGGGCACTGAAATCCACAGAGAGGAAGTCTGAAGTTGTATTTATGCAACCGTTCGTCGAAACTTCGTTAGCGCGATGTGGAACCATTTAGTTCGGCTGTTCGACGTATGTAGCGCTGGGGCGCTACAAGCGTGATTGGGAGTCTAGTTTTAGATAAAGCAATGTGCGAATTTACCCCCGTAAAAAATCCTACCATTTAACTTGCCGGGAACTATACCTACCTGAAAGAAAGACAAAGTCTATGACACTGACTAACAATAAGTCAATCAAATAAACTCGCACAAAATGTTTGGAAAAAACTGTTCGGTCGATTTGGGTAAAATTTTGTGACAATGTACCTAGCCTCTAATGGTCTGATCAACTATGTGAAGTTACAACTTTAATTAATGACCAGATTTTTATTTTTAACGATGTTATAGTATAAATGAAAAAGTAGTAACTATATATGACGCTCATATGCACTTACTACCTTTTTCCCGAAGTTGATTTCAGAGTGAAGTTTAACCTCGGGAAGAAGTTATGAGTTATGAGCGTCATACGTCTACTTTACGTTACTAGTCTATCGGCTAATGTATACAGACCTAAATCTTTTTACCTTTAGTCGCCTCTTACGATATGAACGGAAAAAACGGAGAGGTATCTAAACAATAACAGACAAGTAAAAAACCTAAAAGAAAACCTTATGCCGAGACTAAGTCCGTTTGTCCGTCACAGCTAATTATTTCGGGAACTGTAAACGCTATAAGCTGCAAATTGGTATCATTTGGTAACTTAGATCTTATTAAATATTATGGTCAGTTGTAGTGCAAATGACAAATAGAATAAGTGCCTAATTATTTGCTAATTAATGGTGGCAAAAAAGAAGCTCTTAAAAGTTGAGTTACCTGGCTATAAGGGATTTAATATTATTATCTCCGAATGTTGAAAAATATACAGATAACTCACGTTTTAAATCGGGTTTAGCATGTTGAACATGCTTTGGGCTAATTCGTAGCCCTTCATCTAGGAGCCGCAGCGGCTGCTGCTGCCAAACGCGCGCTAGAGCGGAGTCGCGCGAATAGAGCGGTGGCGCGAGCCTTACGGTAGTTTAATGTTCTATTATCTCCGAAGTTTAACTAGTTCAAGTCTGAAATAATTATACTGAATAGATAAATATTTGATCATTTATACTTAACTGTTCGGCTAACTAAGTAATTACGATAGATGGGAAATAAATAATGAGCAATGACTATTCGACGAAATGAGTACTTAGGTTGCAAACCATAGTTTTGTCCAATGATACTTTGCGAAATGAGTACCGACCTAGTAGTCTACGAAGAAGGTGTGAAATGAAAATCGGCGAAACGAAAGTCGGCAAAATGCAAAAACACTAACGTTGTTAAAGACTTACCACAGTAAACTAGGTAATAAATAATATTTCCGTGGACACTACACTCAACAACCGGCCGTGCTCGACTTGGCGGAAACTTACAGCTAAAGTAGGTACCTAGACAAAAATCTCTGAAAACCCATCCTGCTAAGTAGACAATAAATTATGTTCCTTTCTAACGTAACTATCCGCTTTGACTACAAACTAACAAAAGCCAGTAACAGCAAAACTGGCGTTAGGTTATGCCGCGCCATAAACCACAACAGATGGTCGATAACGCATTCTCATTGCAGGTAAGCATGTACCTACATTATGCAAGTACTTTACCCGCTTACATAACCTTACATGATGCATAGGGGTCGCTTTCATTGTTACATAAATTTGTACGTGCGCGGTATAACGTTCGGGACGCTGGTCTAACGCGGCCATTCTACGGTGTTGCCAGACGCAGCTTTTCCGTTACCGCCGACAGTTTTCCTTTTAACATTTTCTTACTACTTTTTTTCGAATCTGTTCAATTAGCGTACCTACAATATTATGATGAGCTGACATACATACCCCATGAAAGGCCTTCCTCAGTGATCTCTTTTTTGATATTGACTGCAGCTGAATTCGTCTACGATGGAAAATAGTAACTCTCATAAGTTTTTTTTATCGATTTTTTGAACTGTTATCTCTGCGTATTTTTTAATTCGCCGCATGGCAGCACTGATATTGGGCAACGAGTAGCGGGCAGCGCGGTCGGCGACAACATTTGTATGGGAACACGCACGTGCGGAAGTCCGTAATGCATCCTAATATTTTGGCGAGTGTTCATATTGTTTACCAAGTCGCGGGTCGCTTGAAGTTTCTTTATTTTTTGACTAAAAAGGCAATGTCTAATTAGTTGAATGAACACTGTGACTAAAACATAAAAAAGTTGCCTATTGAAGGCAAACCTTAAATTATTCATTATTGGTCACATATTGGTCAATTAAAGTACTACATATTTACATGTCTATTGCTTAACATATCTACATTTTTACAAAAAAACTGCCTGCCGTCGAATTCATGGATACACCTTTATGCGGGTAGTAGGACTTAGTGAAGGGTTCGGATCTCTACCACCATCTTACCCACTGATTTCGGCCAGCAAAATTCGTAACTCATCTTATACATTTCCTATTTTATCCGAAAGATTATTATTATTTTCGTCGAAAACTTACGGCATATCTAAATTGAAAAGTTTAAAATTAGTCCACAGTACGAATTGGTCATTCAGTTCGATCCACGCTGTAAATTCGTTATGCAGAAGACGATCGTCTATTGTTTTCGATGCGCTGTTTCAATTACAATTATATTAGGCCGCAACTTGAACAGCACTGAACAAATTGTAAATAAGATTCCCCTATAAAAGGCTTTATATGTTTAAATGTAACATCAGTACAAGCATAGCCAACGAACATTTCACTTCGTTAAATCAACACATCATGATTTCCAAAAGCCTGGTAAATATAGTTGAATATTCCATATTCAATTTCCAGTTAATTAATTAGAGTCCGGAGTAATATCTCGCTTTGAGGATTATCCAGAATATGTACTACAACACGTAGTCCGACACTAAGAACATAATTACGTTCTTTTACAATTTCAGGTTGGATTGTGCCTACTACTTGTTTTGACTCACAGTGCCAGATCTGAAACGGATACTACTGAAAATAAGGCGGAAGAAAAATTGGACGTTCCGAATCAGAGTCCTGTCATGTAAGTACTTAAATTGTGCTAGGCGCGCGCGTTTTACACTACAAAATGGTTAACCCTGATTATCTAGTAGCCAGAAACACTTCAGTGAAAATTAAATTCACGACACTTTCAAAAAGTACCAATGGGATCCTTTTAGACTCTATCATCTGCCTGTGCCAGTGGGATACACTATGCTTTGGTTTCGCGATAGTTTATTAAGCTGGGCTCAAATTCTCTCGCATAGACTTCGGTCTGGAAATACCCTTTTGAAGAAAATTCGTTATTTGATGAAGGTGGTCGGTGGTCGCCCTAAACTGCGAAAATTGAGGGGTCTCTGTAGATGTCCATAGAGTGTGTCCGTCCAGAATCAAAAAAGGGTTTAGTTGCTGCCAAAAGTAGTTGTTCATATAATCATTGTTGTACGTAGTTGTATATAAGTGGTGAATAAAGATTCAAAACAATGTCTGTAGTATAGTTTTCCATAGTCAACAAAAGACCAGGAATATCGAAAATGTTACAATTTTATTGGCACGTTGGATTCATCATTGAGTTTTGACGCGACGCTTATATTGGTTTCGGAGTTAATATTTACACTCCATGTCAAACGAATACCTGTGTGACCGACTGCCAACTCTGTCGGCAAATAACTCGGTAGAGAGTCACTCGGATGAAACATGCATTTTAGTTAAAACTGACAACGTTGTGAACTTAATTAAGTACTTGTAAACTGTTGACTCGTTCATGTCTAAAACGTACCTAGGTAATGTTGTAAGTACTCACTTCAGTATGGTTAGTGATAAAACGCTATTAATTTTTATCATTAGAGACTTCTAAAGGTGCAAACAAAAATTACGTTTTTACTGACGTATAAATAAATTTATTTGCTCTTTGCAAAGAATTTATCCATTTATTTATTTACTCATTTTATAATTATGGCCCTGCGAGCTTCGTTCCGCCTTATAACAATTTTTTTTTTTCGTGAAATTTCGAAATTTTCTCACCGTCTAACTAAATCTTCCTTGACAACAGCAAACATTTGAAAACCAAAGCAGCTAAATCGCCCAGCCGTTCTCGATTTTTAGGGAGACTAACGAACAGCAGTTAATTTTTATTTATAGATACATATTTTTTTACCCATTTTACATTATGCATATAAAGCTCATAGTTACTTGTGCATGTTAGCTTTGACGTCAGGCGCAATCCCCGAACCTTTGAAAGCTGGTGTATCGGTCGGATTTGCAGGGCGCCTGAGTTTCAATTTAACAAAATCACTCACGCGAGAATATCGCCCGGAATACTGCAAATACCGAGTGAGTAAATATTAGATATTACTAAATTGACGTGGTTATCAGTTTATTACAGATTTAAAAGATTCGTTAAAGCTGTTGATGATTATGTAGATTATCTACGCAGATTTCTACAAACTCAGATTTTTGATTCATCAGTATTTTCTACTTTTGAGCGGAGTTTAGTATTTTGTGTCAAGTAGAAACTACTGTGCTCGACACTGACCCAATACCTGGCACTTGCAACCTTATGTCATAGTAAGACAGGTGACAGATGGGTGTCATGTAATGGGCGTTGAGGCGTCGAGCATTGGTACATTTACCTTACCACGCGCATATTATAGATATTATAAATTTTCATCAACTAATTTGATGTCGCTAATATCTATTTCATTTTGATTCCAGCGAGCGCTCCTCGTTACATCACCATCATGAAATCCACGACCCTCACCATGGGTTTTGGAAGAAAAAGTTCGCTTGGCGCCCACGTTGGGTGAAGACGTGGCAAGAGAAGAAAGTCTACGTGGCTGTGTGGAAGAGGATGTGGGGGCCCGTCGAAGTGAACGAGTGGGTGCCTCTGCCGAAACCACCACCAGGATGGATTAAGCATGACGTTAGCTCCTACGTAGTCAAAGGTCATCCTCATTAAAATCGCAGACCAACTCTCTAAATTAGCACAATCAAAGCTGTGCTAACGTAAATACAACAAACTCACGTTTCAAAATACCAAACTTTGTCGTGAAATCGGTAAAAACTTTTCAGTTTTACAGAATTCAGGTTCGTAATTCTCGTAGTAATTAGTTAACAACTATGCTCAAATGACGTAACCAGGTAACCACCGAGAACAATTATAACTCAATTGGGCGTCTGAGTTACTCAAAGACCCTATCAATACTTATTGGATTGGGACCGGCTAGACGTCTGATGTTAAACTGTAAAATCAGTAACGGTAATGATACCTACTACGTAAAATCGGCGATTGATTATCTTTGTAATACCAGTCTAACTTCTGCTTGTTTAAGGTACCTACACCAAATGCAGTGACGCGAAAGTGCCTGTGGCAAAGGGTGCCTAGGCACTTCAATTTGCTAATTGAATAACTATTTTCCAGTAGGTTCTCTGCCCTGGAATTAAGTCTACTGCAAGCCACTGTATGGCTATACGGTTTCTATGTATGGGTTAGGCTCAGACCGTGCCGTTTTGTGCATTCCACGGGCCTAGGATGAGCTGCATTGTATTACACCATCTGACCGGTTTCCAATCACCTTAGATAGTAAATGGAGCTATGCTATACGTTAATCCTGTGCCTGTATCTACGTTCCCCAAATACCATCCATTCAGCCCATTCATCTCTTGGTAGCTTTGTTTTATGATCGACAAACTATTGTAAACGGTATGTACGTGATTAGTTTTATCAGTTAACACTATTTAAGTAACGACGGTTTTCTGTGGAACTTTTTACGCGAGGGCCCTTCAGGGTAGAGTTTATAGTTGTATTGTTATGCAAAAGAACGACAGATCGGATGACACAAGATTTGTTAAATAAGGTCACGCCAAGCAAATTGTGAGCATAACAAAGGTTAAAAAAAAAGATGGAAACGAAATATAAAATAGTCATGGTTTTGTCTATGGAGAGTTTCGTGTGCTCTGCCTACCCCATTTGGGAATAGGTACAGGCGTGACATACATTATGTACGTACCTATGTATGTACAAAGGTTTTAAGGATATAGAATTTTGCTATGCGAAATGTGATGTATGCTGGTTACTTACATATTTATGTAGTTACTTTGTAGCCATTGTTTCATTATTTATTTAATTGTACACAATTGCACTTAATGACCAGAGCAGCGCTATTGTCTAACGCACCAAAAATCTAAATCGTGTTTAATTTGACAGTTTGAATCAATTCTAAAATGAGTTCGAAATTGATACATTCCAAAACGAACTGACATTGAAACTGTCAAATTAAACACGATTTAGATTTTTGGTGCGTAAGACAATAGCGCAACAGGTTTTCCGAATACATATTTAAATATTCATCACGATTTCCACTTCAGCTTATTCAGCTCTTTATCTCATTAAGTGCAATTTTGTATGTTTTATTTATTACGTGCAATGTTATCCCTAGATAATTGTAAGTTATAGTAAAGTAAATTATGTCCTTACTAGCGAATGATCCACGTCTTCAGAATTACAGAGACCCAATTTGAAAAAAGTATCATGTTGTATCAAACTGAAACTGCAAATTTTCAAATGTGATTTTTGATTTGGGACAAATTTCGAATGGGGTCTGTTTTAATTTAAAGGCGCGTTGTTTGTCTGTTGTGTTTGTGTGTTTAAAATAATAAATTAATTCATTAAACGCTTTTAATTTCACACTTGTTTATTTCTGCAGTCTAGGAACAGATAATAGTGTAATGAGATGACCGAATGTATCTTCTAAGAAAGGTGGGTTGCACGTTGCACGTCTATTAGTTTTATACTAAAGTGAAGCTTTGTCCAGATTGTCTGACAAACTCTTTCGCGACCGTCCCTGGGAATGAGGGGCGGTGGCGGGGGAAGCACTACAAACGTCAGAGGAGCAGTCCTCGGAGGGGAGCGGGTAACATTAAAAAAGGTCCCACGCTTTTTACTGAAACAGCCAGCATCAAAAAAGGTGTCATCGGAACGTTTACAACCTTTACAGCCATCTATTTGGACTTATATGCATTATTTTGTTATGATAATTTCGCCCGTGTGGTGCCGGGTTAGAATAGCACCTCCCCCTTTCTTCCCGTGGGTGTCATAAGAGTCGACTCTGGGAAAGGGTTAGTGTATTGTGGGCGATGGGCTAGCAACCTGTCACTGCAATGACACGTTTTACCATCTGGTTACCCTGAATTTGCCTACCCCTTTTGGGAATACAGGCGTGAGAATATGTGTGTAATTTCGCCAACAGTTAAAATTAATGTAAACAGGTATAAGTACTTCAAACGAAATTTCTAAATACAGCTGTATAAACACCGCTAATGGCGGCACCCACATTATTATAAGCTGCTTGTTACCAAATGAAATTTTAATGTACTTAGTTGCATGATCGAATTAATGTAAAGTAACATCTGATTTAATTAAATACTGATTATTGTTATTCGTTTTATTTTCCACATCATTATGTGGCATTTAAAAGTAGGTAGGTAGGTACTGAGCATATTTTGCTTGTACGGAACATAAAAACGTGTGGCGCTGGGTTTAGAATAACACCTCACATCATGCCTTAAAAAAAACTACTACTTATAACTCTACATCTACAAAACTTTCCCTAATTTTCATACTTACTCCCAATGTCAATCGACGGTCAAACAGTTACAATCGTCGCTGGCGAACATAGTAAATGTCCGTACATTGAAGTTATATTGATATTATTTATAGCTTTTAGCAGAAGGTAACTATGTAACCTCATTAATCAGAACAAGCGAGAACTAATTAAATTAATTTTGTCGCCTGTTTACAAATACGACAAATTATAAATATATTAAAGGTCATGTTTAATTCGTAGCATTAAGAAGAGACCTGTGAATATAATTAATTCAGTAATCATTGTGATCGTCATTTTGACTCTATTATTTGTTTCGAGAATGAGGAATTACCTACTTTTAATTTGAACAGTGTTTGGAATAAGAGGAAATATCGAATTGGCTGTTGTTTTTAGCCGGAACAGAATTAAGTTAGCCGCATACGGCACAGTGCCGACCTACGCGTACACGCACCTAGTTACTGTGCGGGCCACACTGTTATTTTCTATACTCATATCGTGTAATAATAAATGTCGATTCCATTTACGACAAGAACTTCTGGGAAAACAGACATATGATAAGTGAGTGGCCGAGAAGAAACTTTAAAGAAACGTAAGATGCGTAGTGTCCGAGTAACAAATGTTTAATAAAATCAAATTGCGCGATGGTTAGTTCCGTAAATTAGCAGTAATTGCTACAATGTATTCAAGTAGAAGTGCACCAACGGAGATAGCAATTAAATGCTTGCTACCTATTTGATTTATCAGCGGTTGTGTCTGCGTCTAGATTCCTAGAGGTCTATAATTAGTTCCACGTGTATATACTATACTGTCTTTAGCGTTGCTGTGCATATTTAATGATAGTGTCGTCAAAATAGCCATTTTGATAAGGGTATAAAAGCGAGACTCACAACCAAAACAGACCTGTTGTAGACTGAACCGATACCGATTAGATAATGGTAAGTCTAGAATAATATTAATATTTTATCGTAAAAATTAGTGCTTACCAGACCACATTCTTATTAAAAATACATTAATTTTTCGCTGGAAAATGAGGGATCTTTAATATAAATACAGAATTTTCTAATCAAATACAGTAATGTTAGAAATAAAATATTAATATAATATTCAAAACAACCAGCTATTAGTTATTGTTTTCTACATCAAGTAATCCTCTCTGTTTACTGTTATTCTGTTTAAATATCAAAAAATTCAACGTGAAAAAATCAAACTTCAGTCGGGAAGTTAAAATAGTTCAACTCATGAGCGTTTCAGGTTCCGTGTTGTTTTGAAATAAAAATAATTAGGTTATGATGCTAAAAAGCGCGCAGTGCGACAATTTTGTTTTAATTTAAATTTAATTTCATGACGTTTGGACTTGTGTTGTGTTAATTAGACTAGACGATTTAGAGATAAGTTCATCGGAAGAGTTATGTTTTGTAACAAGTTCAAAATAACGAGGCTAATAAATTGATTTCCGTATAATTCAACTTTCCTTTAAAGTATATTTTTCTTACTTTCACGAAATGCGTTATTTTAATTCATTAAAAATTACAAGTCATTATTTATGAGTTCTACCCGGATTCTAATAGATTTACCATAATTTAAGGGTTCTGTTTTGTCAATTTCGTGCGGATCTCTGAAAATTAATAAGATTAGGACGAAGATAAATAAAAAAAACTTGATAGGTAATCTTGAAAGGCGCTGGTGGAACGAACTGCTTTTTAATTGAGTAAATGGAAATATATTGAATATTTTACTCATTTACTCGAAATTAATTTAAATCGACAAGTCAGAACGCTTATTAGATTTCGGTTAATTGAATTGATTGGTTTGATTTAGGTTCCATTTTTCTGTTACTAACTTTTTTTACTTTTGCTTTACGTACTAGCCTAATAATCAGGGGTCGGACTTTTCATCGCATGATCCGAGGCCAGAAAACTATGGAGTCGATATTAAAATTAAACTTTTAATTCATATTCATACTCATACTCACTAATTTTCTTAATCCCGTAATACTTTGCCCCTTGTGCAGGTTAACAGATTAAAAATGTTAATCGAAAATTAATCTTACTGAATAAAATTAAAATTTGCCATTATTTACTCGTTTTACAATTGTAATTTTAAAATGAACAATGCACATGCCATACCTACCTTGTCAAGATTTTGAGGCACTCATTCCTGTATCTACAAGCTTTATGGATATTGGAAAAAAGATGCACAAAATAAAAGTAATGTTTTATTTTACTTTATTTTTATTTACAATGTAATTTATTTCTACTCATAACGATTTATTATATTTACAATTTAATTTCATTCTTAATTAAATGAATGAGTATGAGTATGGTTTAAATAATAATTCAATTTTATAATCGACTCCATAGTTTTCTTGCCTTGGATCATGCGATGAAAAATCCGACCCCTGCTAATAATGACGCCCGTAAAAAAAACGCATCTAAATTGCTCATAAGTACGTCTCTCTTTAATGTCATTATCCCTTGTCTTAAGAGCCATGTAAGGGGCATATTTATTGAGACAGTTATTTCACCAATAGTTTTATTTTGTTTGTACATAGGTACGTACCTCTATTCCTTTTGAATTCTTTGCCCTGTGTAGGTAGTACTGTGCCGTAAATCTCACATTAGCTCAATGCTGCCTCGGGCTTATAAGATACATAACTAACTAAGCTTTGTAAATTGATATTGAATGGCAACTGATACGTTGGGAATTTCAATAAGCACAGCTTTAAACAATACCTAGGTACCTATTGTTGTAAAGGTAGACTACAGCATATTGTACCTACGTGGATTAAATAAATAGTGACGAGTAAGTGCTTATTTGTAATAATAATAAACTATCTGTGAGCAATGGCGGTGCAGTCTATTTCAAACTTTACATGATTTAAAACTGGAAATTAAAGATAAAAATGTATAGTGTATAACTAACTTTCTTACAGATTTAAACTAAGTAGATCAATGAGGCCATATGCAAGCTTAATTGAATTGTACATACCTAGCTCTAATCTAGTTAACATGTTTAAAAAACATATTTGCGTTCGCGAATGTCAAAGCTATGCGACTGGTTTTAAACTTTTAACACTAACGTGTACTAGATATACAGGTGCAAGAAAATCGGTAAAATCTCTCCGTTGTTAACATGTTCGACGCCGGCAGCGTTTCATTGAGAGTGTGTTTGACACAGACGTTGTGTCACCTGGCGTCGACAACACTAAAAATAAACTAAGATAATTTGTGGTCATCCTAACAGATTATAGGAAAATTAAATATATTTCACTTTCTTTTGATCAAAATCAAAACATTAAGTATGCATTTTTAGAGGATTTTGTTCGATTAATTTCTAATTTTCTTTAATACCTAATGTATCTGTGACCGAAACGCAGTGTGAATTCTGTGATGGTTAATGATGTCACGGACAGGTAAAGAAAATTGACAAAGCTTACATGTTTAGTGTTTTATTGACAGACATTTGTTTACCTGCCTGTGACGTCACGACGTCATGTGATTGACTCCATTTTGTAAACAGCGTTTTTCGTGCGGGTTTGAGAATTTTAACTTTAATATTTATTTATTATACATCGTGTTTATTACAATACATAATTAAGAATTGATAAAAAAATTATATCAAAATTTGTCAAAAACCCTTTTAGAAGCAGTTATTAGCAACCTTTTTGCAGACAAAGACCGAAATATTGGCAAAATGATGTAGAAACGGGCCACACTTGTGTATGTAAGATCAAGTAGTACAGGATAAAAGGTAGATGAAATAGTAGATTGTGTCACAAGGGAGCAAAATGACATATTTACGGCGAGGGCGTACATTGAATCCTGAACGAAGCGAAGGATTCTAAAATAGAATCCCGAGCGTAGTGAGGGATTCAAGTGTTAACGTCTAATATGAAAATAATTTTGCTACATACTGCTTTTCATCACCTATGTAATGAGGAAAATAAAAAATCTTAAAAAATTAAGAAATTAGATTATTTTAACTCTTAAAAAATAACATTTATCTTACAGAAATTAAAAAAAAATCATTACACCTTTAAATATCAACATTTAACAAACATAAAACAGCAAAAAATGTCCTTGAACAGAAAAGTGCCACTTTGATCCCTCCTAGCGGGGAAGAAAAGTCCCCGTCCCGAATAGGTGATGTGAAAAATAGAATAATATTCAATAACCAAAATTCGCGGGCCGCGTACGGGTTGCCGACCCCCGCTTTGAAGTATACATAATAACTTCTATCTATTTGGAAGGATGATTGTTGTTAGAGACCCCCGCTAAAAAAAAACATTTATTCTGTGGGTGTCGTACCTATGAGATACATGCTTTTAGCGAAAGGCTAACAATGTGTCACTTATTTAAACCTCTTTTATCTATTTTCTAATTAACTTGTCAAGTGATACTTACCGTCACGTCACTGCTAGGTAAATTCTAGCAATTCGTAGGTACTAAGTAAGCCCTAACGGGACGTAGTCAAAATGTTAATTTTAATTACTAATAGTACTAATGGTCTCTACTACATAGTGTATACCGGCACAATTCTAATAATTGCGGCTCAAATTCCGATATTATTTTTTACTGCGATTTTAGGTAAATGGACTTTGTCTGGTGAAAGTTCAGATAACAGACAGCGTATAAAAGCAAAGTATACAGGGGTACACAATAATTATATAGTAGCTCTGGAATGTATAAAAAGTGTTGTATTTTTTTTGTAACGCAAAGTGACACAGGACACTTGAGAACAAACGGACTTTAACAATTCGACGGTTCTCATCAGCTATACCGATGGCCTATTTCTTTGTTAGATTTCTTTCAATAACTTTCTTCTGCGATATCTTGATACTTAGAAAGCCCCTAACCCCTAAGTACATATTTGTAACTTCTATAACTGCTTATACATACCGCAGAGAGTTATCAGAATATCTGTAATATCCTGTTTAACATAGTTAATATTAAAATAATACAGTTACAAACCAAAAATCTCAAGCCGGCCTATGCGCATTTTTTCAAATTAAATACCATCTCTACATTTACACACAGAGTCTTCATTGTTTAAGAACCTGCTTTAAGTAGGTAGATGTGTACTTTAGGTGCTATAAACACCTAATATGTTAGCCACAAAAATGTAATAGGAACGTAATAATAAAATTATTCTTGTTGTTTTATACCCATGTAGGTTCGATAACATAATCAGTATTACACATTGCGGAATACTAATAAGAATATACTTACTTCCTGAATTTGGTATTTTTGTTATTACCTACTGGTTGCAAATAGACGAATATGATACGCTATACTTATGCTGCGTACAGTGTTAATCTGTTAATATTACGTTGCCCTCAGATGACCTTTGTGTCACTCAATAACAGCTCATTTTGCAAACGACTTAAAGATGACAAGTTAAAAGATAGCTTCATATAAAAGAGATGTAGCTACGTCTCGTAGCTAGGTACGTATGTTTTCTGATCCAAATAAAATTTGTCACTGTAGGCTTCGCTAGAACTCCCCTGGCTATAAATTCTGCTTGCAGCTACAAATCGCTAGATTGTAAACAGAGCCTATAGATTGCTTTGTTTTTTAAAGAGACTGCACAGTAAGCATCTTGTGTGGTCACGTTGTTAGTGGGTGCAAGAAGGATCGTATTCGCAGTTGTCGACAAAACGCATTCATTTGTCAGTCTAGAGCTTGTTTGTTTCAAGAGCCAGCATTCAAAGCATAGTGACATCTAATCAATTTATTCAAGCCGAATTTTATATTGTCAGTCCTGAACAACCATTCCGGTGAGTATTGAGAGTTTTAGCGTTAACTTTGATGAGAAGTTGTACTTATGACAATTTAATTATAAGTAGGTATTTTCAGTTTTTCTCCTCGATAATTTAAACTGACAATCGACATTGAGGGTTAGTTCAATTTTTTTTTATTAGTAATAGATCATTAGGGGACCAATTTTTAAAAGACGTAAGCGTGAATATACAGCTACGAACTAGAAAAAACTGTAATGAAATTTCCACTGCAGGTCTATCTGATACATTTGTCCAAACTGTGTACCTAAAGTTCACCTGTACCCAGTACATAATTAAATTAAACACACACGAGTACCTATTTATTTGCGCCTATTTGGAATGGCACTTTTGCACGCGTGAGTTTGTACAATAAATATCCAGACAAATTTCACTATTGGTGTACCTACCTATTTAGCCGGCTTCAACGTATGCAGTAAGTGAGAATTGACTGAGAATTATTAGCCCCGTTATAAACTACAACCGGTGGTAAAATATGAGTTTCATTGATAACCATACCTACCAAGGTATTCCATGGAACATGTAGTGGTTCGGTATATCCAATTGCCTAAATTGAACTGCTTACCCATTGGTTTTCGCTAATTAGGTACTAAGTTACATTTACTAAATTACACCATTGTGAGAAAATTCAGAAATACTCGTAGCTTCAGGAGTATTAGATCAATGGCGTCAATACATTTTTTTTGGATGGACCTTTAAGAGGAAATATGCCGGTCGAAGGAATTAAAAAATAGGTAGGTATTTGCTAAATCTATTGCTGTCGCGCCGTGACCTGCCCAGACTACGTCGAGTGCGATAAGAACAACTACAGCTCGGACCGAAAATACCTATGAAAATTATTCAAAAACAACGTTTCGTAGTCCCCTGATTTCTTCTCCAAAACTTAACCGATTAAATATGTTTTTTCATTAAATGTTTAAGAAATGTCATAACTGTGTTCCTATGTTCTTATATTTTGATATAATTGTGTTAAAATTGGTTTCTAGAGGTTTGAACACAACGGAAAAAACTTGCCAATTTTTCATGTTTTTGAAGGTTAATATCTCCTTTAATAATTCAATAAAGAAAAAAAGGAAAACATAGGAACATGCTAATATATCATTAGATTGTTGATGTAAAAAATCATTGTTCTACGGGTAATATCCAGTGAGGAATCAGGGGACTACGTTTCCATACAAAATGTGACCGCTCCATTTCCTCTTAAAGAATCTTTAGATTTATATTGAATTTACATAAACATAGTTACTGTATATATATATATATATATATAGTTCAATATATCTAATGAAAAAAAGTTTCTATGTTCTTATATTTACAAAACAAAATAAAATTAACCTAAAGAATAAAACAACACAAATTAAAACTAAGTCTAAAACTAAAATGATTATAACTAAAATTTTTACTATAAATTAAAAACTTCCCCCAAGTCGCCGTCGCTGCTCATTGTGGCTAGAAGGCTGACAGCGTGTGTTCAAAAAGAAAAAGATGTGTTCAGATTTGTATTTGTTTTTTATTCTCTTGCCTTATTATTAAAATTCCCCTTCATTGCTTGCCAGTCAGGGAGGGCAAAGTTTAAAAAAATACATCTACCTAGGTACTTAGTACTTTTTCTGGTGTTATAAGTGAGGTAGAGGAAATCGACTATAATTTCTGCTTTTTAACATTGTTAGTCATCCTAAAACGTTAGTATAAAGTACAATAGCAAAAAAAATCAAATACCTAAATGTAGGATGAGGGTTATCTACTGTCTGTGTCTACATAGAATATTTATATCAAGTGTCACTCGGCCAAGTGTTAGGTATAGAGATAGAGTATAGAAAGTTATTGACACAAGGCAGAGACGACTGAATAGCCTATAGGACATAGATATTAACAAACCCGGTTTTGGTTCTTGATAGGTATAACCCTGTTGGTCGATATAACTTAACTTTATATTGAGGAATTTATTATAAAGAGGTACTTTGTTTGTTGAAGAAGAATCTACTGCGAGTCGTTAATCTATAACCTTAATAAATGTTGATAGAACAGTTGGAAATTTAGTGTATATGTATCTACAGTCACGAACCGGGATTGTTTAGCCACTTGTATATTGCCACTGTTCGCAATTTAGGCGAGTAATCAATGACCGATGTGACGGACTAGATGTCAGCTATTGGATTAGTATTACACGACCAAGTTAAAAACATAGGCAGGTGGCTCAACAATCCCTGTTCGCGATGGTACCTATAAGTGGAGCAGACGAGGTGCCCTTCTTTTCTCAGTATTTAAAAAAAAATCAGTGACCACATGTCTTACTTATTGTAACTTTGAATTGATCTCCAAGTTTAAGCATTTACTTAAGCATTTTAGGGCATTATGATCACGTCAAGGTAACTGCATATAGTCTGGTAGAATCAACGTTTAAATTTACTGCTCTTCTTACACGTTACAGGCCACACCCTGTTTATTATTTACGTAACGGTCGGTCGTTTTTATCTTTAGTAGGATTTTGATTCGGGTTCAATAAACCTGCCTGCTTAGCACGCTAATCGAGTCTCGCTTCGTATGATTATCCATATTTTGAAAAATTGAATTAGACAGGAACAGGGACAGTTTATTTTAAAATAACAACCTTTTATAACAATATTACCTACAACATACATCAAGCCTATATTCCCACATGGTAAACAGAGGCCACGAAATGCTAGCATAGATAAACACAGTCATAGTTATTTCAAGTTACGTACCTCCGCGATTTGGTCACTGAACGACTAGGCCTTCCCCTCCCAATGCACCCATCCACACTCCCCGTATAAATTACAAGGTTAGTTCCCTAAAAGTTGTTGTTTTACCCTCAGATGTTTTGCATCCTGTTGGTACTTCTGGTGGGGTCGGTGACGGCGCAGAGTTCCAGCGAGGGACGGCGCATCCTCTGCGGCCGGGAGCTGGCCAAAGCCCATTTCATGTACTGCAATGGCGCAGGAGCCTCTGAAAGCTCAATGGAGCTAGACAGCCCTACGGCTGGTAAGTATCTGTACCTTTGCGTTTATCGCCCTTGTCTAAACAACTTCTAAGAACTTCACTTCAACTTCTAAGAACTTCAGTTCCTAAGAACTAGCACTCGGCTAACTTCCCCCCCCCCNNNCCCCCCGCCTAGGTTTTCATCTGTACGTGTTATGTCGCATCCACGGGAACGGGATAAAAAGTATCAGATATCTGTCTCCTAGTTCAAAGCTGCCTCCCCACCAATTTTCAGCTTATCGGTTCAGCCGTTCTTGACTTATAAATAGGGCACTTAGAAAACGTTTATTGGGAGAAAATGAAACATCCCCATATTTCGTAAGTTGGGCTTCGGCGACTAGCTACTAGTTACTTCATCTTTAGATTGTATCTAATAGTGCATCGCCAAACCTATAAACCTAGGAAGATTCTCAGAGTTTACTCGACTCAAAACTTCGAAGTTTTCAATATATACTTAGCTTACAATTTTGAATGGTCGGTATTTAAATGAATTTTAGAAACCATTCCACGCTTACCTTCTCAAAACTGTTTTCGTTATAATAAATCCTAAAACTGATAAAACGACGTAGAGTATCATTGATATTAATTGATGTATCTGCTATATTTCTACAATTAAACAACAAGGAATCAATATCTGATGCTTTTCAGATCTGGAAGGCAGCTCGCAGATTCCAGACCGCTTCACGTACAAGATGCGGCGCGCGATGGAGCGCACGCAGTTCGAGAACCGCCTCGTGGACACCTGCTGCCTCAAGCCCTGCCACATCTATGAACTGCTTAGCCACTGCTAAACAGGTGCAGTCACGTACCTTCATTTAATCGAGTAATTAGACAACCATAAGTAGATTTATATTCGACCTTTTATGAATAAATTTTTAGACTGGTTCATCGGTGTTCGTTTATTTCCCCCACACGCTATAGGTCCCCTAAATTGAAACAAGTTCTCAAATCATTGGTTTCGCTATATTTATAACAAATTAATTATAAAAATAAAACAAAACTTAATAATACTAAACAACAAAACACAACATCAGTGGGTTGTTAATCGATCATCTAGATCGTGAATTGCACTTTTAACGTGTGGATGACTTACAATTACAGCTCCTATGCACACTACTCAGACTTATTGATATGGTAATTACAATTACAATGACTGTTTAAAGACGAGTTAAAGCTTGCCTCTGTGACGACGGGTAACGGTCGCCTTACATACTAAATGACCTTAGTGGTCGTCCATCACTCACAAACAATCGCAATGGGCACTCATACAGTGTATTCGCTTTGCACTTAATATTATTATTTATATTTTCAACAATAAAATAAAGTGAAAATAACCGGAGTGCGACCGGATGCGACTGTTTTTTAGCCAGGACTAATTTCGCTTCGAGTGTCATGACAGTTTTGCTTAGCAAACACACCACACTCACTCACGACAAGAGTATTTGTTATAACCCGATATTTGGACTACTCCGTTTGTCTCATATGGATATCAACTAAGAACTCGACAGACTCTTATCGATACTTAAATTATTTAGGGAACTGCCAGGTGGACTGCTGTGGTGGTTTAGGGGCGGGCTGCTGCGGCGCGGGCTGCACGGCCACAGCCTTCTGGCTGGCGGCAGCGTTGTTGTCGCTTCTGTCCCAGCCGTGCGACTCGTGGTGATGGTCATGATGGTCAGGTGACGGGAACCACTCTGATATCCATACAGGCTTCCAGATCTTCTTCACGCCTGGAACCCAGATCTGCTTCCAATCTGGGATCCAAATTTGTTTCCACGCCTCCTTCCATTCCAATTTCTTGTCGGGCACCCAAATAAGTTTCTTGGACGGCTTCCAAATTTGTTGCCAGGCTTCTTTCCATACTAATTTCTTGTCGTCGACCCAGATTTGCTTCTTTTCTGTCTTCCAAATTTGCTTCCATTCGTCTTTCCATACCAATTTTTTGTCCGGAATCCAGATCTGCTTTTTAGCTGGCTTCCAATACTTCTTCCATACAGGCTTCCACACTAGCTTCTTCTTCCACAAATCATGTGAAGTGTATTCCCATCCGTCATGATCCTTGCCAAGATATTTCTCTCCAGGGACACCAACTTTCACCCATTCGGGTACCCAAATCTTCTTCCATGCGGGGACTTGTATTTCCTTCCAACCAGGAACCTGGATGTCTTTGTAAACTGGAACTGTAATCTTCTTCCAATCCGGCACCTTCACTTCTTTCCAGGCTGGCACCTTTATCGGTTTCCACTCAGGTTTGTAGATCTTTTTCCAGTCCGGGACTTTAATTTCTTTCCAGACGGGAATCTTGGTGGGCACCCAGATGGGCTTCCAGATCTTTTTCCATGAAGGCTTCCATATTTGTTTTTTGGCTGGTTTCCAAATTTTCTTCCATCCAGGTTTCCAGATTAGCTTCTTCTTCCAATATCCGGGGTCGTGATGGTCGTGGTGGTCGTGGTGTTCCTCGTGGTGCTCCTCGACGTGATGCTCCTCGTGGTGGTCGTGGAAGTCGTGGTGTTCGGGCTCCTCGTGATGTTCATGATGCTCGTGATGGTCGTGTTCGTCGTGGTGGTCGATCACATCGTGATGGCCGAAGTCACCGTGGTCTTGGAATGGGTTGACCAGGTCGCTCGGCGGTGCAGGGTAGTCATACCCGATACGTTTCTGAGCTGTAGCTGCATTCTGATCTTTCGGCTCCAACTGCTGCTGTGTTTGTTGATTTTGTTGTATTAACGCCTTTCCCGTGACTCGGGCGACTTGAAGTATTACCGCTAGGGTAAACTGAAACAAGCAAGATACAAATAAGGTAACAGTACAACAACAAATTTATATCGATAGCGCAAAGGTTAAAAATGTTCGCTGGGCAAAAAATTCAAAACTGTGCTAAGTAAAATCGCGTAGCTCTGAAGAAACATGTACTTAAAAACACTAAAAATATAGAACAAATTCGTACAGTACAATAAGTATCAACGAAAAACTAGTTTGTTATTATTGCAAAAAATTACAACGAATAACTCCTTTCTCCTTTGGTTCCTGTGTTCGTACGTGAGTAGGTTGTACCGGGCATCGTCCATATCAGGCTATGAAACTAAATTACATAACGACCACGGCCTCTGCAAGTCAAGCCGCTGGCCATATCTCGGCTAGATCATAAACAAATGGCTCACATTTTCTCTTGTACGTAATGTACTTGTTTTAAGATGGTAGTTTGGATCTCAGATAATTATTACGTAAGCCGTTTGAAGGAGAAACAAGGGAAAAGTACGTGTACCGTGAGACTCGTTTTAAGTCCGACTGGTACTGCGGGCAGTACGAACCGGAATCAGGAAAAAGAGAGATTAATAGAACGAATTTATCGTAGAGCTTTCAAAAAATTATGTTTACTATTACTACTAGTAAACAGATAAGGGAAGCAATAAAGGTGATCGTTACGACTGTCGCGAATGAATGATAATTAAGTACTAATTAATTAAAGCATTGATAGGTACAGTTGTAATAGTAACAAAGTCGAAAATTACTACTCATATTCAAAAGGTCATTCCAGATGATTTGATCACTAAACCAAAGTAGGTGAGGTGAGTACTCTTAAGACGACACGTCAATGTTTAAATATCCTCGACACAATTTCCGATTTCACAAGGTGCAAGGCGATATGTGAATCAGTGAAAATCCCGGTGAAAGTGTACCTGGTTCATTAACGTAGTTTGCACTTGGGGCTAATAACATGACTTCGCTCACGATGTTATTATGCAAGAGTTATGCAAGAGTGAGCCGGCGACAGTAGCCATCGGCGCCCATGCTCGTCCTGCGGCCACGCAACCAATCCCACGCTACATTTTATTGCCCCCTTTATAAGGAGCATCGCCAACGTTTCACCTTCGTCTAAATCCTTATAGTTTAAAACAATACCGATGCCTCCGGTGCTTAGTACACAGAGCTAACGAATTCATTTGTATAGACGAACATTGCGAGGGCGTAAAATTTCTTATCGAGTTTTAGCTTGTCCGTTAATTAAGGTAATTCGAACAATTGTGTCTCTCTAGTGTTTCTGAACTGAACTGCTTTTAAGCTCCGGCCCGAAGCTCATACAAAGGAAAGTTTACATTTCCGTATTAGCACGCAAGTTGTGCAACGGCGGACAACTATAACATACCAAAGCACGTGAGAGCGAATTCACCCAATACATGTTATTAATGTTTAAATGGCCGCCGAAACGGGGTCGTGGTTCGTGACCCAGCAACTATAGTCGGAAGAGTGATATCGTTTCTCATTGCATAATACAATCAGACGCACGGCGCCGGTGCTGCAGATTAGAATTTACGTGAGACGACATGATTATCATAGCGATTAAGTATTTCTGCAAACAATCCGGCGAGAGCGAGATGAATTTGGCCAAAGAAACCTCCAATGCCGCCCACGATAGTGCTATTATCGATACTTGCCTATATAAAAATACTAATTTAAATACATCCTTATTTCCGTTTACGAGTATATGTAACGACTTTTTGAAGGGTTTTAACAGAAATAAAAATAAAGACACCATGAAATACTTAGTTGTGATTTTGTCTACGTAACATTTCGTCTGCTCTACCTACACCGTGCTCTACATAAAAAATAATCTTAAGTCTGCGGCAAGTTTTTTTTATAAATTTGATCTGTTCAAGCTTATTGGACAACACAGATTTATTTATTTGTCTTTATTTTTAATTACTGTGTAGACTTTAAAGTAAAATAGCACGATCATTACTCGATTACTGTTTTCTTTGTACCGATGCTTCTGCCTTCTGTTTGAGTATTGCGATTACAAAGAAAATATTAGCACCTAGCAGTTTACTGCATAATTAACACGTTAAGCCAACGTGTGAAAGATAGAATGCATATTTGATTTACTCTAAATCAATGTTTACTTTTGTTAACAAGCGATTCGATTAGTTTTGTATGGATAGTTACACGTTAGTCACGAATTTTGTTTTTAATTGTTTGATTCCACCTTGTACTTTAATTGGATCGGTTTATATCAAACGATTCACTTTATCAAAATTGTATAGATCTTTTTTTAACTTTTCAAAGAACACTGCGTAAATATTTCTTAGTCAGTTTATTTTTTATGAACTAGAAATTTATTTAAATTATTTTTTTGTCGGATTAATTCCAATTAACTACGCTCTCAATCCAAATAAGCTTTTGCTTAAACATTTAGAAAATTTCCCATTTAGCCAGAATCAAGCAAAAATTTTACGTAGATAACAAAACATAATCCGCCTTCATTTTAAATCAAGTCAAATTTACAATTCTTATCCAATTGTTTCTAGAACACCCTTTGCACCAAAAAGCGCGGAACGTTCAAAAATATCGAAACACTGCTTAAAACAATCACTTTGTATCACAAAAAAAAGATATTCGCGTTGGATCCAGAGCGATCCTTGATATCAAGAAATTTAGCACTGATGATAAAAAATGAGATATCCTGATAATAAAAAAGCACTGACCACTTGGCTCCAGATCCCTCGCATGATGGGACGGGGATGGCCGTTCCTCAAGCCAAGTCGCCGGAACTGCTTTTACTCTATTGATTTACCTTGAGAGTCGGTATATATAGCGTCGAGCCCACCCCCATTTGGCGGTCGGTGGGGCGATTTGGCAATCACTTTCGCTGAGCACCCTGCGTCGCCGATCGCGGAGCCTCTCGGGAGCGTAGGAAGCGCTAGGCGAAATACGTGAGCGCCTTAAAATAGATCCAAACCATTTTCCTACACAAATTACCTTTTTTTTATGTCGAAACAATTGCATGTACTTTTTTGATTTTTTTGTCAGAGGTTCTTTTTTTAACCGACTTCAAAAAAGGAGGTAT
>BHDV01013122.1:0-22306 GCA_005406045.1 Adoxophyes honmai
GAAATCGCAGTAAGGAACCTTGGACTTGGCACAGCTATGTCTACATTGTAGATTTCATTACTTTTTAGAGATAAACAAGCAGCTTCAACGAGACTTGGGTAGATTTTTTACAGAATGTTTTTGATGGGATAATAGTTACAGCGCACAGTTATTAACAGCAGAAAGAATAACAGACTAACATAAAGACAAATGCGCCTGTATCTATGCGTATTAAAAATGGATATTATGTTTATTTACAGGACAAAGTGGGTGACCATGCCTCCTTGTTAAATGGGTACGGACTGACAGAATTGCATGGACTGGTGGCGATGCCTGACACCAAAAGACCTATGACGTCCGTTGGGAAAATTGTCAACATCTTCGATTACAAAGTGAGTTTTTTTTTAGGTTTCAGTAAGTCCAAAGGAAAAGAAAACCCTTAGGGTTTGTTAGATTCACACCCGCATATTGGATTATTAGATTATTCTTTTTTTTTTACGTAATTATCGTAACACAAAAATGGAATTAAAATCGTTTTTTTTCAGCTAGTAAATGAGGACGGTGAGGAAATATTAAAAGCAAATGAAAAAGGTGAACTCTATTTAAGAGGTCAATCTGTTTTAAAGGTAATTACTTTTTTAACTTATTTAATTTAATAATAGAATTATATAAAAAAAAACTTCTTTTTACATACATACATACATGCATACCGTCACGCCTCTTTCCCACAGGGGTAGGCAGAGACCACTTTGTTCCACTTGCTACGATCCTGACATACCTCTTTTGCTTCATCCACGTTCAATAGTTTTTTCATACATGCTCGTCGATTTCGGGTACTCTTGACCTGACCTGTTTCTAAAACGTCCGCGATTTGGTCACGGAACGTCCGTCTAGGTCTTCCCCTCCCAACACATCCATTCACACTTCCAGCATAGATCTGTTTAGTCAATCTTCTTTCATCTATCCTCTCTACATGACCAAACCAGCTAAGCATACTTCTTTCCATTCTAGTCACTATATCTACTTTCACACCAGCTCGTTCCCTTATCACACTATTTCTAATTCTTTCTTTCAGTGAAACACCTTCCATACTTCCCGCATTTATTCTACTTTTATGCTTCGTTTGCCATACCCAACTTTCGCTACCGTACATTAGTGTTGGAACGAGCACTCCCCTGTGGACAGCCAGACGCGCCTTTTTCGACACCTTCTCACTGCTCACAAAGGCGCGCCTAAAAATAGCGCCTTAAGCGCGCCTAAAAATAATGCTAATTGACTACGAAGCCAATATCTGCAATGTTTATTTTTTCCTCGCAAATGTGATAAAAACCATTGCAATATCCTTTTTATGGCCCCCAATTCACAATATTCTATTATTGCAGGGATACTTGAAAATTGAAAAGTCTTTCCGTGACACAGTGACTGCTGACGGATGGCTACAGACCGGAGACATTTTCTACTTCGACGAAGAGGGCTACTTCTTTTTCTCCCATAGAAACAAATTCAGCTTCAACTATATGAACCAGCGGGTAAGATTCTTTGACAACCTCCTGCGCGACCGTCATTGGGAATGAGTAGCGGCGGTAGTATTCGTCATAGCGATGCGCGATGTTGTTCTCCGCCGCCCCCTAAGTCCCCACTGATATCTTAATTCATGACCCACCATGGAATCAATTCACAGTAAACGTCATAGTGACATCCTATTAATATCAAGGGAAATCGTAAATGACATCGTCTTTGAAAAAGTTCTATGGTGGCAATCCATGTCTTGTTTCTATGGACGGTAACTCATAAACTTGCAGTACTATACAAGGAGGCCGAAAATTTACAGAAAATATTTTTGGGTTTTCAGACGATCACTGGTAAAAATATATATATTTTACTATCAATTTCCGGCCACCCTGTAAATCTGAATCACTATTGATTGCAAATTCAGAAATAACAATCACTAATCAATTTAATAATATCGCTAGTCGCTAAGACTTGAGCAAAAGTCGTCACTTCTAGCGACAAATTCGCTAAATTGGCAACACAAACACAGAAACTTGAGTTACCAGTTCGGCACGTCACGTCTCGTGATCAGTTTAGTTACTGTCAGTGTCTAGTCACTTCGTATGAGACTTTCAATGTGAATGTTTAAGCGGTAACGCTCAAGTAACTCTTTACTAATTTCAATTTGCAACTAGTTCTCTTTCAGTAGCTCTATGTGAAGAAGGCCTTAGGTATCAAACCAGCAACTTGTCACTAACCTCTTTTATAATATGCCCTAACCTAAAACTGAGGTATGTAACAGTGGCTATTTAACGTGAAATAATCTACGTTTCGTGAGCTCTTTTTAGGGTTCCGTACGCAAAGGGTAAAAATGGGACCCTATTACTGAGACTTCGCTGTCTGTCTGTGTGTCTGTCCATCTGTCACTAAGCTGTATCTCACGAACCGTGACAGCTAGAGAGTTGAAATTTTCACAGATGATGTATTTCTGTTGCCGCTATAACAACAAATACTAAAATCAAAATAATAATAATAATTAAGGGGGGCTTCCATAAAAAAACGTGTTTTTCTTTGCTGTTTTTGGTACGGAACCCTTCGTGCGCGAGTCCGACTAGCACTTACCCGATTTTTTTACCCATTCACATTTTTTTTACCCAGATATACCCAGAAGAGATTGAAAGATTCATAGGCTCGATACCAGGAGTGCAGAATTGCGTGGTGTGCGGCTCTGAGCTTGGCCCTGCAGCAGCCTTGGTTCTGCAGCCAGGTGGTGACGTCACACGGGATGTCGTACATGAAAGAGTGAACTGTAAGTTAAGTACTTAAGATTTTTGGGACACTTTTTATGAAAAAGTTTCTCGGAAAAACGAAGTCATAATTATTAAGTATGTAAGTTAACAATTTGCTGTACAAAAAATAAACACGAAATACAGTACAATTAGGTTTTCAGACCCGACCACTGGTTAAAATATTTATGATAATTTCCGGGCTCCCTTTTTATGTGTTTCTGAGACAAATTCTCACCATAGACAGGCGGACGGACAACGAAGTCTATCAAGTCTCGAATGCCCATGTTATGTACAAAATCTTTCAATTCTGAATCGCTTTTGTCTTTGC
Source organism: Adoxophyes honmai (assembly GCA_005406045.1). NCBI lineage: Eukaryota > Metazoa > Arthropoda > Insecta > Lepidoptera > Tortricidae > Adoxophyes > Adoxophyes honmai. The sequence goes on from BHDV01013122.1 coordinate 3,088, forward strand.
TTATTGTCACCCGTACTCTTCCAGCAAGATTGGCTGACCACAATCGCCTGCGCGGTGGAGTAGCCTTCGTCAAGGAAATCCCGCGCATATACAGCGTGAAGATCGACAGGGTGAAGTGCTTGCAGATCATTAATGACTTAATAAGTAAAGGAGAATGCTTTTAGGATAATATTTTATTAAAATTGTGAAGATGGAACAGTTTTTTTATTTTAAAGTGGTAGAAAAGACATGAATTGAATTACCCTTAGTAATTGTGAATCACTGTATCAACTGCGTGCGAAGCCGGGTATAGCGTCGAAATCGAAAAATATTCTAATGGTAGAAAATGTTCAAAATCTAAAATTCAAAACTTTATTTATGAAAACAGGTTTCTAACAGAACTTTTGCTCGACATTTACGGGTATACCAGCGCTTCGGAAAAACATCATTGCCAAGAAGAAATGCACCGCAAGAAACTTGTCAGAAATTATTATTTTCATATTACAAGTTTATTACGAAGTTAAAGTTGTTAAAAAAAATAGTGAAAAGAGTGAAATGCTATTATTTTTGCCACTATTGTACATCTATTACTGGCCTAAAGCTCTGAAAAATAAAGTAGTAATATTACGTTATCACACGAAACATTTCGAATTTATAAAAACTTGACTCAGAGAGCGAGCAACATAAAATTTACCGTCAAATTTTCATCCCTTCACAGCATATTTAGCGTAACGTAATGACTTCCTAATGCTTTTAAAATAATGCCTCAAAGTGAAATGTTACGTTATACGTGGCGTTTTATTTTATCCTGTCGCTTACTCAATTGAATTCGATTGCTTATTTGTCTACCCTCCGAAGAGTGTTAAGTAACGCCACATTTGAGGTCGTGAGCATTTTTGCAGACTTTGTTCGTTGAGAGCTTTAAATCGTTTACTTTTACCTATATTCGTAAACAAGAGGTCTGTGTTCCTCAATGGGATAGAGCAAGAGTATTAAATAGTCCTAGACTTTAGTCGAAACTTTAGGAACTATTTTTACATTAAAGAATAATGGGGTGTATAATAACAACACGTTGCTAGCCTGTATTTTTGATAATACTTAAATATTTATATCTAAGCTATCTTACTTAATAGTAGTGTTATTTTAAATCTGATACCACATCTTTATTCGAATGGAAGTACAAAAGGATTTGGTTTTAAGGCGCCTACTAGGCCCTTTTTAAGGATCCGTATCCAAAGGATGAAAAAAAAAAACTTTTCTTTGCATTTTTATAAACGAACACCGGAAAAAGGCAAGATTAATACATGTCATTATGGCCATACGCAAACACAGTTTTTATGTTGCTCTTATAATAACAATTAGTAATCGATTTGTGTTGCATAATTTTAAGACATAGGGTGTCTAGAAAAAATACACATACCACATTCGCTTTTTAAAACAAATCCTAAGCAAATGCGAAGACTTTTCGCGGCCACAAGATAACAAGCCGCTCGATTTCCCTTACATGTGTTAAACTGGAGTCTAGTGTCCATAAAGCTTATATCAGGCCAGTGGTTCCCATCTAGATGCGACCCCGGGTCGTATCCGGCGGAAGGAGACCGAACCTCGGTCCATTTCTGCCGACCAGGATATAGCATTATATATTATATAGCACTGTAGGCTTGCGCTTACGGACAGTGGCCGGGTACTAGATACTTTACTCCGTATATATTTGAGAATGTTTGCGTGTGGTTTTGGGTTTTAATAATAGGTCTTTATTTCTTCCGTGGGTGTAAAGGTGACTAAACGTAGGCGTCCACAGGTCCGCATCGCAGGCATCGGACGCATCGGATTCAATCAGATGTATGGCGAAATGCGATGCGTACGATGCGGACAGGTGGACGCACTTGTATGACTTTCTATACAAAGAATACTACAATCCGTTGCGTGCGATACGTCCGATGCGTACGATACCGACAAGTGGACGCTTAGCTTTAGTCAATGGGACAGGGTTGGTCAGGCAATAGGCTAGCAACTTGCCACCTGCCAACTTAAAACCCAGAAATATGCTACAAGTGGCTAGGGAACGTGAATCGTCAATTACGTAAACATAAACATCGTCATGTTCGACATTGACATAAACATCGTCATGTTCGACATTGACATAATCATCGTCATGTTCGACATTGACATAATCATCGTCATGTTCGACATTGACATAAACATCGTCATGTTCGACATTGACATAATCATCGTCATGTTCGACATTGACATAGTCATCGTCATGTTCGACATTGACATAATCATCGTCATGTTCGACATTGACATAATCATCGTCATGTTCGACATTGACATAATCATCGTCATGTTCGACATTGACATAAACATCGTCACGTTCGACATTGACATAATCATCGTCATGTTCGACATTGACATAAATATCGTCATGTTTTTTTTAGCACTCACCATTGCCAGTGCTGCATGGAATATTTTGCCAATATCAATATAGAGACATAATAATACACGCAAGAAGAATGTTCGGTTCATGCATTTTTGAGTTTAGGAAGGAAAAGACGAGTGACTTAAAAATCGTCATGTTTATGTTCCTAAAGCGTTTCGTATGCTTTTCCTACCCCATTTGAATGTACAAACATTTTTTATTGAATCACGTATGAGATTTTTTTTTATTGCTAACACTAAAATTCACAGTCTGTCCGCCTGACAGTCACTAGGCTAAAATCAAAAACCATGATCTTCCAACTTCTTCTCTGTGGACTTCGGTCCCCAGAACTTCTGCCTGCTGAGAGATCTCTCTATTGGAGTCTGTCCCACAGTACATAGCATTTGGCCGGTGGTTTGTACCTAACTATGAAGAGACAATCCTATTCGAACAAACAGGAGAAGCGGGCGGGAGAAGGTAGATCTCAAATACCATTAATAGTTTCAGTAAGTATATTACTCGAAACTAGGTACTAATGTTAATAAAGGCAGGCATTGACTTGGGCACATTAATAGTAAATTCCAGCGTCGATTTCAGGCTCCTCTTGTAATACTAATAGTCCTAATACAATTTCCAATTCTGAATTCTGATCACCCTATTATTTTATTGGTCACAGAGAGCGGCAGATACATCTCTTAGCCGGTTTAACAAGGCAACACGAGTGTGATGGGATCCCCTTGGATAATGTTATTTAGACTATTATTGTTTCGCATAATTTATTTGGTACTAGCTGTGCCCGCGACTCCGTCCGCGTGGAATAGTGACTAATTACCCCCGTTTTTCCCGCATTTTTCAATGTTTCTTCGCTCCTATTAGTCGCAGCGTGATGTTATATAGCCTAAAGCCTTCCTTGATAAATGGTCTATCCAACACAAAAAGATTTTTTCATTTCGGACCAGTAGTTCCTGAGATTAGCGCGTTCAAACAAACAAGCAAACAAACAAACAAACAAACAAACAAACAAACAAACAAACTCTTCAGCTTTATTATATTAGTATAGATAACAGTACTTTTGCATGGTAATACTTTGGCCTACTATTTTTTTGCTTCGTTGCCTATTACACGGCAGAAATGGAGAGGTGTTATCCTAAATCTGATACCACACTGATAACATAGCTCAGTGGAATTCGTCTGATGCAAACAATGTTTTACTGTGCAGTTGTAGAATATTAAACCAATCAAGATTATAGTGGGAACGATAAAAATTCGAAAGACGAAAATCCACATTCCACGCTCGAGTACCTACTTACTTAATCTGTTTTACGTAAAAATAAAAAAATAAAACGACTACTTTTTCGTTTAAAATATTTCAGCACTAATTAAATTTATTAATTCAAAACATTTTAACTCACATAATTATTTTATTACCAAGCAGAGAAGTAATTAAAATTTAAAACATTATAAACTGCCTTAGCCGTTTTTAAGAGATGTACTTAATAACCAATTACCTAAGCAATAGTCTAGCTTACTATCGGGTAGCTAATAACAATCCCAGGAGCATTCCTAATTGATCTCGAGGTCTGTTGTCTTTTTTTGTCTAGGAATTAATGAAAGAGACAGATAATGGAATAATCCAATGAGTTGTGATTACTTAGTACAGAGAATCAGAAGGTAGTGGATAAAGAATGAACTCCATCTTAATACTAATTTTCATACAAACATGTTTCGAAGGTTTAATTTAGAATAACACTTCTCTATTAAAATTTATTTATTTCTTGGATGTCGTAAGAGGCGACTAAGGATATAGGTTAAGGTATATTTTAGGTGACAGGCTGGCAATCCGTCGCTATTATTCCTGCCAACTCAAAATCTAAAAAAGCGCCAGAAGTGGCCACGAAACGTGAAATAGTCATGGTTTTGTGTATGCAGCATTTTGTGTGCATTTGAGAATACGGGCGTGATATATGTACGTCGGTCCGTCGCCAGGCTGTATCTCACGAACCGGCTGTTGAATTTTTCACAGATTGTGTTTCTATTGCCGCTATAACTATAAAAACTAAAAGTAAAATAAAGTAAGGTAAAAGTACCAATGCTGGACGCCCAATAGATGACACCCATCTGTCACCTGTCTTACTATGACATAAGGTTGCAAGTGCCAAGTATTGGGTCAGTGTCGAGCACAGGGACGTTTACCTATGAGTTTTTTGTTTGGTACAGGACTCTTCTATCGCGAGTCCGGCCTGCACTTAACCGGTTTTTTAAACAGTTAACAGCATCCCTAAATCTTCCACATTAATAATGACCCCAAAAATCCCAACTATCCCGCCACTCCATTATCACAGAGTTAGCGAATTCCCCCAACACTCACATCGCTGTAGTAATAAAAGCTCTCAGTCCCTGATGAAATAAAGTGGTAGCGGTGAAAAGTACGCCTTTTGTCGCCAAATCGAGTTAGAGAGCGTCAATGCTGCATTATTGAGACGGGAGTACCGACGCTTTAATGTCAAGTCGTCGTGTTGGGGGATTTTTGACGCAATTTAGGGGGTTGGTGGGAAATTGGATTAATTTTGATGACGTGGAAAAAGGATGCTGCCGTAACTCGAGTGGATACAGTTACCTCTTGTTAGTGATCCATTTTTCGGAGTCGGGTTTAGAATAACACCTCCTCATTTCTTCCGTAGATGTCGTAAGAGGCGACTGGAAATAGGTTGAGGTGCATTATAAGGGACGAGGTGGCAATCTGTCATTATTATATCTGTAAACTCAGAACCTAAAAAATATGCTTAAGATGGCCACAAAACTTGAAATAGCCGTACAGGAAATAGGGGCGTGATGTTAATTTGTTTTGTTTTCCTTGTCAACATAGCATACTTTTATAAGGACAATGGTGTAGTTTGCAAGCGTACTTGCATGTTTACTTGCATGCGGGCGTGCGTGAGTGCATGCGCATGCGTGAGTGCGCGCGTGTGGTTGTTCATGTGTACGCGCGTATTTGCAAGCGTACTTACATGACTGTGTACGTACGTCCTTTCGTGCGTGTGTGTGATTGTCTGTAGTACCGTTGTTATTTAATATAGAAGTTTGAAACTAAAATATCAACAGGTTTTGGACTTTTTAAATTAAGTAGCTAGTTGAGGTTTACCGTTGAATGGCTTTTTAGTGTTTTGCTTTCTTGAATTGAATGAATAAATAAATACCGCTAGCAAATTCAGCGCTTTTCCATTCCATGCATGTTCCCGGTCGCGAATGAATGAAACGAACGTCCGTAAGGCTTCAGATTGAGCATTTTAATTGAAAACATTCATTCATTGCATCGGCTTTAATGACGAGGTCTTTAAAATAATTTATGTTGGTAGCTTTAAACGCATGGTGCAGGTTGATGAAAAAAAAAACAATTTCATTCGATTTCAAACAAATATTTTTTATTTTACGAATATTACACATTTACCACGAATATTTGTGTGTTGTCGGGATAGAATAACACTTCTTCATTTCTTCCGTGGATGTCGTAAGAGGCTACTAAGGTTTAGGTTTAGGTACGTTTTAGGCGACATGCTAGCAAAGCAACCTGTCACTATTTTACCTCTTCCATCTTTGCAAACCTAAAACTATGCTAGAAGTGGGTGCGAAGCGTGATGCAGTCATATTAATCATGGTTTTGTCTATCTCACGTTTTGTGTGCTCTCCCTACCCCATTTGGGAACACAGGCGTGATTGTATGTATGTATGTATGTATGTATGTATGTATGTATACTCTAGCTCAATAGGTAACCTGGAAGTGGATCAAAATCGACTTAGGTACAAGATTTGATTAGAAACAACTAAGCAGGTGAAACCAACTAAAAGCATGTAAAAATTTATTTTCATCAACATAGGAGAAAACAAAAATGAAAGATAACATTTTACTTGAATAACCTCTCCTTACGTATTTAAGTGCTTTTAAAAATCGTCTGAGCCAAAAATTTTGTTTCGTTGTATTTTCAGTAATATTTTCTTAACATCTGAACGATGTCTAGACTATTAGAATTCAAGGTGATGTTTCCAAATCTATGAATAATATTGTATTATCCATTTAAAGATCTTTATAAGGCACTGTTCCACCAGAGAGGTGCGAGGAATATGTTGGAAATGAACCAATTGAATCACTTAAATTGTGTCAAATTTAAATTATTTGTTAAAAAATACGGATAACGGACGGATGAACGGACAGCGAAGTCTCAGTAATAGAATCCCGTTCCCTTTGGGTACAAAACGACGACTTTCTCAAAAAGTAAGCATTATACGACTAAGTGCAAAAACACTTTTTTTACTCTAATTAGGTAGTAGTATCAACAGTAGTTAAAGTCTGTCGTATAACTCCGACGGTGTATTGTAGGTATAGCATCGAATATTCTAAGAAAATCTTCTTCTAAGACCCACTGAATCAAATGTACAGAACCTTATAGATAAAGGAAAACTTAGAAAATACTTTTCGGACATGAAAAATCATCTAAAAATGTTGAGCTGAGCACACAAAGCTCGTTCAAACTCGCAGATAAATATGACTTGTTTGACTTCAAACTTCCCGGTAGAAAATTTACAAACTCCTGACCTCTCAGTGAAGGGTTGTTTACCATTCGGCTGTAGGGCTTAGCTATCCTTTGCCAAGTTTGCCGATGATACTTTTGCTTAATTCACCTTTTTTGTGAGTTCAGTTGTTTTGAGTTCTAAGGTGGAGCCAGATGCGGAAGAAAAGGTTAACGTCTGTATTGTCATGCTGTACTAGTTTTCGTCGCATATTTGTGTTGGTCCTGTGTGGTGTCAGATAGAATAAAACTTCTCCAATTTTTACGTGGATGTCGAAAGAAGTGACTTAGGAAATAGGTTTTGGTATTTAGGTGACAGGTTAACAACTTGTCAGTATTATACTTGTGTTTAGCCGTGACAGTTTGGGACTAAATTAGTTATTGTCAATTTTATTGTCCCATGAAATTAAACCATACATACATACAATCACGCCTATATTACCAAATGAGATAAACAGAGCACGTAAAAAGTGACATAGCGTCGCTGTTCCTGCAGAAGTCGCTATGTGTTTTTAACCAACTTTTCAGGAGACACAAATAAGTGATTTCCTCATGAACCGTATATGGAAAGTTAGTGATTTTTTTTGTGCTATTGCTTTGTGATTTTGTACATGAAATGATAATAGTTTTAAAAAGATATAGTGAAAACTGAATTTTATACGCGCAGATAACCAGAAATTTGTTACATAGCGATAAATATTTGACCCTTTTCGTCTACTTTCGCCGATTCTCGTACTAAAATATCGCTATGTGCCGAAAAACACATGTCAAACGCGAACGACACGATCGAATCAGTTCAAGTAAAATTCGCTATGTGTGCTCCGAAAGACACATATCGGACCAAATTTTCGCGTGATATGAATTTGAAACGGTCCTGCTATGTGATTAGTGACACTTAGTTATTTTTAAAGGAACATTTTGACGTAAAAATGTCACATAGTTATTTTACCACATGCAGAAATAATAAAGATAGCTTCACGCCGTTTTTAGAGCTTACGTATATGGACGTAAGGTTCAAAATGGCATAAGAAAACAAAAATCGAAAAAATGCACATAGCGATTTTTGTACGAACAGCGACGATAGACCAAATCAATTTCTCGCTTCGTTTAAGCATATTTTTAGGTTTAAAACGGATGGTAGAAGTAGTAGTAAACAAATATAAAAGTCATAGATTTGTGTGTAAAGCGTTTTATGTTCTGTCTGTTAGAAAACCGACGTGATAATGTATGTAACTAAGTATATAAATCCATTTTATTTTCAACACGCAACCCTAAATACCACCTTTCCTCGAACCTCATAACTCCGTATCGCCATTCCATTCCCCAACTATTTGCAGCGACACAAAATACTATCTGTCTATCTGTCTGTAATCGTGTTCCGGCCCGGCAGGCAAATTCCTGCTATGTTCCCAAATAGGATAGGCAGAGCACATCAAACGTGACATAGACAAAACCATGATTATTACTATTTCACGCTTCGGAGCCACATCCAGCATAATTTTAGGTTTTAGTACTGATGGTAGAGGTAGTAAACAGAAAACAGGGAATAAAGAGGCTAAACCTGTCACTATTATAATACTCAACTTAAAACCAACAAATGTAAAAGTCATGGTTTTGTACATAAAGTCTTTTAAGCGTTCTGTGAACTCCTTTTGAGAATACAGCCATTATGTTTGTATGAATGTATGTATGTGTCACCGGAATATAACAAAATACGTAAGTTTATCCTAGGAAATAGTACCGTTTTATTTTCAAAGCCCAACCCTAAATTCCACCTTTAGTCGAACCTCATAACTCCGTATCGCCATTCCATTTCCCAACTATTCGCAGCGACACAAAAGGCTATCTGTCTATCTGTCTGTAATCGTGTTCCGGCCCGGCAGGCAAATTCAAGAACACCCCGTATATCACTCCATAGAAACGGTTCGCGGAGGTTTTTCATTTATCTCCGCCGGCGAGTAAATCACGGAGATAACGAATAGAGCTGCGCGGATGAGTATGAGTATGAAGATGAGGATGAGGATGGGTGTGGCAGTTTGATTTGGTGATAACAGCTGATGTATTAGGGCTTAAAAAAAGTGACGTAGGATTTAAACCCGACGCTTCGAAGGATTTTGTGTGGTGTCGGGTTTAGAATAACACCTCTCCATTTTCTTCCGTGGGTGTCGTAAGAGGTGAATAAGGAAAGGTTTAGATATATTTAAAGCAACATGCTAGCAGTCTGTTCTCTTTCACCTGGTCTTAAACCAGAAAATATGCTGGCAGTGGCTCCGAAGCAAAAAATAGACAGGTTTTTGTCTGTGTAAAGTTTTTTGTGCTCTACCTATCCCACTTGGTTTCTTTCACGAAAAAACTACTGGACCGATTTCAATGAAACTATCAAAATTGACTATTTGAAGTGTTATTCCAACGCAGACAACGTCAGGGACAGGAGCTAGTAAAGTATAAAAAGTTGAACAAAAAACATAAAAAATGCGAACAATATCTCATCCCTACTGTCTGACAAATGTACAGTCAGCTCCGCATTGATGATTCACGAGCTTCTGTTTGTCAAAATAATCCGTGCCGACTCTACCTCCGCCTCGTAGCTTATTGCTATCTGAAGAAGATATATCGTTTTGGTGTTTTTTTTGACAGGCTTGTAATGAAGATGGAAATGTTTAGGTTAAAATTTCGTTTGCAATTCGAAACAATGTTTATTAAAATTAAAATACGTATAATTACTAATATCAAGAGTATGAAGAGATACTGGTCGCTTAAAAAATGTACCATAGAAATACTTAAGGTTAAAAAAAAACTATTTTTTTGTTAAAAAAAAATGGAAGAATTTTTTTGAATTTTCATAGAGAGCGCTTAATGACAACGAGCACACAAAACGCTACATGGACAAAATCCCTTTTCACTTTTCGCGTCACGGCCACTTTTAGCGTAATTTTCAGGTTCCAAGTTAGATAAAAAAGATCGCATAAAATATAATTTAACCTATTTCCTTAGTCGCCTCTAACGATATTTGTGTTTTGTTCTGTGCTAGTTAATTTATCATGTTTATTTTGTACAATAAAGAGTTACATACATACATACATACATATTTATGGAAGGAATCAAAGTGTTCTAGTAATAGTGTGTAAGTTCACTTATACATTTAGTTTATGCTATTTAAACTGTATCTTTGTCAAAAAAACCAGTGTTTTCTTTTCTCTCATACCAATCCAAGACAAGTTCTTATACACAAACATCAGGTCTGTATTCCCAAATTGAGTAGACAGAGCACACGAAACGCTACATAAACAAAACCATTACTAATTCACGTTTCATGGCCACTATAGCCTTTTTTGAGGTTTTATTTTGCCAGTTATAACAGTGACATAACCCGTGTCATGCCGGGTTTAGAGTAACACCTATCCATTTTCTTCCGTGAATGCCATAAAAACCGACTAAGGATGTCTTAAGGGAGGTATATTCTAGAACATAATCTGTATCTGTACCAATATACATATAAATGTGAAAGTGTGTTTGTTTGTTTTTTTGTTTGTTTGTTTGTCCGTCTTTCACGGCTAAACGGAGCGATGTATTGACGTGATTTTTTAGGTAGAGATAGTTTAGGGCATGGAGAGTAACATAGGCTACTTTTTTCTCTTCAAACCCCCCATTTTCCTAAAATGAGGGGTGGAAGTTTTCAATGTAGAAAGCTATACATTGGTATGTGTGCTATCTCTTCTGTGATACCCCGAATTTAACGCGAGCGGAGCCGCGGGCAAAAACTAGTTGTTAATAAACATTTTTACTTTTTTTTCTCACGCAAATTCAAGAAAAGTTCCTCATAAGCAAGTATAATGTCATCGACGTAAACACACCTTACAGCCTATCCGGAGCAACAGTCATCTATCCGGCTTACGCGCTGACAAATCGCGATCATTTGACTCCGGGACTTTGACTGGACGTTGTTTATCCGAGCGGCCATTTGTTTAACCTGGAGGTTAAACTTTTACCCGCCTGTCGAATGGAGACAAAATAAATATTCAAACCTCAATGTTTTTGTTTTTTGTTTTTACTTACTAAAATTCACCTTATAGCTCCTTCTCTCCTCATTCATAACCTGATACATCCAAACATGTACATTAATCACACCTGTATTCTCAAATGGATAGGCACAGTCAGAAATCCGTCAATATTTTACTTCTAAAAGTGGCTGTGAAACTTGACATAGTCATGGTTTTGTCTATGTGACCATTTTGTGTGCTCTGCCTGCCCCATTTGGGAATACTGGCGTGATGTGTGTAGTGTGCGCATGTGTGCATGTGTGTATATGTAACTATGTGAGAGTAAAATTGTGTGCGGTGTGCAATTAAGGCTTTATTATCCTTAGTTCATAAGAAGTGTTTGTTTTTGCCAAACGGTCACTTTTCTTAACAAATATTCTTCTGTTGATAAAGTAACCAAGACATAGTCTTCCCAAATAGCTAATTGTATGCAAAATTCGTTGCTTCCGCCACAAACAGACGCGAAGTTTTCTTATATTTATTACAATTTGTTTCTCAAGCAACTCAGTCGGAACTAGACGGAAATGACTTTGCTACACAAAGGAGAGAGCACACTGAAGGTTTCACGATTAATTTTAACCCCAACATAAAAAAGGAGCTTTGAATTTGTAGTTAATGTAAGCCTGTGCGTGTTTTATCTGTAGACTATGATAGTGTAGGTTACTTAGTGAACATTCCCTTTTCATCCATATTTTTACTTCTTCCAAATTCCCACTCGTTAACATTCCGCACCTTCGGTGGGATGGGCTCATGGGATCATAGTGGAGTGGGCACGAAACGTGACATAGACAAAACCATGATTATGACTACTTCACGCTTCGCAGCTACTTCTAGCATTATTTTGGGTTTGAAAATAAATGTAAGAGGTAGTATAATAGGTTTGGTATGTTTTAAGTGACACGTTCTTCCGTGGGTGTCGTAACTAGGCTCAGGTCACTATTAAGCCTCTTTCATCTGTTTTTAAACTTAAAATTGTTTTGCTGTTGTCGTACGGCCACGTCAGCAAATGGCTTCCAGTATGGCTGGCCCCTTACACCACAAGTTAGACGCGATGAACATAATTTTGCTTTCAAGTCCTCATTCTGCCGAGATTATCATAAATTGTCGCAGAAGGATGAAATTGTTCGCGATGAAGTCATTTTGTTTTAGGCCGCGCTGTTTGGGGACATTACGTCGACGATGTTGTTGGTTAAATTGGAAGTGATATTTTAGGACAGGTTCTACTAATATCGGATCTTACCACACCTTCACCTTTTCTGGTTAGGTAGGTACTTAGAATAATCTTGACATGACTTTTTGTGAAAACTGTGGTGTCGGGATATAACATTATAACACCTTTCAATTTCTCTAAGGAAGCAGGTTTAGGTCTGCTTTAGGCGACGAGCTAGCAACCTGTTACTATTATAATCTCCCCATCTGTTTTTAAACGTAAAATTATGCGCCATGTAGCTCTGCTGTAGTTGCCATGCGTGAAGTAGTATGCTTTTGTCTATGTCGCGTTTTGTGTGCCCTGCCTATTCCATTTGGAATACCATACCTAATTGTATGTATACAGGGTGATTTTTTAATCGTGAATCGTAATCTCGTTTTCCGGTAATATTGTTGATGACTAACACGAATCTCTTATAGGTATCGCAATTAACATGTTTGTTAATTAGTTATCTTTAAAAATAGAAAGTTGATCCACACTTGTTATCACCTATGGTCACCCTTCTCTAACCACGTGACTAGAAATGCAACGTTTTCTCACCTGCAAAGGTTTTTATATCACTGTTAATTAGTATGACACATTTTACAGTTTATCCAATAGGTAGTAGGTACTTAACGTACTTAATGTTCGAAATGTTCGCCCTGGATCTGTAGGCACAGTTCCGCCCGTCGCCTGGGATTATTTAACACAAACATGACAGCTCTTACTGCTTCAAAAGCACTGATGATTTTTTGACGCAGTTCGACTACTGTTTCCGATGTATTCCAGGGTATTCTCTGTCTAAATAGCCGCGAACTCCGCAGTGGAAATGAACATTGGCTCCGTCTTGCTGATAATGTAAGTTACTCAAATAAAGCGGTACTTCACTCAACAAATCTGGAATCACATTGGTCAAAAACTCGAGGTAGGTTTGTCCATTTAGGTGTCCTTCGATGAAATAAGGTCCAATTAATGCATTATTGAGAATGCCTGTCCACACATTTAGACTAAATCTCACTTGATAGGCATCGTAGCAGCGCTTGTCTTCACTTGTGGATTACGTAAAAAAAATAGTCGTATGCTTCTGTACAACCTATCTGGATGGAAAAGGGGGCGACCGCGGGCCTGGGCATGCGTTAGAATGGTGTATTGATCAAAATCACGAAGGTTTTGTATCATCCTTATGATCAAATTACGTCTCGGTACTGGAGATACGGGATATCTTTTTAGTCTTGAAAAAGTTCTTGCGTTTGTCCAACTCTGCTGCTCTGAGTGAATAAAGTCACCATATCAAACCTTTGCATGGTCGTATAAGGATACCTAGGTGGCATTTTTTTCTTATTTAATGAAATAAAATCTTTAAATTTTCTTTGAAGAGATTCTGATAATGTTTACAATGTTGACATTTACGTTATTGACAAATGCCAAAACACTATCCAGCCAGCTAATCGCAAAGAGTTTGAATATGTTTCACTCTGAACTTCATGACAACTAATCATCGCATGTAGGGTGTCCACGAATTTCAATTAAATAAATACAAACATATATTTTTTACATAAAACAATAAATTCATTTATTTGAGTTAACTTATGGTGCAAGTAACTATTAGTTAAGTAAGGATTTAGAAAAAAAGGTCACGATTCACGATTAAAAATTCACCCTGTATATGCAATACCTAGTAAAATATGGATAAATAATATAAATTGTAAAATAATTATTCTTATATTATTTATTATTTTCATTAAAGATATTTCTCAAGATGGTTTAAATTGATCTAGTACCTACATAAAATAAAATGAGCATAGGGAGTTGCAATTGTGTTTTTTACAATGCCTGAAATATACAGGGTGGCCCATCTAAAACGGTCAGTATGGGGAAGTTCGAAACTATACGAGATACGAAGATCTCTTCTTAGGAACCATGACATCGATTTTAATAAAAAGAAAAACTGCATTCATACATTTAAAAAAAAATATGTACTCAGTCCGGGAATCGAACCCGGTTGGTTTGAAAAAAAAAACTGTTTCTATTTAGATATCGATTGTGTGGGTCTTAACTTAAGCAGTAAATATGTGTGTATAACATGATTTCTAAAATTAATAAAATGCATTGTTTTTACATGCTTTGATTTATTTTAGTAGGTGTTCGAAGTGACCACCGCCTTTCTCAATATCTACTACGTTTGTAACTGTGATCACTCTGAACACCTACTAAAATAAATTAAAGCATGTAAAACAATGCATTTTATTCATTTTAGAAATCATGTTTCTTGCACATATTTAGTGCTTAAGACCTACACAATCGATATCTAAATAGAAATAGAAAAAGTTTTTTTTTTTTCAAAACAACCGGGTTCGATTCCCGGACTGAGTACACATTTTTTTTAAATGTATGAATTTAGTTTTTCTTTTTATTAAAATCGATGTCATGGTTCCTAAGAAGAGATCTTCGTATCTCGTATAGTTTCGGACTTCCCCATACTGACCGTTTTAGATGGGCCACCCTGTAGAAACACCTTCCTGCGTAACAAATTTTATCGAAATTGTTCCAGCCGTTTGAGAACATAACCTTTATGCACGTGTTCTTTGTATAAATGTTATTTAAAGAAAATAAAGCCGGGGATACACATACCAGTAAATCGGGAAAGTAGCTGGTATGAAAGTTACTGGCATGTACGAGTAACTGGCACACTGCGGATACATTTGCAAGTAACACTGGCATGCATACTGTGCCCTTGCATGCCAGTATTACCATCGCGTATGCACAGGACAGTTCGTGAGAGCATTTCGTACCTATAATACAACATGGATAACAATCGAAGTGAATTAAACAAACGAGTGCCTACGGCCGCGAGTCGACTACTGGCATGCCCGTAGCTGTCGCGGCAGTTCACACGTGCCAGGTTAGCAGCCCCCCGCGACCCCGACGGGCATGCAAGAAAATCAAATGTTGTGCCAACTACTTGCAACAAGCTAGCTTCCAGGTACAGGCATGCCAGTTAGTGAATGCACATGACTGTAGCTGGCACTTGCAAGGAGCTGGTACGCTAGTGTGCAAGCTACGGGCATGTGTATCCCCGGCTTAAAGCCACACGCCCAAAGATACATATGCCCGTAGCTTGCACACTAGCATACCAGCTCCTTGCAAGTGCCAGCTACAGTCATGTATATTGTACATGCCAGTAACTTTCATACCAGCTACTTTCCCGATTTACTGGCATGTGTATCCCCGGTTCAATAGTAGTTGTCTTTGATTCAATTATGCAGCTAGATACATTTTTATCCTTATCAAATTTAAAGCTACACAAGTGTTCCTTAATGTTGTTATCATGCCTTTTATGAGGCTGTAAACGTGATAACACATTGTTAATAACGCTTTGGGTCGGAAGAATTTCATATTTCACTTTTATAGACTTGAGCCAACATAAATTTGTACAAAGATTTTTATTAGATCGGTGCGTAAAGTGGCAACACCGCGGAAAATTCTAAGGACTTGGAGAAATAAAAGTCATAACTTTTATGCATTACTTTTATTAAGTACCTTAAAAGTTAGAATGGTTATATACAGTCACAAAATTGTTCCACATCTCTGTTCCCAAATGGAGCAATGGTGTCATGGAACACCTGATTTTGTACCTTTGTGTACGATTTAACGGCGTAGTAGTCCCACTACATTAACTAAAATAATAAAGAAATCGCAGTATACCTTAGACTTGGCACGACTTTTTCTAGATTTCATTACTTTTTAGACATAAACAAGCAGCTCCATCGAGACTTGGTCAGTTTACTATAGAATGTTTTTGATAGGATAAACCTATGATCGGACAGTTTTCCACAAATCTCATCATGGTCCTAATTTAGGCAATAAATTAATGTGTGCTAATGCAACTAATGAACGGATAAACTTACTTAATTTAAATAGTAGTAATGTAGTTACAAACATCGGTACCAAACGGAATTCATAGTCAGGTTCTCTAACCACTAGGTTATCCGGCCCTCAAATATCTTCCCTTTGTGTCGTGCCCAGTTCATAGGTTCCCCTTATGCTAGCTGCAATGCTACGCTGGACAGCAATGGAAAACTGTTGGACTAGCCACGAACCTGAGCGGTGAACAGTCCTACATATTTTTGACGGGAAAAAAGTTTACGTTACAGTTACATTTTTGGGCAAATTGACTTTTTAAGTTAGACGTTAAAAAAACATTTTACGTTACCCGTAAAGATTTCCTATCTTTAAGTATGGACGTATGGAATTCATACACTGTATAAGATACCAACAATAGTATTATAATACCGTTTTTAACATCGACACTGGAACCCTAAGCCAATTCAATCCTGTCGACTCACGTTCAATAACACGGCCTAATATAAAAACCTCCAACTTTACCTCTAACATATATTCTTATGATTCAATAACTGAAAATACAGAGCCCTGGGGAGACTGGGGTGAAGGGTACACGAAAGACGGCGGTTAATTATTTCCCGCGCCTCCCCCGGTGCGGGTGACAGCCGTCACGCCATATTAAAGAAAAGAAAGGGTTCGGTAAAAAAAACCTCGGCAGTTCGGTAAAAAACGGTTGAGTAATGTCGTAAAACTGGTAACGCCATCTAGCGAAAGCAAAGTCAATCATTGATGAAACCTGAGTCAAATGCAAATGTAACAAAATCTCGATATTTTTAGGCTATTACATTTTTCAAATGCGGTCCAATAATTTTTTTTTTTTTTACGCCATAACTGTTAGCGACGTGCTGAAAGTTTTTTATGGAACAATTACTAGTTTTTACATTTATTTAAGTTGCGGGTACCTAAGTGAGCAAACTTGAAATCACCAGTTACTTTAAGTGATTTCGAGGGTAGCTGCAAGAACACGTATGACGTCAGAGTGACCGGTTTAATCCGGTTCGATCTCGGACCCGGTAAACGGCCTCACTTTCGCTTTTCCCTCTCCTTTTTGTCTCTTTATTATACGTTATGATTTAAATTTAACGGTTTTTCCAAGTATTTTATTCTTCGCCAGCATTCACCAATAAAAATGTTAGTTCTCTTCTACGCCACGCTAAGGCTGCCTGTCCACTGTAGCAGAGCGACGCAGCGAAGTGGCGAACGAGATAAAAATCCACCAGTAGTATTGCAACCACTGAAAAGGAGCGGAGATTTTTTGCATCTCGCTCACCGCTCAGTTGACAGGCAGCCTAATTATAAGCTACTTGAAATACTAATCCTGAACAGACGAAGTTGCGGGCGTCTATTAACTTTTTAAATAACTCTTCATTCGGGCGTTGGTTTTAATTTTCAGTAAACTATAGTTACTTTAAAGAGTTTAAAGTCTAGATTATACTTTAGATCCAGAACTTTATGGTAATCTTATCTTGACTGCCATACACATCTTATTACAATAAACTAATTGCCCCAGTAACACAATCGTTTAAACACCCGAGCAACGAAGCAACTTCGGGCAACTTCAGGCAACTAATTAAAACTTGGCTAACAACGAACTACAATAAAAGAGATTAGATCTAAATTCGAGTTGCCGGAGTATAACGCTCTGTTGCTCATAATTTGATAGAGCAACTTGATATAAGTTGCTTGGGTATTTGTTAGTTTTAAAATGATTGTTGTAATGTAAATATAACTTTATCTTGCATTTTTCCTGTGTGGTGTCCAGATATTAAAAAACCTGTCCATTACTACTGCGGATGTCGTAAGAGGCAAATAAGGGAATATATTTAGGTATGCTTCAAGCGACAGGCTAGCAATTATCACAATTTTACTTCTTCTTAAGAGGATAGGAGTCGCGCCGCTTCTCCATACAAACGTAGTCGCCTGTTTTCTCCGTGAATAATGACATTAGAGCAAAAAAAAATTTTTACATTATATTTGTATCTGTTGTGGCTATGCCCCTATGATTTGCTTTTTTCGATTTTCAAAATTTTTTATTTTTTATTTTTTTCTTATTTAGAAAATCGAAAAAAACAAATCATAGGGGCATAGCCACAACGGATACAAATATAATGAAAAAAAAATGTTTGCTCTAACGTCATTAATCACGGAGAAAACAGGGGACTACGTTTGTATGGAGAGGTGGTGCGACTCCTATCCTCTTCAATTATGCTAGAAATATGTATGTATGTAAAACAAGTCTCATATCCAATCTTATACTGTTAGCACTTCTAAACCCTTGAAGTAATATGTACTGGCTTTTGTAATTAGTACAGCATGCATGCTAATAAGAAATTAAAATAATTGTATGCATGTCACGTCACCTGTGAGCTGAGACTTGTAGAGTAGAGCGTATAAGTACGAACGTAAAAAGCCGGGTCCAGACGAATGTAACGTGTAGGAACTCTACTATAATAATGCTTGTAATGCTGTCCATACGTACAATTATTATTGGTGTTATTACAGTACAAGGTGGATTATTTTACACGTTACACTCGTCTGGACCCTGCTTAATTATAATATTTTTTGAACACTTTGACTTTAAAATAAACGTTTTAGTTTAAAGGCGTCTCCGTAGGTTCTAAAACCACAGCGAATTCTGCATCCAAAAGTCCCAAGCGTGCATCGAATATTTACAATCTATGAACCCCTAAGTCGTCTGAAAATAAAGACACTTTATTTAATTTAATTTTATACAGTGCGGTGTCGGGATAGAATAACACTTTATTGCGACCATAGAACCTAAATCTAAAAGAAACTTTACATAAAAAACGGACATAAAAGAAATAACATTAAGACAATAAGCCTAAACAAAAAAAAAACCTAGTAACATGACATTCAAACAAAGCGTAATGAATATTAAAACATTAATTTTTCACACTACCCTCATAACGGTGTTACGCGAAAGGTGCCAAGTCAACAGAGCCACTAATTAGCGAGTTTGTCTTGCAAAGGATCCCGGCCTTGGTGTAATCGTTTTTTTTTGTTATACATACTTAAATGCATAAAATCACGCCTGTGTTCTCAAATGGGGTAGGCAGAGCATACGATACGTGGCATAGACAAAACCATGATAGAGCTTTGCCGC
>BHDV01013122.1:23791-60564 GCA_005406045.1 Adoxophyes honmai
AGGACCTACACGGAAGAAATGGAGAAGTGTTATTCTATCCAGGTCTCAGTAACTTTTCAAGACTTAAAAAAAAGCGTAATGAACACTGAAACATATTTTTTTCAGACTACCCTCATAGACGGTGTTACGCGAAAGGTGCCAAGTCAACAGAGCCACTAATTAGCGAGTTTGTCTTGCAAAGGATCCCGGCCTTGTAATCGCTCTTTTGGTTACGTTTGGCATAAGTTTGTTTTGTGTGGTTTGCGTCCTCGGATGGAGTTATGCATGATGCGCCAAGTTTTTCAAGGTAAACGTTACAGGGGTTATGAGGTATTACTATAACGTACATCACACCTCTCCATTTCTTCAATAGATGTCGGAAGAGGTGACTCGGGAAGGCTTGGGTTAGCTATATTTTAGGCGGTGGCCAACCTGTCACTATTTTACCTGCCAAATGTAAACCTAAAAAAATATGTGCCAGAAGTGGCCAAGGATCGTGAAGTAGTCATGTCGGAATACAGGCGTGATGTATGTACACATCATCCAGCCTGTATACGTCCCACTGCATGGCACAGGCCTCCTCTCAGTATGAGAGGGTTTGGGCTATAGTTCCCACGCGGGCCCAGTGCGGATTGGGAACTTCACACGCAACGTTGAATTGCTTCGTCGCTGTGTGTAGGTTTCCTCACGATGTTTTACTACCGAAAAGCTCGTGATAAATATCAAATTCGATATCGCACATAAATTCCGAAAAATTCCGAGGTGCGAGCCCGGGGTTTGAACCCACGACCCTCTGCTTGAGAGGCCGCAGGTCGAACCGCTGGGCTACCACGGCTTTTTAGCCTGTATTCCTAAATGGGGAAGGCAGCGCAGGCAATGCTGCATAGACATATGAATGACTTCTTTACATTCCGTAGACACTTGTAGCATATTTTTAGGTTTAAGTTAGGTGACAGGTTGCTAGCCTGTCGTCTGAGTATAACTGATCTATTTCCTTAGTCGCCCCTTACAACATCCACAGAAGAAATGGAGAGATGTCAGTCAAATTCGACACCACGCGGAACAGTAACAAAGGTTTTTAGTAAGAAAAAAAAACAATTATAGTGTAAATTAAAAAAAATCAAAGAACACACACATCTCTACATGGTAGGTGATAAAACCTAAAAAGTGTGACCTGAGTCTTACAACCTCAACTGTCTGTGATAAGTTATAACTCGATCGAAGGTTAACTAGTGGAGATCCCACGGGAGTGAATTCGCCTTTGTGTATTTAGCTGTTATTCAGTAATCTGGTAAACCAACAGAGCAAACACACTAATATTACAAACGCGAAAGATAGCGAGTGTATGTGTGCGCGCGTGTTACCTCTTCCCTCTACAACGTTGTGACAAACTTTGATAATACATGGTATACATGAAACTGACACTCTTTATTGGAACATGGCAACATATGGCCCTGCGCAGACGACAGACTATCCGTGACAGACTTTTCAGTCTGTAAAAATATAATCTATGGAAAAGCAGTAATGCACACGCTAAAAGTCCAGCGCACAATGCATACAATCCACGCAGATTTTTTGCGCGCCGGAGACTCGATCGCACAAAAGGTCTGTCGTCTGCGCTGCGCCGATAACATACTTTATCATCTCGGAAAAATAGATGGATCCCACCGAATTAAAACAACCCTACCCAGACGAAGTAACGGCCAACAGCTAATCCCACTATAAAAACCATAAAAATTCTACATGCACTCCTAAACGCATCTCCAAACCGTGACGCAATGTCCCTACCTTCCAAATCAGGGTCAAACAAACCCGGGGACGTGCGTAGTATGATTATGGATCGGACCCGCAGACGGCGCGACAGCTCTGGCGCCAGCATCCGAAGAGATGGCAAAGAATACGAGAGAGCAGACGGGACACATTTCATTTTGTGACCTTTGAGGATAATATAATGTCCTAGTATCCTACGTAACATTTTTTTTCTTCTGCTGACAGGTATTTTCGTAACTCGTACTTAATTTACGTAATCGGTAGGGAAGTATATTTCATTTACCCTATTCTTAATAAATTACAAACCACTAATTTTGTATGTCTGCAAGATAGGTGCGTATGCAATGTAACAAAATGTATACAGGTAATACCACATATCTGTCACAAAATTCAAGCTATTAATCGCAAAAGCCATTATAGCGGAGTTTTCTAAGAAAATTATTTACACATACACCACGCCTGTTCCCAAATGGGGTAAACAGAACACACGAATCGAGACATAGTCAAAACCATGACCTCACCTTTCGTAGCCTTTTTTGGCACGGTTTTAGGTTGAAACATTGATGAAAGAGGTATAAAAGTGAAAGGTTGCTAACCTGTCGTCTAAAGCACCTTAAAGGACCTTAACGTATTTCGTTAGCCACCTCTTACAACATCCACGGAAGAAACAAAGAGGGGTTATTCTAAGCCCGACACCACACAGTGACATTTTCTACTCATAAACGTCGATAGGTGCACAAATCGGTCGCTTGGTGCTCGTAGAAACAAATGATCAGCTTCTGAACTTAACATTCTTTGCTCTCGGCACCGTAGCTATTTTGTCTCAATCCTCGCACAACTTCCCATTGGTATTTTCATATTCCATCGCAAACATCGGACCAATCACTAGCTTTCCCATTTCAAAGCAGCAAATCACGACGCTCCAAAATTTTTAAATCAACCAATGAGGAGTCTTGTTGTTCAAAACATGAATTTTTTCGCGGAGCTCACGCGGATATTGTGATATAGGATTTATTTAATTTTCACGTAGTTCTGTGTGTTTTTAATAAAGTAAAGGTGATGATAGTGAAGTATGTTCAGTGTTCTAACAAATATGGTGATTATGTATGTAGATATCGTGCTGTTACTGATTTTGGTGAGTATTAAAACAATTTTAAGACTAGTTCCTTTTTTGGGTTAGATACTGTCCCATCCTTGTCCGTATGGTGTAGAGTTTAGAACAACACCTCGCCATTTCTTCCGTGGATGTCGTAAGACGCGACTGAAAATTTAGGTTCAGGTATATTTTGGCGACAGGCTAGCAACTTTGTCGCTATTATAAATACCAACTCAAAACCTAAATATATGCTAGACGTGGCCATGAAACGTGAATAGTCATGGTTTTGTCTATGTAGCGTTTCATGCGCTCTGCCTACCCCATTCGAGAATACAGTTCTGATGTATGTATGTATGTATGACCTTTATATCTCTTTATACTTCACCATATCCGTGTAATATTAAGTAGTTCCATTCTGCAATCTGGCTACAGTTTACAGGTTGTCTAATCTCCGTATAGACCTATTTTACCGTCGTTGGTAATGTATAGTTAGTTAATTGATTGATGATGATGGTTATGTGAGTGGTTGAGTTTGTTTGATGCCAGATTGAAAAATCTCTCTATTTTTTCCATACATTCACATACATACGCACATCACGCCTGATAGACCGTGGGCCCATGTAGTAAAAAATATGGGTCATCTGAACCACCAGGTGACCTATCTAGAACGATATAAGGGCATAAAATAATAAGATTCAGCACTATGCCGTCACTTGTAAGCTGTCCAACTGAGTGCAGTTGAGAATTCAAAAGTGCAACCCTCGATTATTTCCTCTTGTCGCATGATTTTTGTACGGGGTTGCGAAATAATGGATTAGAACTGGTATTGAAACAGTATGAAACTGGTGCCGAATAAAATGTTGAGCCACAAAGTCGGATTTTCTTTTTATTTTCCGACTATTCCCAGGGTAAATTTGGTCGGTTGATTTCTTATGAAACCAGTTTCATATTATTTCAATACCAGTTCTAATCCATTATTCCGCAACCCCGTACAAAAATCATGCGACAAGAGGAAATAATCGAGGGTTGTATTGGTTAAATTCTCAACTGCACTCAGTTGGACAGCTTACAAGTGACGGCATAGTGCTGAATCTTATTATTTTATGCCCTTATATCGTTCTAGATAGGTCACCTGGTGGTTCAGATGACCCATGTTTTTTCTAAGACGGGCCAGTAGTCTATGAGGCAGGACATGAGGACACTTGTCTTGTTATCCCTAGGCCCCGACGCCTATTAATCTGGCGGGCAGCAACCACCGGTGGGTTTTTAGTGGGTATGCCTTCCTGTGAGGAGAGCCCCACATACCCGTCATGTCGTCCCCGAGACGTGACGGTATGCGCAAAGCATTTTCCCACCGGCCAAAAAAAAGGACATGACGAAACGTTACTTAGACAAAGCGATGACTATTTCACGTTTAGTGATCACTTCTAGCATATTTTTAGGTTTTCAGTTGGCAGATATAATAGTGACAACATGCTAGCCTGAAATTATGCTGCAAGTGGCTGCAAAACGTGAAGTAGTCATAGCTTTCTCTATGTAGGCACAGGCGTGATATATTCAAACTATCCCACATCACACCCTCAATTTTTTACGACCCTTACTAACCCAGGAACTTAACACCCCTTCCTACCCTGATAATCTTCACGCCCCAACGCCCCTGGGGTAGACCGGGGTAATAAGATTACTCGACGTTAATCAATTAGTAATACTCTACGGCATCGGAATTCTTTCACGGTTAATTCATTGAACGGATCTTGGCATTACACTTCAGGTTAATCAATGAAGGGTAGTAAAAATAAAACGTTTTTTCTTTCGGTTTGTTGTTAATTTCATCATCTTTATGATCGTCATACCCAATACATCAAAAATTAGACAAAGTTTACAGTCTACTGCTATTTTGTGGGAAAATTAAGTGAGAAATGTATGAAAAAGACATTTATCAATTTAATTTGCCTATAAATTAGCAGTGAACTTTGAATTTTGGGTATTTTCGTAAAAAAATTAGTAAACGATAAGACTTTGTTACACTATGATTTATGTGTTACATTATGTTGTCTATCAGACAACCATGGCTTAATGGTTCTAAGTCATCTATACCTACTTCAGTTTGAAGCCTTTATTGCACAAAACACTTTATTATTGCACAAAAAGAAAGAACACGAAAAACAAAAATGTATATACCTATACAAGTGAAATGGCGAAGTGCAAATCTCGAATCGATCTACTCACGATCCATTTCACTACGAAACTTGTCTTAGTCTAACATTTCACCTTACAATTATGTACCTAAAACATATTTCAAACTATGCCCGTATATCAAAGCCTTGCAAATACCTAGTATATTCAAAACATAATATCCCCGCAAAAACTTCTGGAATCCCCCTGGGGGAGCGTTTTACGGGGATTTAGTCCGGCCAAGGCTCGACGTTGATATTCAGACCTTTATGGATTTGGCGAAGCGAATATTTAGGTTGGAAATGTAATTGTGGCTTCGTATAGGCTTATTAGAGCCTTCAAATTTTGTTTTAGAAGGAAAATTTAGTTTAAAAACCGTTGTGGGCAATGTAAATCACACATAGGGTGAAAGACTAAAAACTATTTAGACCATCAGATAGATTTACCAAAAAATAAATTTTATTTTAATCGACAAACAAAAAATAATGATAATAGTGCTTATTCATGGCTTATTCACGTGACGTCACTTAATGGTTCAATTTTTATGACGGCGTGACGTCACGAGCTCCCACTCCAGAAGTTTGATGATCTATATCAGCGGTTCTTAACCTTTTTGCCTGGCGACCCAAAATTCAAAAATATTAGAGGCCCGCGACCCCATTACCTATTAAAAACAATTGAAATGCGATGATTGCGGTTGGTTTTTCAAAAAGTCCCGCGGGTCCTGCGACCCATCTTGATATGGCCCGCGACCCAAATTTGGGTCGCGACCCGAGGTTAAGAAACGATGATCTATACCTTTGTCCATGTTTAATTAATTGATAAACCAAAAACCATGTATTACTTACATATTTTTCCATAATCTTACTAAGTGACTAATTTGATTGACATAATTTTTCTTAACTCCATACACAAGCCTAAGATGCGATATAGAATTACGGATCAAAGTTGTAAACAATCGTGTTGCCATTGCAATAAAAGCAAACGCAATTAGGAAAACTTAAAATTCAATAATTACACTAGATAAAAATGAGTACAACTAATTTATTAGCAGAATAAAACCGTGTGAACATTACAAAACATTTACATAAACAAAGGAACAAGCATACCTTTTTTTAAATACAAATATGATTATTTTATAATTATGTTACTGGCAATGGTTGGAAATTGCAAATATTTGGCGCGTATTTTTATTCGTATTCATATTTATATAATTAATTGTTCAGTGAAACTTATGAAATGATGAAATATTGTTCAACTTGCGATGGACGGACTTAAAAGATCGTGTGTAGACTGCTTTTCTACCTCCGCGCGTGGAAGCCATTTTATAAATCTTATTATTCGTTTTCTGACATCTGTCGTGATCGAATGTGTTCCCTCCCGCTTATGCGTTGTTTTGTTGAGTTTTTGTTTGTTGTTAAGTTTTGTTTTATCTCGTTATTTGTTTTTGTTTCATTGTTAAATTTGTGTTTGTTGGTCGTCTGGATCCATACGAACACAAGTATAATGTCGTATTTTCAAAAGATATCACATACCTAATATGCTACGAATATTGTTATGAGTCAATAAACTAAAAGTAGTTAAAAAATTAATACAATAATATATCAATTAGTAACAAAAATATGTTGACTACCTCTGGAATGTCACTTTGACATTGACAGTTGGTTGTTTATATTATTGATCTCTAATTCCATATCGCATCTTATTATTAAATAAAGACCCTAAACAAAAGTTGACATTAAACTGACTTCGCATCGCATACCTTAACTATACCGTCAAAAGTTTTTAGGCATTTCATCTAATTATAATCATCTTGAAATGTTCTCCTAATGAACCTTATTTTGGTGGCTTGTGGGAGGCTGAACTTGAAAATATCAAAATAAAAATAAAGCCAGTTGAATCTTCTTAGTAACCAGACAGACAACACAAAGGTCGCCTAAATACAACTGGGCTATGTTCTCTTTCTTATACAATATTACAAGCTTTTTGTCTGTAAAAATCTTGCAAATTAAATTTAATTAAGCTGAAATTTTGTACACTTGTGAAAATCGTACGACAATACAATTATGTCGGTAGTGGACTTCTGGTGGCCCAGCCGGGACTGTCTCCGATGGAGGGAACTCTTCAACGGTTAGTCTGATTTATTTGAAATCTGGTGCACAAAATCTATGGTGGATGACAATGAAAATACAGCTGGCAAAAAGTACGATCGGCAAAAAAAGCTTGTATCAAAAATGAAATTTTTGTTTGTTAAGTTATTTGTAAATGAGCATTATTTTTAACAATTTTCGTTTGTTTCAGTTGGGGCTAATTTTATGCGTGTGCACATACTGCGTCGTGCGTATTCGGAGACTTCAAGAAAGTGGACAGGTACAGCGAAAAATAATCTTCATACGTCTACTCTTAGTGACATAATTATGAATACATAGGTACACATAGATACATTATGCCTTTAAACCCTAATGGAATAGGCAAAGCACACGAAACGTTATACAGCGTGTTACAAAAATCCGGGTAAAAAATGTAAATCGCTAAAGCGAAAAATATTTAAAAATCTAGTAAGCTGTCACTTAATGAAACTGAAGTTGTCATAGATTACCTATTTAACAGAGTGCATAATTAAACTGATTTTCAATTATACTTTCAAAAAGGTTTGCAAACTCAATAAAAGATATTAATAGGTTTTTTTCCTTTTTTTTTAAATGTTGTAAATTGACTCCCTAAAATAGATAGGCCATTTAAATTTAACCCCCTTTCTGCTATACTTGCATTTTCAAATACGTTGTATAAATGAAAGATATAAAAATTCAAATCATTACTGCCACAAACGCCCCCACCCCCACCTACATCAACGGTCCTATCTGATAGCACCATCAGTGGTTTTCGATAAACTTTTAACATAATATATTTACAACACTTTTCAGGTTACAATTTTGCTGAAGCCGACTAAAGTGCTGTTCTCGCACAAAAACGAAGAGAGCGGTAAAGAGGAGCTCAGGTATTTTGAGAGATTCGGATGAAAACAAAAAAGTTGCGCCTGTATTGAGTCATATTTTTGTATGATTAATTTTAAATGTTAGTAGACATTATAACTACGTCTTGATGCAGGTGGAACTTTTTTGTCACATAATTATCATTAGCATTAAAGTTAGGTTTAAAATACTAAAGACAATAGATCTTTTCCACACTAAAATTAGATCGTGATATAGAAATTGGAGTTTTGTATACAGATTTTCATACAGGTTGTATTTTCCATACTAACTTACGCTTTACACGACTTATCTTCGTATAGACAGACGCTAAAAAAGTAACTTTGAGGATTCAATTAATTATGAAAATACAGTACAATCTCATAAATCCGGCACTTCAACAGACCGACACGTCCAGCCCACTCAGCCCAAGTTACACGTTACACTCGTATTTTTATGAAACTCACTTAATCGGCTCATTCCACAAGCTATACTT
Source organism: Adoxophyes honmai (assembly GCA_005406045.1). Taxonomy (NCBI): domain Eukaryota; kingdom Metazoa; phylum Arthropoda; class Insecta; order Lepidoptera; family Tortricidae; genus Adoxophyes; species Adoxophyes honmai. Next base: position 32,277 of record BHDV01013122.1, read on the forward strand.
AGCCTTTAATTATGAATTAATCAATGGAAATTAAAAAGGGTTTAATTGCCCAAAAAAACACCTTTTTGCTTATTTTAGGTTATTGACGATGGCACTTAGAAACGTTTCTGGAATTAAACATGTTTCGTTTTTTTCTTAGACTCTTCTTAATTTCCAAGTAGGTATTCAATTAGGCTCAATTCACACCAGAAGAGCAGCGCAGCGCGGCGTAGCGCAGCGACCCGCTCCGTGGAGAATGCGCGAGGATTCCTGCGACTGCTCAAGAAGCCGCTGGAATGCGTAAGAAGTCGCTGGAATTTACAATAATTATTGACATATTGACATATGTATTGACAGCGGCCGTCGCGACTACTCGAGCATCCTCGGGCATTCCCGCGACAGCTCGCGCAGTCGCACGGCTTTGTTTATGAAATGCGCTGGAATTCCCGCGGATCCGCGGGCATCCGCGCGCATCGTTAGAGTTTCTCATGCGATAATAAGTCTTATCATAATGAAAATAAAGTTGAAATTTTCATGACACTGAAACTGCGCTCCGCTACGCCGCGCTGCGCTGCTCTTCTGGTGTGAATTTTATTGAGCCTTACAGTTCACTTTCATTTCAGAAGCGTGGTGGCCTACCAAAACCCCTTCACTGGGGATTACTGCATCAACAAACCACAGCCTCCGAAGGGATACATGAACCATCTCCCCTCCCCCGAATCCACAGACAGTGGAGTTTCCGATGAGTATGAACCCCTGAAGCCTACAGTGGCGATCCCTGATGCAGAGTACGAAAGGGGCAAGGAGTATGAACCTTTCAATGTAAGTTACTAACCTAATATGAATTTTGAGATGGGAATCTAAATTTAAATTACCCGTGTGGTGCCGGTTTAGAATAGTACCTCCCCCTTTCTTCTCGTGGGTGTCGTAAGAGTCGACTCTGGAAAAGGGTTAGTGTATTGTGGGCGATGGGCTAGCAACCTGTCACTGCAGTATCACGTTTGATCACCTGGTTGCTCGGAAATCGCTAAACGTGGCACTGGATTTTTGAATTCATGTGCTCTGCCTACCCCTTGGAAATACAGGCGTGACAAATTTTGAGAGAAGTAGCAAAAGAAGAGGTTTAATAGAAGACGTATGCTACAGATCAGACTATGTGCAATATAATAGAAAAAAATTAAAATATAAATTTATTTATTTAACAAAGATCACTTACAATAATAGCTGGAATATCTATTAGACTCCAAACTAGGCTGAGCCTGTATCTTGGAGGCCTGCGAGTGTTTAACAAGAATAAGGTATGAATGTCAAAAAAGACAATTATACGATACTAAAAAGGGAATCAGGAATTCGATTTAACAATAAATTCGGGTTTGTGTGTGAACGTGAGTGTATGTGTGTGTGTTAAAATGAGCTTTATGCGTTCACACAAATGTCATGAAGGATTCCGTATAGTTTTTTAAATGTATGCTCACACTCTGTGGGCCTCTCTTATAATCATACATATTATGTATTATAATGGTTTTTAACCTACGATGTTGGTTTTTATTCATAACTTGACAAGGTTCTATGCATTGACACAGAAAACAATACTATGACGTCACAATATAAACGTTTTCTATTCTACAGATAAAATACCACGGCAGACTATCCAGTGTCTCCGATGTGAACAGCGTCAATAAAACATGGAATTGGAACTACAAGGAGTATCAGATATAATTTAGAATCTATAAAATCCAATGAACCATTTGAGCGTTGTGATTGGTCGAGCCGAAAGCTGACAGCGAATTGACCAATCACAACGCTGGAAAGATATGTTATTCTCCGAGAAAACTGACATTTGCAAGTTGTGTTAAGCTTGTTATATGTAAAAATTAAATTAATGCGTAAACGCCTTGTAACGATACAAAATTTACTGTGATTATTGAATTACTGTGTTAAGAGATACAATGTTTAAGAATTAGTTGTAAGTGAAAGTACTTTTAAAGTACATTTAAGCAATTTATGCCAACACAGGTATTTAAAAAATGATCCTATTTCAACTAATCTTTAAGGGATACAAATACTAAAAATGTTGTGTTTTGTTTCAATAAATAAGAAAATAAAAAAGCTTCTAGTATGTAACATACATAATTTTAATTTAATAGAACCAAATTCACTTTTAATTTTATAATTACATAGTTTTTCGTCAAAACATACTGTAGATTTGAACTCGAGTTAGATATTATACGTATTTTTATCGTCTGGCTTAATGTTATACCTCTGAACGTCGAATAACATTAATATTATCTAGGTTAAAATTTTGTCCACCTAAAAACTATAATATTGTTTATTACCTTACCTTAAAATCTACAAACGAATATCACAATTTCTTTTACAAGTATTGTATTTTATATTATGTTACCTATACGTAATTACACCCCTAAAACACCATCCTCTTAAGGCTATGTCAAATTTAAACGGTTAAAAACCTAATTCCTATCAGAAAAAAATACACTTTGATATTTTGTCCTAATTCGTGGCAACTTAAGTGGCTATGAGCAAACTCGCTAAGTTTATTTCGTTCCAACACTCTTGTGTTCTAAGACGCAGTATGTAGCATTTAAGTACATAAAATATTATTATACATAATTATGTATAAAACTTAATAGTCAAACTACAACGACGATACATTGTGAGCGGAAATAATACAAAACTAATAATAAATCGATACCTATTTGAAATGTTCAAAACTTTCATTTTTTAGTTATTATGTAGGTATATTATAAAACTGACTACAAGCGTCGTCAGGAAAATATTTAATATTAATAACTGTAACAAATCACCATAATCAATTATGTAAAACAACGAAATGAGAAATCTGAATAAAATTCGTTTTGCTCAATGTTTTTTTCTTTCCTTCTACAAATGTTAATTTAGGGGAAAATCGTAATCGTTTATTGCTTTGAAAATTGGAGGAAATGAAAATTAATGAAAAAAAATTGTGAAAACGATTTTGTCAAAAAGATCTTATAAGGTACCTACTTACGAGTAACTTAAGAAGGCTACGGAAAACGAAAAGCACAATATTTAATAAGTCATATTAAATTTGAAGTGTCCATACATTGAGATCGTGATTTCATTTCACCTTCCAACATCTTATCGAGCTTTTCTTTTTCTTTTATCATTGGACAATATTCACACCAAGTCCCATATTAGGCAATTTAATGCCTGTGTTACCCATAACACTAGGTACTAGACAACGGATAAACTTACTTATCCTTACCAATATATAAATGTGAAAGTGTGTTTGTTTGTTTGTTTGTTTGTCTGTCTTTCACGGCTAAACGGAGCGATGGATTGACGTGGTTTTTTAGGTAGAGATAGTTTAGGGCGCGGAGAGTGACATAGGCTACTTTTTATCCCGGAAAAAATTGATGTTCCCGAGGGAAAACAAAAATAAAGTTTGCTTGATAGATCGATATCGATCGACGATAGATCGATATCAATCGATAACCGATCGATAGAGATGATAGATCGATGGCGCCGTGTGTCGTTTGAAACGAGAAGTTTTCTTATAGTTGTGCTTTATACCGCAATATAACCGAGTTCCACGCGGGTGGAGCCGCTGGCGGAAAGCTAGTATATTATAAAGATAAACATACAAGACTCGAAAGCAAACATTCGTATTCATCATATAAACATCTGCCCCGACCGGGGATCGAACCCGGGACCTTAAGCTTCACAGTCAGGTTCTCTAACCGCTGGGCTATCCGGTCGACATCCGGGCTTATTTTAATAATCGAACTAATGTATTGAATTATTATAGTGCTTAGCATTGACTGAGTAAGTAGTCTAATTATGTAACTTTTGAAGTCATCCTGTATGTAGTTCGAAATAAAAATCTTTATTAATATGTATTATTCAAACATGTTTTGTTCTATTCTATGTGGTGTGGGGATAGAATAACACTTCTCCATTTCTTCTGTGGATGTCGTAAGAGGCGACTAAGGAAATTGGTTTAGATGTGTTTTGGGCAACAGACTACCACTTTTATTCCTGTCAATTTAAAAAACTTAAAAAAAATGCTAGAAGTAGCCACGAAGCGTGAAATATTCATGGTTTTGTCTATTTTCTAGTTTCATGTCCTCTGCCTACCCCATTTGGGAATACGGGCGTGATTGTATGTACCTATGTATTTATATACCCATGTGGTGCCGGGTTAGAATAGCACCTCCCCCTTTCTTCCCGTGGGTGTCGTAAGAGTCGACTCTGGGAAGGGGTTAGTGTATTGTGGGCGATGGGCTAGCAACCTGTCACTGCAATATCGCGTTTAACCATCTGGTTACCCTGAATTTGCTACACGTGGCACTGGATTTTTGCCTCTGCCTACCCCTCATGGTAATACAGGCGCGAGAATATGTATGTATGTATTAGCAAAACAAAAAACGTTTGATTTTGTTTGGAAAATCGGAGTTCAAGTCTTTTGACCAAGACTGTTTACGTTTAATAATAAACATAATAAGGGTCTGATACAGAAGGCGGTACTCCTTGACACGGCGCGCATCGTCAGGAGGTTCCTCACTCTGCAGCCCTAACCGCCGGTAGCTTGGGCCTTGCTCCGCTGCCGAAGGCATTCTAGATTAGGTTTTTTATATTGTGTTTATTTTTTGTAATTGCATTTTGTATTTTACTTTTTATACATATTCATATTGAAAAAATCCTAATCTAAGAAAATAAATGTATACTGACACATAATAAAAAAAAACAAAGATCCCGACGAACCGAGAACCTCCTCCTTTTTTGAAGTCGGTTAAAAATAGCACAAGCTTTTAACTCGCTGTACAAGCCAATTACTATCACTTTTGTACGCGCTTCCATCAAACTTCGCCATTATAAAGGGGCACTTACACTTCGCAGCCTCACCTGCTTCCACGAGTTCATGACAGAGATTAATGGTATCTCCATAGATAATTGAGAGCAAGGTATTCCCCCCATAATTACTATGGATCCCTCTTGCTAATGGATCCATTTTAAAATTGAGATTTCGTTGAGTGATTTTTAAAATGGGTGATGGGAGGGGAAGACCTAGACGGACGTTCCGTGACCAAATCCCGGACGTTTTAGAAACAGAGCGTGTATTGAAAACGATGATGGACTCGATAATGATTTAATTTGCTAATTAACGCGGAATTGTACGGAGACGTGCCGACCGCGACAGTTGGTTAATCGATCCGTATGGTGGCGCTGTCTCAGTTTCTATACAATTTTGCGATAACTCGCAAACGAAATCGCTATCGATTCCATCATCGTTTTCAATACACTAGACGTTCAGGTCAAGAGCACCCGAAACGGACGAGCATGTATGAAGAGACTAATTAGTGTGGATGAAGAAAAGGTGACCAAAGTGGTCTCTGCCTACCCCTGTGGGAAAGAGGTGTGACTATATGAATTTTTTAAATATGGGGAATTTCTCGTGCGGTGGTGTTATTTAAAAGGGAAATTGCAATGAGTCGTTCAACGCATGCTGCTTGCGATGATCACAAATGTGTAAAAGACACGATAGTCGGTCGCCATAGAGCAGGGGTCACCAATTAGTTTCCCTCGGGGTCCATTTTAAGAAATGAAATGACATTCGCGGTCCGCACATTTAAAAAAAAATGAACAAAGGTAGCTAATTACGGTAACTACAAAGGTATAATAAATACCAATGAGTAAAATGTCATTTTTTTATGAAGAAGAATTTAGTTATATTTTTTATGTCTGAAGTTTGGAGTGGAATTGGTGCAAAATATTGACTTTAAATCCTGAAGATGAATGACGATAATATTTTCTCGGTCCGCATACAATGGGTCGGCGGTCCGTATGCGGACCGCGGTCCGCCATTTGGTGACCCCTGCCATAGAGGACAGACCAACTAGAGAAACAATGATGGCCACCCAGTTCCGCAAACCGTCAGTTTATTTCAACTTACAAACTGTCACAGAAACTGTAAAGAGCCAATAACCATAGAGGAAAAAGCCACTGCGTTACGCGCGATCTTGGGCCGGCCAATCGCACAGCGAACGCCGCCATGCTTTGGCGGAATCGTCGTCGAACAAATTCAATGACATTAGTACTCTATAGGTTGTGCCCTCTATGGTTATGCGTTATACTTATAAAAGCCTCTATACTATACCGTAACCCGTAACACAACAGTATAACAGCTGCTGTGACGCGTTACGTATTCACAAACTGCGCCGATATTTTATCCACAAAAATATTCAGCAAAAATATAACAAATTATGTCATAAATAACCCATAATATGACGCGGAGATTATTTATTTTCAGTTCAACCCGTTCTGATGATAAATTTGCGAAGGATAATTCCATTTCACAGTTTCCATACTATTTGTTGAGTAAATGACCCGTGAGGGAACATTTTTAAACCCCACTGAACGATGGTAAGTTTTAACTTGACTATTTCATACATAGGTACGTACATAGGTCACGCCTGTATTCCCAAATGGGGTAGGCAGAGCTCACGAAAGGCTACATAGATAAAACTATGACTATTTCACGCTTTGCAGCAAATTATAGGTTTAAAATTTTTGGCAAATTTAAGCAAATTTTTGGTGTAAAACGGATGGATGAGGTTTATTAGTGATCTGTCTATATTTACCTAAATCTAGCAATATGCTATATATGGCTGTGAAACGTATACGATATTTGGGTACGATATCCACGGAAGTAACGGAGATGTGATATTCTAATCCCGACACCATACAGGGAAACATCGATACCTTAAGAAGGCACTGAAAATTTATGAGAAAATGTTAGGCCAAATATCTTAACACAAAATACAGTCCTATTATAATTAAAATATCATAATTTTGTAAGGTTTTGCGGTCTTACTATATACCTACTCTATGTAAAAATCAGCTGCGCTCGACGTCAACCATTACACAGTCTCAATAATAAAATTATAAAACGTACTTAATTTAAACTAAACATTGCAACTGCTTGCTCTAAAATGAATTTTGCATAATATATCTTGCTATCATAGTTTACCGCTCTACAGGTATTATGATTCAATTACATTTTAAATAAGAGCAAAAAAGCTCTCTATAGTAATTCAGAAACTTCTAAGTACACCTTAAAAACTTTTAAAAGCTTCTAATAATAAAGTTTAAGCTCATTTTTCTTTATTTTTCATTTTTGTCGCGCGAAGTGAGCAGTGGCGCGCAGAGCGCGTTTGGCAGCAGCAGCCGCCGCGGCTCCTAGATAAAGGGCTACGAATTAACCCAAAACATGTCGAGCTAAACTCGATTTAAAAAACATGAGTTCTCCGTTTACTATCCAATATCATTTTTTCTTACTTAATTATCATCTACCAGAGCTTCACTTCGAGGCTTGTTTTGTCTTCTCTGAGTAGGTTTAGTAGGTACATACATACATGCATACATATTCTCACGCCTGTATTCCCAAGAGGGGTAGGCAGAGCACATGATTAAAAAAATCCAGTGCCACGTTTAGCGATTACAGGGTAACCAGATGGTTAAACGTGATAATGCAGTGACAGGTTGCTAGCCCATCGGCCATCAGCATCACCCACGATACACTAACCCTTTCCCAAAGTCGACTCTTACTACACCCACGGGAAGAAAGGGGGAGGTGCTATTCTAACCCGGCACCACACGGGCATGGTTTAGTACTCAGCCAATATTGTGTGTATGTCATTAACACTTTGTTGTACAAAATAAAACCAAAATAGAAAAATACACAGGACACAGGCGAACATGAAATATTTAGTATTCTTTAAGGAGATCTCTTCTTGCTAACCTTTGACCCTTGATCAAGCGATTAACAATAAAAGTAGATACACAAAGAATGTAGAAAGAAAAACAAAATAAGCCGTATCGTGTCGTGTCTGATTTAGGACAACTTTTCTCCACTTCTTCCGTAGATGTCGTATGAAGTGTCTAAATAAATAGATTAAGGTATGCTCTAGGGGACAGGCCTTATTATACTTCAAAATTAAAACCCAAAAACTACAATTTTAATGGGTACGAAACTTGAAATAGAAACGGTTTGGTCTGTGTAACTTTTCGTGTGCTCTACCTACACCTATGTAAGTATGTACAATCGAACCAACTGATTCCTGACCCACCGCAGAACGTTGTCACAATAAACGTCGTAAACATTACCTTTGTCAAGCAATGCAATGTCACTATGACGTTCACTGTGAATAGGTTCTATGGTGGATCAGGAATCAATTTGGTTCGATGGTACGTATATAATAATATTGTCGTGCAGAAGTACGGAGCCCTTTATGTAAAATTTAGACTTTTGTTTTAGAAGGTTACAGAACTAAGGAAAATTAATTTAACGAAATATAATTATTACTTGTTTTAACGTAATAAGTGAAAGTGTTGAAGACTTCTAACTCAAAGCGGGACAAATTATAAATCTGCGTCTCGAGTCACGGTACAAATTACTTTTTAATTGTTACTCCTATAATTTCTTAATTAAAATTCTGTTTGAACTCGTAAGATGTTTAAAAAGTAATTTTTGAGGTTCTTCTGTTTTTAAAACAATCATTATCAGGGCATACCTTTATGAGACATATTGTCGTGTGTACTAATTTCAAATGCCATTATAATCATCGGATATAAATTAGTTTGTCCTAATACCACATTCCATTATTCGAACCGTCGGTGGGACAAGGGCACAATTGTTGAAAAATCTAGAAAAATTGTTAAGTAATACACAAAATGTTCCAAAATGTTTCTCTACGTTTGTGTATACTTAACAAATTTTTGGATTTTTCAACAATTGTGCCGTTGTCCCACCGAAGGTGCGAATTTATCTACATCCATATATCATTATATTACTAGGTACACGTTCAATCGCAAATCAAATGGCCTAAGTTAGGAAACCTTGTAACCTGCAGTGCATAAAGGTCCGACCACACCGCAGCTTAAAATCCGGTCTCGCTTCGGAATCGCAGTGCCGCGCGCACCCTACATCGCAGCTTAAAAAACGGTGACAGTACGGAATCGCAATGACGTGCGTCACGATAATATTTTTGTCGCAAACCTTCCAAACCGGTGCTTAAAACTCGCTGCGTCAAAATCATGCTTCAAATACCTAAGTATATGACATAAGTACAGATCAACTGCACCCATCACAGCAACAAAACAAAAGAACGTGACTCAGTGGTCTCGTTCCTTTTTTTAATTTTAGACATAGAATCTGATAATCTCTATGTGAAAAACGAAGTGTTACCGACAATAACCGAGAAACCCCGATTCGCAAATCTTTGCGTAAAAAGCGCTGCATCTACAAGACAGCTGCGTCTTTTACGTCACCGGTGTGGTGTCTGCCATAAGATCTCCGTGTAATATTTTTTGCGATTTTTACGCAGATCAGTTTACGGTGCGACAGCGTATTTTAAGCTGCGGTGTGGGAGCATGCGGCGAAACCGGTGCGAATACGACGCGACACTGCGATTCCGAAGCGAGACCGGATTTTAAGCTGCGGTGTGGTCGGACCTTTATAATGTTTATTTTTAAAATAGATCCAGTGAAATAAACGGATCTACTCACATTTTTTTATAACGAGACTAGCTCGATACGTTTCGGGCCAATCCGTGACCCATCATCTGGAGCTACGCGGCACGGCAGTGGATATACGAGGCCGCGAATAAAATAGATTGAGTGTTTATATTGGTTTCCGCGGGATAGCATTAAGCCAATTTTAGGCAGACAAAGCCGCAGGTAAGAGCTAGTAGTTTTACTTAAAATCCGTACATTAGGTGCTGCGCAGACGCAGACGACAGACTATCCGTGACGCACTTTTTAGTCTGTGAAAATAGAACCTATGCAATTATATGCAGTAACGCACACAACGCGCAAAAAGTCCGGCGCACAATGCATACAATCCATGCAGACTTTTTGTGCGCCGCAGACTCGATCGCACATAAAGTGTGCCGTCTACTTTAGCGAGAGAATTTTCGCATAAACTATCGCATTCCTAATAGAAACGATCAATTAAATAAGTAAGCGATTAAGTATCATGATTGTTTGTAAATACCTTAGTTTTAACTGAACAATAACAGCATTATTCAATTTCAGCCATTTTTAGAAGCAATTAACATCCTTTCGTCCCCAATTAACAATGCCTGCTAGGTATTATAGTTCGTTTCAAATTACATTGTTATTTTGATAAGGCTGAGGTTTGACCAGAAAGCCGTAGCTTCGCTTTATACATACAGTGCGTGAATTTAATGGATCTATTATATAGATCTTTAATGTTTGTTAACCTATGTTTGCATTCCCTAATGTTATTGTCATAATTATCATTTGTCCTAACACTCATATGCCATGTTTTCAGTTTTCCTAACATTTAAACATTCTAAACATTTTATTTCAAAAACGATTGTTTTGATGTTCAGCTCGCCACGCTCGTTCCGCTATGTATGGTCATAAAAAAAAATAACCAAACCTAACCTGTTTGAATTTCAACTATTTTTGAATTATGGAAAATGATTGGTTTGCAATTGATCGTTAGGCCTAATTATTTGTCAAATCTTGCTCTCGATTCGACGTCACGAACGTAAATCCATCAAATTATACTTAATGTTCGTCTTACATTGCTACTCAATAAACTTAAAAAAGCTTCTTTGCCTCTAGAGTAACTCAACTCCAAGACTAAGTTTTATTCCAGTTTGGTTTGATCAACTCTAACTTAAGAGACATCTGGCAGAAGCTATTTAATATTATAATCTACAGCCACACCCTAATGGAGATGTTTCAGGGAATATCAAATATCAGGCAATTAATGTGTTTACAACTAGTTCAATTAAGTCCGTAGTGCCTGAAGGGACGGCCTGAGTGTCTACCTATAAATAAATCCTGTTGCTGACTGACAATGGACTGAACACTGTTGCTAAAGACTTGAGACTTGTGAAAATATGTACGGACAACTGCAGAGAAAAGTAACCTCCTAGTAATGAAACACAATGTGATTGGGATTACCAAATTGAAGTGGCAACGGGCAGGCACGAAGAGCGAATGGCCGATGGGGTCGAAAACCGCTCAAGAGGAGACCACAGACCAGCAAGCATAGGATGTCCACCTACGAGATGGACAGACGACTTGATAAAGGTCGCCGGAAAAAGTTGGATGCAGGTCGCTTCCAACAGGTACTCATGGAACTCTAAAGGGGAGGCCTATGTTCAGAAGTGGACTTCTTATGACTGAAATGATGATGATGGGGAACGAAGCATTGTATGGTAGGGGGCTACTTTTCTTTGCATCTGACTATAATCACGCTTCGAACGATTGATTATTATATTAAAAAATACGTGGTAGCCCAGCGGTTCGACCTGTGGCCTCTCAAGCAGAAGGTCGTGGGTTTAAACCTCTCGCACCTCTGAATTTTTCGGAATTTATCTGCAATATCGAATTTGATATTTATCACGAGTTATTCGGTGAAGCAAAACATCGTGAGGAAACCTACACACAGCGACGAATTAATTCAACGTTGTGTGTGAAGTTCCCAATCTGCACTGGGCCCGCGTGGGAACTGTAGCCCAAGGCCTCTCATACTAAGAGGAGGCCTGTGCCCTGCAGTGGGACGTATAATTATAATAGGCTTATGATGATGATGATGATTGATTCTTGATCCATAATTTAAAGAACTTAATTACAGTCAACCGAGTTAACGTCATAGTCGCATTGCTATTCGCTGTACAAAATTCCAACGGAAATAATTTGAAATTATCTTTGGAATCTAGATGTAAAACTGGGACTCATTATTACAAATACACTTTTACCATACTTTGTTATAGTGTTCACAATTCAAACGTTGTTATAATTTGCGGCGATCTTAAGTAAATAAATATACGTCAGGGTTTGACCTTTAAAGAGGTATAGGGGATGCTACGTTATCCCTAATTCACAAAGGTCTCTATTTTCGGGGTAGTGCGAAATTCCCGCGGGATTTGGATAAGTAAATTCAACTACGAGATCAATTTAAAAGCTCTTTTAATAATTGAAAGCTCAACTATATTTAATTTAGCTCAGGCTTCTTTTACTCTCGGAAGAGTGGAAATTCCCTTGAGATATCAGAAACATCACGGTAAGTATTTTATTAAAAAGCGGCAGATATTTGTATAAAACTATTATGCTACAAAGGCGTGGGCAAAAGCTAACAGTTACATAAACAATTTACATACAAACAATAACGTCTTTTTTTCATAATTAAATTATAGGTAGATCACACAAAACGTAATACAGACATAACCACGACCATTTCAATTTTCGTGGCTATTTTTGCACAATTTTAGGTTTAAAAATCAGATGAAAGAGGTATAACTGTGACAGATAGTTAACCTGTCGCTTAAAGAAAACCTAAATCTAGTTTTAAAGTCGACAATAAGAATAATAAGACAATGATTGTGTGTTCTGTCAGAAAGGATGACAGTCCTCTCTGGCTCTTAAAGGTAAGATATCCCTTAAAGGGTAAAAAAGTCTGCTAAAAGTTTAATCTTAAGGCTCAATTCACACCAGAAGAGCAGCGCAGCGCGGCGTAGCGCAGCGACCTGCTCCGTGGAGAATGCGCGAGGATTCCTGCGACTGCTCGAGAAGCCGCTGGAATGCGTAGGAAGTCGCTGGAATTTACATAATTATTGACATATTGACATAATTGTATTGACAGCGGCCGTCGCGACTACTCGAGCATCCTCGGGCATTCCCGCGACAGCTCGCGCAGTCGCACGCCTTTGTTTATGGAATGCGCTGGAATTCCCGCGGATCCGAGGGCATCCGCGCGCATCGTTAGAGTTTCTCATGCGATAATAAGTCTTATTGTAATGAAAAGAAAGTTAAAATTTTCATGACACTGAAACTGCGCTCCGCTACGCCGCGCTGCGCTGCTCTTCTGGTGTGAATTTGAGCCTAAGAGAAACGGAGTGTATGCTCGCTTGCTCGCAGAACCTCGTAGAAGCGTGGACTTAGCTCTCGCCAAACGTCAAAGCTTTAAAATATATCTTTGACAGTGATTCACAAAAATGTGAATAACGAACGTTGTTAAAAGACCAATGCAAACGCTGTAGCCCGAAGCAAATCACTTACAGCGGGCAGTAAATATTGAATAGATTTGTATCGTGACTGCCGACTGCTAGGGATTTACGAGTATCATGGAGCCACGAAAAGTGATGTTTTTTGTCAATCGGGGTTATATTGAAGGCACATTACAGGTCACAGTAAACGAATTAAATATCAAGTCATCAAGGAATATATTTTAATATCCCCTCAGCTGTGGTAAACCCCACAGCGGGTCTGCGACTAAAATACCTTTATCTGTGGCGCGTCCCGCTCCGGGGTTATGACAGAAAGATGTGCTCACTATTGTGTCAAAAGCATACTGATAAACTATGTCTGGCTCTCTCTAGCTTATTAAAACGCGTTCAGCGTAAAGCAAGACGGCAAGGAAGCAACCGAAAGACAGCCCAAAAATCGCATTTTTTTTCAACAGCTGAGGGGATATAATGTGGCTGTAAATTGACTGTAAATATTTTAACCAGTCGTCGGGTATACGCGTCTGAAAACCCTTGTAAAAAAATTCCTGAAAATTTTCATTATAGATCTTGTGGGAGACAAATGTTTCTTCGCTTTTCAAGTCAAGACGCTGTATATTACGCCTACCTTAAGTCCTATTCGCAAGACATTGTATTTCTTCGCGGTTGACTAAAAGCCGGAGTACAAAAGACTGGGCAATACTTCCAGATATTCGTATTTTTTTACATGAATGAATAATTTTGTTTCATATGCCGTGTCAAAATTTGCTGTTATATTGTATGGAAAAAATATAGCTCGACGTTGAGCTCAACGAGTTTGGTTAGTTACCTACGGTAGAGACACCACTGACGAAAAAGTGTCTTTCATCCACATTCATTAATTTTCATACACGCTCATCGCTGTCAGATACTTCTTGACCTACAAGCCAATAAAGTACTATTACAATCTGTGTGGCGTCGGGATAAAATATCACCTCTGCATTTCTTCTATGAATGTCTTAAGAGGCGACTGCAAAGAAATAGGTTTAGGTATACTTTAGGCAACATGCTAGCAATTATAAAAATAATAATAAATAAATCACTGGACAATATTTACACCAATCACCTAGTCCCAAATTAGGCAATTTAATGCCTGTGTTATGGGTACTAGACAACGGATAAACATACTTATAATATTGATAAACATCCAAGACTCGAAAGCAAACATTCGTATTTATCATACAAACATCTGCCCCGACCGGGGATCGAACCCGGGACCTTAAGTTTTACAGTCAGGTTCTCTAACCGTTGGGCTGTCCGGCCGTCACTGTTATACCTCTTCCATCAATTCTTAAACCTAAAATTATGCTAGAAGGCTGCGGGGCATGAAATGTCCATTATTTTGTCTATACACAGATTGTATATACACAGGCCTGACTATACGTATGTATGTACAACTCGCTGTTCTCCTGGCCCCGCTGTGACCTTTCGAATGACAAAAACTCTTTGTCATATTTTTTATCAAGGAACTTCCTTCCTCAAATAATGGATAATAATCGTGATATATTCGCGCTGTTTCCGAGCCCATTATCCGTCTCTTTTATTCTAAGCTTGAAATTTCCATTTGTTTGAGATCAAACTTATTGTTAGTGGAAATCGGGATCTTAGTTATTTTTGTACACTAGATGTCTGGGACTTTGTCTGGGTTGAATTTGTTTAACATCACTCGAGAACTAAGTGTACACTCTATGTTTAACTTACAAGTGAATTAACTCCTTTGTAATGCCTCATTTACATTCAGCCCCTATCGCTGCTCGGCATTAATTCCCTTACCGCTCTTAGAGGGAGCGCTGGGCAGCGCGAGTGGCAATAAGCAGTGGCAAGAGAGGTATACGTTTACATACTCGTCCTGCCCACTTCTCTGCTCACTACAGCTGAGGCATAATATGAGCGACCGTATCAGTGAGAGCTCAATTTTAATTAGATGTTAATATTTCCAACACTATGCGTTTTCCGGGACGTAGCTTACGTCATTTTTGAAAACTCAATCTATTTCCGTATTTAATTTTGTAGTTATCGATTCAGCAGTTAAACCGTGAAAAAATGATTGACAGAGTCACTTTAGCATTTACAGGATGTTATGAAAACCCTGTTATAATTTATGGAGGCGATAGGTACCCAATCTACGTACTGGGTTGTGTCGCATTGCGTGTATTTTTTTCGTAATTTTAAAACATACGCAATGGTAAATGATGTTAGGATAATAAAACAAGTAATGTTTTTTTTCGATTAAATCGTTTAGCGGTGACCCTATGCTGCTAAACGGGTTTGAGTCACAAACTAACAGAATATCAACGCTTGAGTCACTCAATATGTTTCAATTTTATTTTCCGTGCAATCAAACAAGGGTAAAAAGAAACAGCGAATTTTAAATGCCTAAACTTAACTTTTGTTCAGGTGTGAACCTTCTATACACAGTGCTAATACCTATTCTATGACCATGTTCCGTTTCAAGAAAATGGTTTTAAAATTTTAGTAACAAAGTGAGATTTCTAAATGACTTCCTTCAGGCACCAATCTCGGTGTACGCCATTTCTAAATTGGTTTCGTTAAGAATATTCACTAACGAAGCGACTCAGGCAACCCTTTTGACTATAGCTTCAGGGAAAGCTAAATCGTAGCAAAAGGATACTGTAAAACCTTATTCAATATACTTTCAAGGATATAACATTAAAGGAAACTAAATAAAAGTTTGTAAAAAAATCACATTGCGGACAGAATTGAGGACAGATTTAATAATACAACTTTACGTTATTCCAAACTGCAACATAATATCGTAAAGTATAGTAGATGACTTCAGCGATACACAGAAGAGAAAAACCGACGAGCATACCCGCCATACCACCCATGGTGCCTGAAAAAGAAAAATAATTTAGTTGCGGTACATACACATCACGCCTGCATTCCTAAATGGGGTAGGCAGAGCACACAGAACGCTACCTTGACATAGCCATGACCACTTTACATTCCCCACTAGCATCCGTACCAATATATAAATGTGAAAGTGTGTTTGTTTGTTTGTTGGTTTGTATGTTTGTCCGTCTTTCACGGCTAAACGGAGCGATGGATTGACGTGATTTTTAAGGTAGAGATAGTTTAGGGCATGAAGAGTGACATAGACTACTTTTTGTCTCTTCAAAACACCCCATTTCCCTAAAGCGAGGGGTGGAAGTTATCAATGTAGAAAGCTATAAATTGGTATGTGTGCTATCTCTTCTGTGATACCCCGAATTTAACGCGAGCGGAGCCGCGGGCAAAAGCTAGTATTTTATAGGTTTTAAGTTGGCAGGTATAAGACTGACAGATTGTTAGCATGTCGCTTAAATTATACCTCAACCACCCACGAAAGAGATGGAGAAGTGTTATTCAAACCCCTGACACGATATGGGAAACGATAAAAAAAAACTTACTTAACATCTCGTACCAGTAGGATACCACGTCCAGTATATCGAGGATCCCATTATCGGTTGGTTGGTAGATATATACGAAGCATTTGTCGGTTAAGTTCATGTCTTCCCTAGATGAAAAAAAAATGTGTAAAGGTTCCAACATGTATTATAGTCAATGGCATTAATATATATATTCTAGGGGTCCGCCTAAAGCAAAGGGGGGGCCAAAAAGACAGAAATTTTATGACCATTTCACACAAAAACATACATATCCTCACGCCTGTATTCCCAAGAGGGTTAGGCAGAGCACATGAATTCAAAAATCCAGTACCTCGTTTAGCGATTTCAGGGTAACTCAGATGGTTAAAACGTGATATTGCAGTGACAGGTTGCTAGCCCATCGCCCACAATACACTAACCCTTTCCTAGAATCGACTCTTACGACACCCACGGGAAGAATGGGGGAGGTGCTATTCTAACCCGACACCACACATGTAATTCAAATTTAGATTATTTTCTCATTTTGAAAAAAAATCGAAGTCGATTTATTCTGTCCTGCGCCTCTTTGCTTTAGTCCATCCCAGTTTCGTTGTAGATAAAAACAGAACCGAATAAACTCACGAGATTGTATAATTTATCCCCTTATCCGCATAGGAGGGCATCGTAACAGGCGTCCAGAATGCTTTGGTGTCGTATCTAGTGAACTCGCAGTCAGGCAGACACTGTGGGCAGACCAGAGAGTCGTGGTGTTCCTCCTTCAAACCAGGTATGTCGTTGTTGTTTGGGTAGAGGTAGAAGAACTTGTCTGCAATGAAATTGTTGACGTAGGAGAAGCGATTGCGATGGCAGTTAGGATTAAAAAACCGGCCAAGTGCGAGTCGGACTCGCGCACGAAGGGTTCCGTACCAAAAACTGAAAAAAATTAGGTTTTCTGTATGGGAGCCCCCCTTAAATACTAATTTTATTTTATTTTAATTATTTCTTTTTAAAGTAAATATTTAATAAAATATTCTGTGAGGTTTTCAAGTATTTACCTGTTACAGTTATTTAAATAGACCCAAAACAGCAAAAAAAAAACACGTTTTTCCTATGGGGGCCCCCCTTAATTATGATTATTATTTTGATTTTAGTATTTTTTGTTGTTATAGCGGCAACAGAAATGCATCATTTGTGAACATTTCAACTCTCTAGCTCTCACGGTTCGTGAGATACAGCCTGGTGACAAACGGATAGACGGACGGACGGACAGACAGACAGACAGACAGCGAAGTCTCAGTAATAGGGTCCCGTTTTTACCCTTTGGGTACGGAACCCTAAAAAGCGATAGGAATGTCGAATTGGTTAAAATACACATACATACAATCACGTCTGTGTTCCCAAATGGGATAGATAGAGCACAGGAAAAATGACACAGACAACACCATGACTTTCTTAATCCAAACCACCATATCACTCCAGTTTACCGTACACATTCAACATACTTCTAAACTTAAACAGGCAGTGCAGGTCGTCGAAAGTACAGTTTGGGGCATTGATGACCGAGGGCAGAAAGTACGGGATGCAGCGACACAGCTTGAGAAAGGCGTCGATACGGCATTGTATGAGGCAAGCGCTGTAGGAGTATAACTGCCCAAATTCCTCAGGTCTCTCGTCTCTGAAGAGGCATTTTCTCTGAAACAACATCCACATAAAACTACCGTAAGACTCGCTCACATAAGGGGCAGCGCAGACGACAGACTTTTGTGCGATCGAGTCTGCGGCGCAATAAAAACTCTGAATGGCGCGCAGAGAGTTTCTATTCAGAGTTTTTATTGCGCCGCAGACTCGATCGCACAAAAGTCTGTCGTCTGCGCTGCCCCTAAAACGGATCTACTTAGGCGCAGCGCAGACGTCAGAGTTTTGTGCGATCGAGTCTGCGCAGCCATAAATTGTCTGAATGGCGCGGTGACAGCTTCCAGGAATTTCCATTCAGAGTTTCGTGGAAAAGTCAGCGCGCCATTCAGACAATTTATTGCTCCACAGACTCGATCGTACAAAACACTGTCGTCTGCGCAGCGCCTTACTCACATTTTTATAGTGAAATCACGGAACTACTCACTTTTTTACACCGAGATTAGCTCGACATGTTTCGGGTCAATCCGTGACTCATCTGGAGCTACGCGCCACGGTAGCGGACAGAGGCGCACGCTGTCCGCTGTGTGTTTAGTGATGATGGGTCACGCATTGACCCGAAACATTCGAGCTAACCTCGGTATAAAAAAGTGAGTAGTTCCGTTATTTCACTATGAGTGAGTCTCACGGTAGTTTCACGTTTTTATGTCGAGATTAGCTCGACATGTTTCGGGTCAATTTGTGACCCATCTGGAGCTACGCTCCACGGCGGCGGATAGACGCGCACTACGCCATGTCGCTTTTTCAGCAAGACTGTTTGATAGAACTGACAACGGTTCACAACTACCCACATTTTCGACCAATTACTGACGTTCGGCAATAATAGTGAATGTGATGGCGAAATTGTGGGTAGTTGTGAATCGCTTTTATGTTATACCTTTTTTTCAGAAACAAAAATATTCCAAGTATTTTGCGACGCATTTTTGACAATACGGTCTTTACGAAGTGTTTGTAGACTCAAACAAAAGGCGGGTAAAAGAACCCTTTACGGACCACTTGCATAAATAAAATTTTATACTATTTAATTTTGATGTGTCTCGCCTCATGTCGCAATTATAACGCCTAATGGCTAACATACACGTAACAGTATACTTGCGCAAACCTGGACTTGCGCAAGTATACTGTTACGTATGTTGGAAGATAATTGCGCAAATTTACATATACGTCTATTTTTGCAAGTCCAGGATTGCACAAGTATACTGTTAGGTGTATGTTAGCCATTAGCCATAAAACTTACGATGTTGTCGGGATACTTTTTGACTTCAGGAGTGGCAATTTGCCTGGTTGAGTGCAACTCAAAGTACAATATCTCGTTCACTTGCATCATCCGGTGTATCACTCGGCCAGTACTTGGGTCCGGATAGTGTCTTGCATCGAATATGAAAATCTGAAAAAAATAATTAAATACCACAGTTATTCATTGAACACTACAATAAAATTAAGATAACGCAATGAAAAAGTTAACAGTTACGATATATTCCCTTGTTTTATTTTAAACAACTGACTATGTTCATGTACTATAGACAAAACCATGACTTTTTCACGTTTCGTTGCCACTTTTAGGATGTTTTTTTAGGTTTTAGGTCAATCTTTTAAAACCCTATAAATAAATAAATAGATAAATAAAGGCTCATTTTAACGTTTTAATGAAGATACTGGCAGATTTCCCTCTCCAAATGACAGTATCCAACGTTTTCCACGAGCGTCTGCTTTCGCTAAATTAAATCTTGCAATTTACTTACTTCAAAACCATCCATACTGCGTATAGGGTAAGCGTAATCATATGTTAGAAGGTCCAAGACTAAAACCAAGCCGTGGAAGGACCCGGCCTGCCTCTGCTTCTTTTCTTCGGCTAGCGTGTTGCTAGAAGAATCTTTACTGCAACGATAGACCAGCATTTAGTCAAGTCTTTTGTAAGGTAAACGTCTCAATGTTCGACGCTGTACTACTATACGTCGCCAGATATTGAGTTAACATTTTTAAAATACAATTTACATTGCTTTAATCAATAGCCCCTTTTTGCGATGACAAGTAACTGTGATTTTGGTATTTTGCATTCCAATAAAAAAAAAATAACTTACTAACAAAATCACCTGACCTATATTAATTATATGCTTCTGCAATCAGATTGACTAACATTATGATGAAAATTATCTCTTAAATCACATACCTCCCAGCAGAATTATATTCGAGGACGTAATTGAAAACACAGCAGTGACCGCGTGCTGTGCGACGTACCGAAAATATCTCGTCGCATTCTACAATGTTGCTCGCCCAACGACATCTCACTACGATTTCACTGCAGTTTGGAGCCAACTGGAAAAATAAGACATTTCTGTGATCCATTCAGGATAACATTACACTTTTTTTTTTCTCAAAGATCCAAAGGTCAAGCAGGAATTTTTTATTGCAATAACACTTATCACTGTTTTGTTACAATATTCTCAAAACCAATGGTTACACCATTTGCGGTGACGCCTTGCGTAGACTTCGAAATGTGTGAGTTTTTGACTGTTAAAAGTCTAATAGTTATGTCCACACCAGTGCGCTTTCGCGTTCACCTTGCGTCTTCCTCTGACGCATGCCGATGCAACCGCCACCCACAGCGCATGCCGCCAGCACGTCTTCATTGAGGACGGATCTAGTTTCAGCGCATGCGCTGTGGTTGCACGGGCATGCGTCAGAGGAGACGCAAGGTGAACGTGAAAACGCACTGGTGTGGACATAGCTAATGTTATCTTTTGGTGTCCATAACACTAAAATGACAGATAATAAAATAGAAATAGAAACAACATACCTGCTCCATGCGTTTGATGATTCGGTCAGAGTCGAAGGTGGCGCGGTTGGGGCTGTTGATGAGATACTCGTAACGATCAGCAAAACTGTCGTCGTAACTGAAATCTATCAGCCTACCGGTTTCATGGACGAACTCCTCAATGTCTCTCAGAGACACGTTGTAAAAATATGGCGACGAAAATTGGCTAAAAATTGCACAAGCTTTTTTAAAAGCGACCATAATTGCCAACAAGTCATCTTTTTCATCATCATTCTTGCATTCACATTTCCAAAATTGTGCACAAATTTACATGTTAATTCTAAATTAGATATCGAACACCTCTATTTTTCACGTGGATGTCTTAAGAGGCAACTTAGGAAATGGGTTAAGGTATATTCAAGGCGACAGGCTAGCAACCTGTCACTATTATACCTGCCAACTTAAAACCTAAAAAATATGCTAGAACTGGCCACCAAACGCCAAATAGTCATGGTTTTGTCTGTGTAGAGTATCGTGTCTCTGCCTACCCCATTTGGGAATACAGGCCTGATGGCTGTATGTATGTTATGTATGTATCAAAATTCGACACCTCCGACGCAAATGGTCGTAACGCTGTTTTTGCCAAAAACTAGATTTTTGGCTCATTGTATTTATTTTAATCCAAACTACAACTTCCAGAAACAAAAATGTAAATATGTTTGTTATTTACTGAGTTTTCTAGTCGCTAAAAGTCGTATCATTTGAATTGTCCCACGCAAACCGTCGCACTACAACATTCGACGATTTGCGCCGTTCTATAGGGCCGCGGTCCGACTTATGACAGCAGACTTTCGACGTCGTATCTTGGCAAAGGTATACGCCACGAACATCCGTACCCCGTGCAAATCGTCGTAACTATGAAGTTACGACTCTATGCATGTTTAAAAATCGTAGTTACGACTTTTTGCATCGTACTTACGACCATATACAACCTGTCCATGTGACCTCATTCAAACGTAAACAGTCGTAACATACTTATACGACCTTTAGACAAAAAGAATAAAGTCGTAACTTTAAATTTTGTTAAATATTATCGAAATAATAATTTATATTGCAATAAATATATATATATCCTGTTACTTAAACTACTGCGCCTAGATTGAACCAAAAATGTAATCAATAAGTGTCATATAACTTGCAAAACACACAAAAGTATTTTAAAATCGCTCTCCTGAAAAGTTACAAATTTAACGTTACGACCTTCTGCGTAGGAGGTGTCGAAATACTACAGACATACATACATAACATCACGCCTCTTTCCCACAGGGGTAGGCAGAGACCACTTTGTTCCACTCGCTACGATTCTTACATACCTCTTTTGCTTCATCTACATTCATTAATCTCCTCATACATGCTCGTCGGTTTCGGGTACTCTTGACTTGAACTGTTTCTAAAACGTCCGCGATTTGGTCACGGAACGTCCGTCGAGTTTTTCCCCTCCCACTGCACCCATCCACAATTTGTTTAGTCAATCTTTTTCATCCATCCTCTCTATGTGACCAAACCAACTAAGCATACTTTTTTCAATTCTATTCACTATATCTACTTTCACCCCAGCTCTTTCCCTTATCACACTATTTCGTATTCTGTCTTTCAGTGTTACACCTTCCATACTCCTTAACGCTCTCATTTCTACAGCATTTATTCTACTTTTATGCTTCGTTTGCCAAACGTGCCTTTTTCGACACCTTCTGACTGCTCACGAAGGCGCGCAGCGCTCCATTGACTATATTTCCTGCATTCACTCTTCTTTCAATATCACTTTCACACTTACCGTCTTTCGTAAACGCCGATCCCAGGTATACAAACTCTTTTACTTGTTCTACTTTCTCACCCGCAATTATTTAATCTCACATTCTGTCTCGCAATCATCTTTATCAAATACTAATACTCACATATCTCGCGCCACTGTCTTCGCAGCTTTCCTGCTGATTCTGTTTAGACTACAAATAGCCACAGCAGGGAAATCAATGTCAGTGATGGGGTATGTCGAAGACGCCATAGTGACGATCAGTGGGTCAGTGACATGATCCAGTACCATATATTTGGCGAAATAGCCAAAGGTCACGCAGGATATAGTCAAGAGAATGGTCGACACAAGCCTAAGGAGACGAAGAGAGATACGTCATTTGGGATTAAGGATTTCGATGGAAGCAAAGCGCCAAAAATTGTATATTTTAAATGGATGTTAACAGTTGGTGGTTGACACCTGCAGGTAAGACATGTTTATACATTAGTAACGGTGTCAACAGATGTTTGACGGTAAATCTGCACTGTGAGTTAGCTCATTGAATTGTATAGGGAGCGATATTGACAGATATCTGTTCAGCAACAGATATCTTACCGTGTCTGCTTAGTGTGACGCGCTTAAGCTTACGGTATTAAGCTCGCTTGCACTTTCATCAACAGTGCTGTTCGATTCAATTGTTATAACATGTGCAACATCATTAAAAAAATTGCTACGGGAAACCCCTTGATTTAATACTTACCGATAGGTAGTTTCCGCACTGTTGTCAAATATGTGCTTTAAAGTCGTCAGTGAAGTTTCTTTCACGTAATCCTTTACAGTTTCAAAGAAACTCTTCCATAAAATTGCATCTAAACTCAACTGGGCTCTTGGCATGTATTTTACGTTTCTGTATTTCACCCACCATTTGTTTTCTGCGTTCAAACGTTCCATGGCGAATCACCACTCAAGAAATACTTTTTCTACGTATGCCACCTCTATCACATTTTAATTCATGTTCATCTCTTAGAGGAATATACTCAGACTCACGTTATTATTAAATTGTATTTTTAATAACCTAGATGTATTGTTATGGCGGCGTTTACAGTGGCCATGTTCACGAGAAGATTCACAAAGAGTCTACTTGCTGTAACGCGGCGGAAACGTCGAGATATTTTTAACCATTTTCTTTCAATAACGTGGTTTATAAGAGTGAAAATCACGGAATTGGAAAAAGTTATAAATTATTGTCAACCTATTTTTTTTTTTTAATACTGTGTTGACTGCCCTTGCTTCAGAACATAAACTTTAACAGGATGTAGCAAAATACTTTGTAGACAAAATTAAATCAATTGTAATTCAATGTCAGTAATTTTAACATGAAAATCACACTTTACTAGTAGATAACATTGAGTAATTATAGCAATTAACAATGTAGAGTGAACACTTTTCCTGTATTTAAGTAATTAGATATCGCGTGTCTCTTTTTTGCCGTTTAAAGATTGACGCTCACAATCTCGGAATACCAGATTGACACCGCCTCACCTGTCTCAATATTTACAATAAATACCGCCGAAAAAAGGCCGAATCTCACAATATAAAAATCGAATTTAGTTCAAGACAAGAATGAGACAATTTGACATTTAGGCATTATGTGTCTTTGGTAATTTGATAATTAGGGGTTTGTGAACCAAGGTATTTTGAAGTTTAGTGGTTTCAAGACTAAATCATATTTTTCTCACGTTATCTCGGTAGTTAAATTTGAGCCGCTTCTCAGTGACTGTTAATCTGAAAAATTGTAAACTTGTGTAAGTCGAAATACAATACAACCTGTAAAACTCTGGTGGCTCAACCTGGGCCGTCTACGCACCCAAGGCAACAAAAAACCCCAGTTTGAACATTGTTAGCATGCTCTCTTCCGTTCCGAGCCAATAACATACAAAAGTACATCATGACTGTATTCCTATACGGTGTAGACAGAGAACACAAAATGCGACACAGACAAAACCATGGCTATTTTACGTTCCATTGTCACTTCTAGCATATTCCTTAGGTTTTAAGTTGGCAGGTATAAAAGTGACAGGTTGCTAGCTTATCGCCTAAAACATACTTAAACCTTCTTTCTTAATCGGCTCTTACAACATCCGCGGAAAACATGGAATGGTATCGTTCAAAAACCGACTCAAAACATGGAGCGTAACACTTTAAATGAAACTCATCGACGAGCACAGTATTAAACTGTCAAACTTTGCGTAACTATTATGTTAGCAAATTTGACATCTCGGCTTTCTCTTGATACTGCACGTTGTGCAATGTTTGATGTTTGGGCGGCGATAAGGCGAAATAGCTCAGCTAGCTAGCGGTTTTGTGTGCGACAACCTTTTCATGACCTCTTTACGGTTGCTATTTTATTTGTTTTAAATGTTGAGTGTAGTGTCACTCAGTAGTGGAACGTGACTAATTTTAACTTAAACTATGTAGTCGAAAGGGAGCTTTGCATTGGATACTTATAGTTATTATTAGTAGTAAGTAAGCCCAAAGTCTGAGTAAAGTCATAACTCAGAGATCAACATCAAAATATAGTTTGTAAGTCTTTCATTATTGTACATTTTACTTGTTAATTTACGACTGAACGCGACAAAGTACATAACAATACCAACAATTTTTTTATAAGACAGAAAAAAGTTTTCCATTTTTTCATTTCGGACCAAAGGGTCACGCTTCAATATTGTATGCCGTCAAATTATCAACAATAGTCTACACCTTTATAATTTAATATCGTTTTAAGACTTAACAATCTTTCCCATCGAACTATTGCGAACTGTTTGGTATATTCCTTATGCCAATATGAGAGCGACAGTCTGCCAGACAAGAGAAAACAGGCGATTATGCCATTTCTGTTCCACTTTTATTAGTTCTGTGGCCGTATTATGCACAAAGTCGGGGCGCGGGCCAAGTTAGAACCTTGTTTTATTTAATTTGGCCTGTATAGCAAGCTGTTCTAAGTTTTGCTTAGCTCTGAGAAAATCCAGAATATTAAATGGCGCTTTAAAGTTGGTCTGGCTCGTTGTGCTTTGTGAGGACTTTCAAGCGGTATGATGACTCCTTTACCCTACCTTGTGGATGTTTTTTTTGAGGAATTGTTGATTGTGTGCCTTTAGATATAAGATAATGTAAGAGATAGATATTGGGGTAGGCAGAGCACACGAAACGTGCCGTAGACAATACCATGATACTATTTCACGCATAATTTTTTAGGTTTGAAAACAAATGGAAGAGGTAAAATAGTGACAGGTTGCTAGCCTGTTGTTGTCTAAAGTATACCTTCACCGAATTCCTTTATCGCCTCTTACGACATCTACGAAAGAAATGGAGAGATGTTAATCTACCCTGACACCACACGGCCGTGTAATAATAAAATAACGAACCAAGTATTTTCCCAATTTTCATAGCACTGTCACCGGATTCCCATCACCCTCCAAATCGCGTCACATATGCCCTATGACGGCCTATTCGGCGTGGATGGAGCAGTTCTATAGAACCATTCGCATGATAACTACGACATTGTGGGAACCTGTGTACGGTGCGACCGATTCTCAGGTTCGTCGTACATTGCGGGTTTTTTACGGTGAGTGTACTTACCAAGCCAAATAAGTGGTGAAATGGATTATGTAACATTTGTAACATTACATTGATTTCACTAGTACACTTACATCACGCCTGCATTACCCAATGGGATACGCAGAGCATCCGATATGCTACATTTTTAGCTACATCTAGCATATTTCTAGGTTTTGAGTAGGAAGTTATAGTGACAGGTTGCTAGGCTGTCGCCTAAAATACACCTTTACGACATCCACGGAAGAAATGAAGAGGTATTATTCTATTTTAGGAGAACATCTTTGTCAATTTTGTCCTACCGTATGCCCATCGTACCTACTATGCGAGCTAAACAAAAGTAACCTATGTTAGCTGGCGGCGGTCGTCTTAAAAAACGAGCAATGGACGCAGAATTTGTATAAAAGTCGCCAGTTTGTGGCGGCATTGTTAACGAAATCCTTTGTGGCCAAAATGGCTGTCGTTTGCTGTCGACGGTTGTGAGGTTTGATTGAAGATATCTTTCGGTTTTATTGACTCCGTTTGTCGGTTTTTCTGGTCTCTGTATGTATGTAGTTAAATATATGCAGTTAAATATATGAGTTAGTGTAACGCGTTTCCGCGTGGTGTCGGGTTTAGAATAACACCTCTCCATTTCTTCCGTGGATGTCGTAAGAGGCGACTAAGGACATAGGTTAAAGTACTTACATTTAGGCGACAGGCTAGCAACCTGTCACTATTGTACCTGCCACCTTAAAACCTGACAAGTTTATGCTAGAAGTGGCCACAAAATGTGAAACAGTCATCGTTTTATCTGTGTAGCGTTTTGTGTGCTCTGCCTACCCCATTTGGGAATACAGGCGTGACTGTATGTATGTATGTTTGTATGTTAGTGTAACTATGTTACTGAGGAAGGATTATTTTATTATAGTTTCTTCACAATGTTTAAAGGCAGCTAGGAATAAACAATAATGGCACTAGTTTCGAATAATCCTTAAGAAACCTCATAAACTTTTAAGACCATGGTTAATTTACGAAAACGCAGAGCAAAGTACGCACTCAATTAGAAAATTGCCATAAGTACCATCGAACCAATTGACTGCTGACCAACCATAGAACCTATTCACAGTGAACGTCATAGTGACATTGCATTGATTGACAAAAGGAATGACGTTTATTGTGACAACGTTCTGCGGTGGGTCAGGAATCAGTTGGTTCGATAGTACTTTGAAAAATATTTTTCTTGGACTAGTAAAAGTGTGTGCCACTATTTCTGTAATTGTTACTTGCAGTTTGATTTTATTATTATCTTATTAGTCTTGACAATCCATTTTCTGAATTTATCCCAGGTACCTGATATTTTAATTAGAAAATACATAATTTTAAAACGTAATAAAGGCATGTTACCTTATGTAACATAATTTACTTTGTTTTATTTATGCGGAACTTAATCACGGTATGTTTTAATTAAATTTAATTTAATTTAGTCCCGCGTAAACATAATGTAAATATGTGTGAGAATAACGAAAGTTTACTTTGTTTTCTATCAATCCCATACAAAACATAACGTCATACAAGTACCATCGCATAAGTACTTAACCATGTTCTGTATAAATCCGCCCCTTCGTTTGTCATCATCATTAAGTCGTCGCCCTAATGAACGGGTCTTAATGCTGTCATGTAATAGGCTTCGAGAAGTTGGGCTAATCCCTCACAAGGCCAATAGTGGACGACTCAATTGACAGCAACTAACAACTTATGGCCAACTTTGAGAGTTTGGTTACGCACTGCGCTGAAGATTGTGGCGGGTTTTGTAGTGAAAATAAGACGACTTTGTAAAAAGTTATGTAAGTATGACCTCAATACAATCACGATCAGTGAGTTAATAAAATCAGACATCCGTATTTTTCTACCCCTAAGTATGCATGATTTTATCCATGAAGAAATCTATACTTATAATAAAACTGTAGAGAGGTCAATTCTGTACATTAAATATATAGCCAAAATTAATATTGGAGGATGATTGGTG
>BHDV01013122.1:72280-84577 GCA_005406045.1 Adoxophyes honmai
TATAAATTGGTATATGGGATGAGCTATCTCTTCTGTGCTACCCCGAAATTAACGCGAGCGGAGCCGCGGGCAAAAGCTAGTGAATTTATATGTCGTTCTCATTATTTATTGAACACCCCTCGTATATGACTGTAATTTAAAGATGACAATGAGACGTCTATCTACCTATGCATTTTAAAAAGAAAGAACATCTACCTATCTATCTATCGAATACGTACCTGCTAAGTGATATGAAGCAAAAGTAAGCGCCATCTAGTTGGTCCCAGTTCTCCCACATGCCGAAGATCATTGACCCGAACATTATATACCTGAAAAAAAAGTATTATTTAGCTGTTTGTTGAAATCACGTTAGTTAAAAGAGGTTCATTTTGGTTCATCTGACTTAAATTACATTACTATTTCACGGATCGTAGCAACTTCCAGTGTAATTTTTAGGTTTTAAGTTATAAGTATGGGTATTAGTAACGGGTTGCTAGCCTGTTTCCGAAAACATACCTGTAGGAATGAGAACGGAATGAAAGATGTTAACGTAAAACTGAACGTAGAGGTGCGAGAAGAACGGCAGGAAGAGAGAGAAGAACGGTGAGAACGGTTTGAACGCATTTTGAAAGACGAACGAATGTGCCATGTGTTCCGCGATCGGAAAAATTGTTTTAATTTATTTCTTGAAAGTTTTGGCGTTAAATTACACGAAAACCTAAGTTGTTTTTATTACGAGGCACAACAAATCCTACATAGAAGAAATGTAGAGGTGCTATTCTAAACATGATACCACAATGACACAAGTTAAAAAAAATGCGAAAACTACCAAACCGTAAAGAACACGCATTTACCTCACATTTCCCAAACATGATTTTCAGTCTGTCACGTGTCTTATAAGACAGTGCTCGCGAAATAAAAGAAAGAACAGGAAAACAAAACTAATATCCAGCCAATTTTGTTGGTGACTACCAACGCGGCGCGCCGTGGGCAGGACAGCCTATTCACTATTATTGTATAAGGGCACGTGGGCACGTGGAGAGAATGGATGAAGCAAGGATATGTAAGAAAATTTACAAGGGAAGTGTGTTAGGGAAAGTCGGTCGAGGGCGCCCTCGAAGAACGTATATCGACCAGATCGGCGATGTACCTACTAAAGGGAGGCCAAATCAGGAGTGACCGAAACCGTCGAGCGTGTATGACGAGAGTGATGAATGTTAGTGAAGCGAAAGAAGTACTTATGTCAGAATAGAAGCAAATGGCACTCTGTTGTCTCTGCCTACCCCGCAGGGAATAAGGCGTGACGGTTATTATTGTATAAAAATTGAGGCAATCGGACCAACTTAACTGTTGGAGATTTTTTTTCAACCGAAGTTTCGCTAGGCCTCTAGGATTTTTCTATCAAAATATTGTATTGTTATCCGAATGACCAAAGTATACAAATTTTTAGCTCACTCAGAAACCGAGAAGGGGATCAAATCAGTCAAGTTGCAGAACGAGGTGACAGCCTCCCAGGACCTCTCGCTCTCCAGCATGGCGAACACTAAGCCTGGGAGCGTGAGGTCGCCGCCAATCGTCGCCACCAGAGTGCGGCGCTCCTCGGACCAGCGCGAGCACACTTCGAGTGAAGAGTTTCCAGGTCCTACCTTTAGATTGACGTGTTTGGTTAGGTTAGATTAGGTCACGGATAGTCTCCCCCTCCCCGGCGCGGGAGCCCCGGCTTAATACCAGGCCAGGGCGGCTGCGGGTGACGTGGAAGTATGCACACGCGTTCCCGCATCACCCACAAAAGCGGCCAAGAGGGCGGTTGGGTTTTAGTTGGTATTCCTGGGGAGGAATAATGGGGACTCGGGGGAGGTAAGTCCCACACTCCCCCTGGGTTGTCGCCGCCGTGACGCGGAAAGGACTCAGGGGGGCCAGTGCGTAAATGCATTTCCCAGCCTCAAAAAAAAAAAGGTCACGGATAGTAAACACTATAAGTATTACACGGCCTTGAAGGTAAAAGGAGTTTATTCAACTATTTGTTTGTACAATTAAATGTAAGAATCTTTATAATAAGTAATAGCTGACGCGTGTGAGACATCGCGTTAGCGCTAAAAGTAAGACGAACCCGTACAGTAGTATACAAAAACCGATCGTTTTTCCCCACTAACAGAGCCGTCCTCCCCGCTCATTGGTATAAATCCAATAAGTCTTTTACGGTTGAATGCATTCCGTTTTTATAATGGAATCGGGTGAGCTTACAGAAAGTTCAAATGGCTAGCCGGGACAGCATGGCATCGATTTAAAGAAGACTCCGCATTGTTCTCTAAATGGTTGTAAAAAGGGACTTAAGAACTCGCTTTCTTGGAATAAGTCTGCGGATCGTTTAGCCACGGAACTATTATTTAATGGAAATGGCTGGAAAACGGTGTCGTTATTACTCGAAGTTAAAAAAGAAGTTGTATGTTAAGCACAAATGAGAGTGCACGTTATCGTTCGTTCGACATTGACAATTGGATGGAAGAGGCGAGTGATAGGTTAAGGTATATTTTTGGATACAGTCTAGCAACCCGTTACTTTTATTTATACTAACCCATACTTCCAACTTAAAACCTAAAAAATATGCTGGAAGTGGCTACAAACTGTGAAATGGTCATGGTTTTTATGTATGGAATCTGTTTTCAGACCTAAAATAATGCCAGAAGTGGCTGGGAACCAACTCTTCACTAAATTTAGTTTGTAACTCGTTCTTTTTGAGTAGCAACTCACATACCCGACCATAATAGCGACGCACACGCTGATAGGCACTGTGATAGTCTGCGCATCGAACGTGACGTAGCTGAACTCGCTGGGCGTCTCGCTGCGCGGCTCGGACCAGCGCGCGCGCAGCGGGGCCCGCGGGGGGAGGGGCATCGACGCGCTTCGGAGGTAGTCGGGTCTCCTGAAAGAAAGGTACAAACTGTAAGAGAGAAGTACACGCGATAGGTACTGCTTAGCAATGAGTTATACTACAAAACCTAATTAGATTCCAATACACGTCAAAAAGGTGCTGCCATTAATATGACATATTTAGGTGATCGGTACATTTTCACTTCTGTAAATATTATAAATAGCTGTTTATTTTATTTATAATATTAAAGACAACACTTAATTGTCCTTCTTAAATAAATAATCTTATTTAAATACTCGTCGCAAAAAAAGATATTCGATTAAATCGTTTTATTGCAAAAAAGTCTAAATTACAATGGCAATAACTCAGGGTTTGACAACATTTGGTATCAATTAATACTCTCATAACATAATGAGCCATTACATTTTTAGGAAAAAAGAAACAATTATATTTTTACGTACTTACGTCTTCAAAGGTTATTAAAATGGTTATCTTTTTGTTAATTAATAATACAGATCTCGCTGTCGTCCGCCCGTCCGTTGTGGCCTAGTAGTTTGGACTTTGGATTTGCAAAGCAAAGGTCTCCGCGCTGGTTCAAGTCCTGGCTCATACCAGTGACTTTTTTGAGCTTTATGTACGAAATGTCATTTGATATTCTCAACTAGCTTTTCGTCGAAGGAAAACATGTATGAATGTGAAATTCCTAACCTGCACTGGGCCAGCATGAGGATTATAAGGGTCAATTCACACCAGAAGAGCAGCGCAGCGCGGCGAAGCGCAGCGACCCGCTCCGTGGAATGAGAACTTCAACTTTATTTTCATTACAATAAGACTTATTATCGCATGAGAAACTCTAACGATGCGGGCGCATGCCCGCGTATCCATGGTAATAACAACGCATTCCATAAACGAAGCCACGCGACCGCGCGAGCCTTCGCTGGAATGCCCGAGGATGCTCGAGCAGTCGCGACGGCCGCTGTCAATACATATGACAATATGTCAATAATTATGTAAATTCCAGCGATGTCCCGCGCATTCCAGCGACATCTCGAGCAGTCGCGGGAATCCGCGCGCATTCTCCACGGAGCAGGTCGCTCCGCTGCGCCGCGCTGCGCCGCGCCGCGCTGCTCTTTTGGTGGGAATTGACCCTAACCCAGTCTCTCTCATGCTTGATAGGAGGCATGTGCCCAGCTGTGGGACTCCCAGTCAGCTGAAAAAAATCTTACTAATACCTATTATGAATGTGTAAGCTTACATGTTTGATAGTCAATCGCAGACAAACCTTTTAACTAGTTATATTAGCTTACCCTAGTATACGTATGTAAACTATTCACGCGCAACACATTAACATAGATAATACTTTATTTATCGGATATGATATGATATCTTAGGCTTTGTCGGACAATTCAATGCTATGAGGCGATTAATGCATAGAAAACGTTTGTTAAAATTGGGATGACCTTTATTATATTTGGAAATAATTTAATTTTAACATAATAATTGTACCAAAGGTTGGTTTTCTCTGAAACGTCACATTGTCACAAACGTCAATGCACTGTGATATTCAGCCATCTTTGGCATTTTTTTTGACGTGTATTGGAATTTAATTAGGTTTTGTAGTATAACATAGTTTTGCATAGCATAGTTTTATAGTTTAATAGTTACCATAGTTTTTTTTTATTTAACATTAACATAATATTATGAATTTTGTACATGGGTGAATGTTACTTGGGGGTTTATCTAACCTATACTGCAGAGGGAGCTTTCTCTGGTGAAACCCTACTCTGAGACAAACGCGTGGAAACAAGCATTAGGTTCCATTTACGTTAAAATATACTTGAATATTTTGTCAACAATCCAATCTCTACTTGAACAAATTAAACAAACATTTCTATTACAAAGCAAATAGAAGTTTAAATAGATTTCTTCGCTGTTAATTTCGTCAAATCAACAAATCCCTTTCAAACGTTATGCATAAATTATTTTCAAAGTAAGCAAAATGTTTTGTATAATTCAGCAAATCTAGACAGCAAACAATGAACTAGCTGATAAATCAGAGTTAAATGAGAACGTATTTAATTTATAAAAGGCTATATTTAATATAAAAGAAAACCTACCATTGAATTTAGGAACTTTGAAGTGATTACGATCGAGAATAAAGCAGTAAATTCTAATAATAACGCAAATAATATTAAACGTGTTTCAAAATTCAAAGTCAGACCGAAAATTGCTTTGACTTAAAGTGGCCTTTAAATCTCTATTGTTGAAGTAACTTAACAAACCAAAAGATAAGATGGATACGAAAATAATGAGCTGTATTCAGAAGGACTATTTGATTTAGTAGCTAATGGCATAAAACTTTTTTAAAACAGTTGCTTACAAATCGTACGCTAAGTCAAAAATTTTGAGCTAGTGCTTTTCACTGTCTTCGCCAAGTTTTTTTATTTACTTTTGCTACAATATTTATTTAAAGCGTTTCAGACTAAATAATTCAATTTGTTTTTTGCTGGGCTAGCGAAACTTCTCCACTGTTGATGGTTGCATGATGCATAAGCTCTTTGTCCGCTCTACCGAAAGTGAAAAACTAACATAGCTGTCAAATAATTGCGACGGATTAGAGGTTATGAATAAATAAATTTACTTATTTTTGTAACTTTCTGTAAGTATTTTACGCAAAATTATTATAACATTATGTTTAACTAGCTTTCCGCCCGCGGCTCCGCCCGCGTGGAACTCGGTTATATTTGCGGTATAAAGCACAACTATAAGAAAACTTCTCGTTTCAAACGACACACGGCGCCATCGATCTATCATCTATCGATCGGTTATCGATTGATATCGATCTATCATCGATCGATATCGATCTATCAAGCAAACTATATTTTTGTTTTCCCTCGGGAACATCATTTTTTTCCGGGATAAAAAGTAGCCTATGTCACTCTCCGTGCCCTAAACTATCTCTACCTAAAAAATCAGGTCAATCCATCGCTCCGTTTAGCCGTGAAAGACGGACAAACAAACAAACAAACAAACAAACAAACAAACACACTTTCACATTTATATATTGGTAAGGATTACACGTAAGTACGCACTGAAAAATAATTTTCAATAGTCTCGTGTATACTGACTCGCTAGCAAGCTAGCACATGCTAGACACCTGGACTCATTTAATATCTCATTTTAATCAAAAATAACTAATAATAATCCTTGTTGTATTCGTCTTAAGCACGTGCCCTACCGTGCTAGACGGACAGCATTTAACAAAATCCTATAATCCTTAAAAGACAAAACAATACCTGCTATTTTTATCACAAACAAACTTCAGGATAATCGCAATCTCTCGCGTAATATCACGTAGTTGGAATCCTTTGAGCTTCCTCATACAATTTACTTCATATTTTCACAACTCATCTTTACAAAGGAACTGCATAGAGTCTGCATTGAAAGTGCCTAATTTGCTTTTGATTGTCTGTGTGTTGGCAACAATTGTGTGATTTTTACAGTCTCCGCAATCTAATTTATCCTGCACTTAGAAGCTTGCCACGTGAAACGTCGGGACTATATCATAAAGTTAGATCAATATTGGAGTCAAAAAAAAACGGGATCGTTCACACAGTAGTAATCATAGTTTGTTTTGTTTATTAGGGTTCCGTACCCAAAGGGTAAAAACAGGACCCTATTACTGAGACTTCGCTGTCTGCCTGTCCGTCCGTCTGTCTGTCACCAGACTCTATCTCACGAACCGTGAAAGCTAGAGAGTTGAAATTTTTACAGATGATGTATTTCTGTTGCTGCTATAACAACAAATACTAAAATTAAAATAATTATAATAATTAAGGGGGCTCCCATACAGAAAACGTGTTTTTTTTGCTATTTTGGATCTATTTAAATAACTGTAACAGGTACCTAAATACTTGAAATGCTCACAGAATATTTAATTAAATATTTACTTTAAAAGGAAATAATTAAAATAAAATAAAATTAGTATTTAAGGGGGGCTCCCATACAAAAAACGTGTTTTTTTTTTGCTTTTTTGGATCTATTTAAATAACTGTAACAGGTAAATACTTGAAATGTTCACAGAATATTTAATTAAATATTTACTTTAAAAGGAAATAAATAAAATAAAATTAGTATTGAAGGGGGCTCCCATACAAAAAAACTTATTTTTTTGCAGTTTTTTATTGCTGTTTTGGGTCCATTTAAATAATTGTAACAGCTAAATACTTGAAATGCTCACAGAATGTTTAATTAAATATCTACTTTAAAAATAAATAATTGAATAAAAATAAAATTAGTATTTAAGGGGGGCTCCCATACAAAAATTCTGATTTTTTGCATTTTTGGTACGGAACCCTTCGTGCGCGAGTCCGACTCGCACTTGGCCGGTTTATTTATTTATTTTAACCCGTATTTTTTTTATTTCCCAAATGGGGTAGGTACGCTAGAATACATAAACGAAACCACGAATATTTCGCGTTTCGCAGTTACATCCAGCATATTTTTTTTAGGTTTTAAGTAGAGCATACCTAAACTCATTTTGGTATTGTTGGCTTTGTGCTGGTATATACTTAGTTGAATTAAATTGAGATGTCCTTACCCGACACCAACATCCTTAGTCCTATGTTAATTTTGCAGGGTTAACCCACAAAGCACTTATGGTAGGAGATCATAAACGCTTCCTGTTCTAAATACGAATATAAACACATTATACAGGGTGGCCGGGTTACCGTAAATGTTTAACCACTGGTCGAGTACACGCGTCTGAAAACTACTGTCAAGTTTTCACAGGAATTTTAGTTAAAAAAAATCGTAAATCAAAAAATATTGTCCAGTATTATGTACTCCAGCTCTTAGTCCACCGCGAAGACCGCGAAGTATCGCAAAGACAAACAATTCCTACGGGACGGAAGGTAGGTATAACACAGGGTGTGCGTTTCAGGAACCTGAAAAGCAATGAAACATTCCCCACCAGGAAAATAGTGAAAATTTTCAGGAAATATTTCACAGAGGGCTTTAGACGCGTACCTATACCCGTCCACTAGTAAAAATATTTACAGACAATTTTCGTCCATCTCCCAGAAAATTCATCATATAATTTGTTTGACAGACAGCTTGACATATTTGTCAGACCAGTGAATACTTTTATAATCTAACACAAGTGACGGAACTTCCTATCCCTCAATACTAAACCACAACCCATCAACAAATTAGCATGAGCCTAACAAAAGACGTCCAACAATCGAAACTAAACTTGTGAGGTCTCGGGAATCTCCAAAGGGTTCACCCTAATCGCCTAAGGGTCCCTAATGGACGATTTAAACCACTTTAGCGTTACAATGGATCCGTTAAATGACGTAATGTGGCCTTTATACGGCGTGAAGCGGGATTTTTGTATTCTGTAGCTTTTAAAAGCTTCTGTGGATGGCATTTAGTGTCTTCTGGCTTTTTTCTGTCAAGCAGACGAAGTAAATATGCTTTTATGTATGTAAACTATGACTGAAGATGGTTTCATCATCATAATCATCATCATTATCAGCCGACAGACGTCCACTGCTGGACATAGGCCTCCCCCAAGCATGGACAATGACCGGTCCTGCGCTGCCCACATCCAGCGACTTCATCATCAGCGGATTAAGATGGTTTGCGAACCGTAAAACGAGGAGACACATACACATACACTCACACCTATGTTCCCAAAAGGGATAGGCAGAGCACACGAAACGTGACAGAAAAAAAACATTTTTATGAACGCTTCGCAGCCACTTCTAGCTTAAGTTTAGGTTTGAAAACAGATGGAAGAGGTAATATAATAGTGACAGGTTGCTATCCTGACGCCTAAATCATACCAAAACCAATTTCTTTAGCCGCCTCTTACGACATTCACGGAAGAAATGGAGACGTGTTATTTCAGAAACGACACCACACGGGTAAAACGAGGAGAATGGCTACAAAATTAAACCTTGATACATTTCAAATGACATAACACAGTTTTTTTTTTGATACAAGCTTTAATGTCGACAGTACTCTTTGTTGTACTTCATTGTCATCCATCTTAGCAAGTCAATCACATTTAGTGCTACAGCGTATCTAGATCTAGATTAACGTACCTTTGAAACCGAGTGTGTGGAGGATAAGGGGGCCGATGCTCCGGTGTCTCGTCAGAGTCCCATTCGGGAGCCCTGGGTCTCCGCCTCCAGTGCTCTGGACACTCTATACTCTCTGCGTCACTCAATTCCAACTGAAAAAAAAAGTTTTCGTATAAATAGGTTTCTAAGAGCACTTTTACACGTTACTTTCGAGTCTACGAGCGCTTCGGAAAGATCAACATTGCCAAGACGAACTTGATTGAAGCCGCAAGAAACTTAGCAGAAAGTCTTTTTTTCAAAATGCATTCGAAATCTATACTAATATTATAAAGCTGAAGAGTTTGTTTGTTTGTTTGTTTGAACGCGCTAATCTCTGGAACTACTGGTTCGAATTGAAAAATTCTTTTTGTGTTGGGTAGACCATTTATAGAGGAAGGCTTTAGGCTATAAAACATCACGCTGCGACCAATAGGACCGAAGAAATAGTGGAACATGTGGAAAAAAACGGGGAAAATTGGTTACTATTCCACGCGAACGGAGTCGCGCGCACAGCTAGTAAAGTATAAATAAAATATACAACAAAGTAAAGTTCTCACGTACACACATCACGCCTTTATCCCCAATTATTAGTAAGCAGAACATACGAAACGCTACATAGACAAAAATTTTCCTATTCCATGTTCCACAGCCATAGTGGAAGTTTACATTAAGTCTGTCGCCAAAAGCAAACCTGAACCTATGTATCCTTAGTTACCTCTTACGAAATCCACGAAAGTAATAGAAAGGTGCTATCCTAAACCCGACACCACACGGATATATTTAGGTATTGACTATCACAAAAATGAAGATATTAATTAAATAAAAATGCCACCTACGTCTACCCCATTTATATTGTGAATACAAGCGTATGTATATTAGATTTCACATGCTCTCAGCGACATATTTTAATTCGCAGCTTTATATGACTGTAAAACACGCTTTGAGAACAGAAATATATTTCGGGGGCCAACAGTGTCACCGGCTGATATATTCAGGCCCGCGGCAACAAATTGTGGCCCACAAATTTATTCAATTCGCTTGTTCGCAATTTTTCACAATTTGTTCTGATCCCGGTCACTATTTGTTTGGCGGAATTCGTTTTAACTTTTCATTCGCGAATTGTTAGCTGTCAATGAAATTGTTCTTTTAAGGCTTAAAAGGTAAGTAAGTTAATACTAAAACTTTTTAGATTTTAGGTTGGCAGGTAAAATAGTGACAGGTTGATAGCCTGTCGCTTAAAATATAGTTCAACTTTCTTTAGTCGCCGCTTACGACATTCACGGAAGAAATGGAGAGGTGTTATTCTAAGCCCGACACCGAAAGGCAAGTTTGACTCTCTTTCAAATTATTGATTCTCCCTTTATAAAATCACTAGCTTTCCGCCCGCGGCTTCGCCCGCGTGGAACTCGGTTATATTGCGGTATAAAGCACAACTATAAGAAAACTTCTCGTTTCAAACGACACACAGCGCCATCGACCTATCATCTATCGATCGATATCGATCTATCAGCGATTAATATCGATCTATCAAGCAAACTATAATTTTGTTTTCCCTCGGGAACATCAATTTTTTCCGGGATAAAAAGTACCCTATTATTTAATCCGGACTTCTATCTTTATGTCAGCAAAATTTCAAAGCAATCGGTTCAGTAGTTACGGCGTGAAAGCGGAACAAACAAACAAACAAACAAACAAAGAAACAAACTCACTTTCTGACTTATAATATTAGTAAGGATTTTGCGTATTACAACCGTTTCATAATCATTCACTTCAACTCTTCTGGAACTAGATATTGTATTCTTTACCCTTAAGTTGTAATATTTAAAAATGAAATAGAAAAATGATACACAATAATACATAGACATAAACATAGAAACGAATACTATTAAGGAGCTAGTGTTTGCCACATCTTCAGGCACCATGCACAAAGTCTGTCTGGCACTTCATCTATCGTTCGGTCAAGGAATTAATTTCATGAGCTGCCATGGAACCTTTCCAAAGAAAAAGTCATCACGATTTCCCCTAAAAATCAATGGGATGTCACTATGACGTTTACTGTGAATTGGTTCCATGATGGCTCATGAATTAAAGTCCTTGACTATACCTGCGTCCTCAATCTGACGACCCGTCTCCGACTAAAACCTGGACACCCTCGGCACAGGCAGACTAGCGCGTAGACGCATTTGAACCACCTCGCTAGCAGCTCACCTGCAAAAAATTAAGAAAGATTGTATTATAAAGCATTAGACACAATAACACCCACAACGTGCATACCGGATTAGTCCGAAACATGTCAAGCTAGACTCGATGTAAATTTATGTAAGTTATCCGTATTTTTCAAAATGATTTTAGACTATCCAATGGCTGAATGCGGTGACTAAGGTTCTCTTTACACTTTTGCGGTCAAGGCATGCAGCATGAAATAGTAATACATACACACATACATACAATCACGCCTACGTTCCCAGGTGGGGTAGGCAGAGTACACGAAACGTAACAAAGACAAAAGCATAATTATGAATATTTTACGCTACGCCACCACTTCTAGCGTAATTTTAGGTTTGAAAACAGGTGTAAGTAGTTGTATAATAGTGACAGGTTGCTAGCCTGTCGCCTAAAGCATACCTAAACCTATTTCCTTAGTCGCCTCTTACGACATCCAACAGATGAAATGGTGAAGTGTTTTTCTGTCCCGACATCACACAGGAAATAGTAATAATCATTTAAAAGAATAAATGGATATACGTGATAATACTAATAATTACATAGTATTTTTTATACTATAATGATTTGTATGGAAAATTTTACTTCCAAAAGTGACCGCTAGGGGTGCTGTAAAATTTAAGTAGGTATGATCACTGTACAGGCTTGAAAATTTAAAGGTCTTACCAACATTGGCGAGGTACAGCAAGAACAGCGGCATGCCCAGCAGCGTGTAAAGAATTGTGGCGATTTTGCCCCAACTCGTCCTTGGGGATAGATGCCCATAACCTAAACAGAAAAAGATTTAAATAATTTCCATTTTTTATGCAAGATTTTTAGCGATAAAATTTAAAGGCTCCGTACTCAATGGGTAAAAAAGGGATCGATTGTTTATTCGAATGTTTCAACCGTTTCATTCATCTAGCTAGATTTTAAGAGAATCTGCTGCAATTTTTGATATAATTTTTGACTATTTGTTACGAGTTCCTGTTCATCTAATAGATGACTAAACGACGATATCAGAATATTCTTCCATTTTTAGGGTTCCGTACCCAAAGGGTAAAAACGGGACCCTATTACTGAGACTTCGCTGTCTGTCTGTCCGTCCGTCCGTCC
>BHDV01013122.1:89686-105926 GCA_005406045.1 Adoxophyes honmai
ATCAACCGTCACTCTGTAACCAGCCAGTATACGTTGCACTCGTAACGCCGTGTTTTATTTCAGTTTCACCTGAAAACTCCTTAGTATGTATGTATTATTCCAATAAAATAATTATAGTCTTGTTTGGATAAATCGATCCTAATAAAGCGGAAAATACTCTGTCGCTCACCTATGTCTAAGTCCGGAAGCGTTGAACACATTCAACTCGAGCGCATACCGCCACAAGCAGTGAGCTGTTTTGTCTCGCTCCAACGTCATATTCTGCACTCGCTCGATCTCGCTCGCACCTTCGATTGCTTGGAACATGAAGGCTCCTGAAAAAAAAATGGTTACATCTCTTATAATAGTACTTTTAAGGGATCCGTACCCAAAGGGTTTTCACCCTTCACCCTTACAGTTATATTATCCTTACTAATATTATAAATCGGAAAGTGAATTTGTTTGTTTGTTTGTTCCACTTTCACGCTGTAACTACTGAACCGATTGCTTTGAAATTTTGCAGACGTGAAGTTAGAAGTCCGGATTAAATAATAGGGTACTTTTTTTTCCGGAAAAAAACGATGTTCCCGAGGGAATGTTCGCTTTACACCGCAATATAACCGGATTCCACGCGGGCAAAGCCGCGGGCGGAAAGCTAGTAACCTATAAAATGAACGAACGTGGTTTTGAATGTCAACGGTATTGCTTTAGTCATTTCTCATAACGAAAACAAAAATAAAATCTCATCTAAGTTTATATTAACACGAGTCAGCGATCAAATCATTTGTTATCCTTACGGGCAACACTTTATCATCATTAGTTGCCCTTGTTTGGAACCACAACTTAACTTCATTCTTTCCATCTAATTCACGGAAGTTGGCGAATAAGTCAACGTTTGGGAGTTATTTTGAGAGTTGTGAGCTGTAAGCCAAGAATACACTAGGGGACTAATGTCCCACGACATGTGTCGGCGACACAATACATGTCAAGCGAAGCCGGCCGATTTCGCCTGACATATCTGGCGACATCGCGCGTCTTATATCCGCGTATGTATCTACCATCGCGAACAGGGATTGTTGAGCCACTTACCTATGTTTGTAACTTGGACGTGTAATACTAATCCAATAACTGACATCTAGTCTGTCACATCGGTCATTGATTACACGTCCAAATTGCGAACAGTGGCAAGTGGCTCAACAATCCCGGTTCGTGACTGTACACGTGTCGCGCGATGTTGCCAGTCATGTCGCGCGAAGTCCTACAACGTCGCGCTACTTAACCCGACGCTACTGGGGACACGTGTTGTGGGACATTTGTCCCCTAGTGTATCCTTGGCTGTATAATTGTCACTTGGTATCCCCCTTGGTTACTGGCAACTTCAATTGTTTTGGTAGATTTGTACGTCCGTCTAAATGAAGCTCGACGCTCTAAAGGCCAGAGCATTTTGACCAAGGATTTAATAAGTAAGAGAGTACCTAAACACTTTATTGTACAAAAGGAAAGAACACGAAATACAAAAAAATATTATTGTATTATTAAAGATTTCCTCAGTCGATTAATGTCTCTATGATGTTCACTGTAACTAGGTCCTGTAGTGGGTCAGGAATCAGTGAAACAGAGACAAGCAAATTATGTTTTATCAAACATTTCCCTTAAAAACAACGGTTTGTTTCACAATGTCAGTGCTTTCTCTTTGTCCATTTGTTTCCCCGAAAACTAAGCAACCCTTGAAATTCCGCAGTTATAAGATGAAAGGGTTGTTTTGCCGGCACATGAAAATTATGATGTTATTCGTCTTTATTCTACCCAAGGGTTGACTGGCTTAAAATAGAACATTCTACCAGTTATTTTATACAGAATACTCTTAGACTTATATCGAAATAGATGATTCAAGTGTATGTACTTCGCGAGCCAAAAGGGAGAGCAATGCTCTTACTTTGACGTGATTTCATTTAGTCTTGTTTTCCTTAGATAAGTTTAACTTCCAAGAGACAGGACTTGAATTAGGCGGCATCGCTTTTAAATCGGTTTCACTCGGACTGTCAATTTCCATCCCTAAAGCGCTCATGTGACGTTACAGTAGGTAGAGAAAAATTGGCACGTTTGGTTTTCATACAAATGCAGGAACTCGGGGTATCTATTTCGATATAAGTCTGTGATGATACCTAAGTGCTGTGTTCCTTGCTGTTTGCAGTGTGTGCAACAAAATTTCTAATCGCAGCTATTAAAACCGTGGATGTTGTAAAAAGCGACTAATGTTGTAGTTCAACTTGCCACTTTTATACCCCTTCAGTCAAATTTTGGACCTGAAACTGAG
Organism: Adoxophyes honmai; assembly: GCA_005406045.1. Taxonomy (NCBI): domain Eukaryota; kingdom Metazoa; phylum Arthropoda; class Insecta; order Lepidoptera; family Tortricidae; genus Adoxophyes; species Adoxophyes honmai. The sequence continues at coordinate 91,983 of BHDV01013122.1, forward strand.
TTTGTGGCTACGAACCCTGAAATAGTATTGTCTTTGTGATGTGTAATGTCTTTATATAGCCGTATGGTGTCAAATTTCAAATAACACCTCTCTATTTCTTTCGAGGAAGTCGTAAAAGGCGAATAAGGTTAAGGTATTTTTTAGGCGATAGACTAGCAAACTGTGACTTTTATATCTCCCAATTTAACCTAAAAAATATGCTAGAAGTAGCCACGATATGTGAAATAGTCATGGTTTTGTCTATGCAGAGTTTGGTGTATTCTGCCTACCCCGTTTGGGAATACAGGCGTGATATATGGGTGTCTTTATATATATCGTGTTCTATATCCCAAGAATCCCAACTTCACTTTCTTTTATTTGTCTTTTTCAATAATGGAATTGAATCGAACAAAAGCTTACTGATTTATTAATTCGAACTACAAATTCAATAGCAAAGTAACGCCTCAAATTCTGTTAAACACAACCCTCAATTAATTTCCTTTTGAAATACAATATCAATAACCACAAAGGTTGAAGAATACCCGCCGATGAACGAAGCGTTTATTTAGGAGTTGACTTTAGATTTATGTTTGCACATTTTTTTTACTTTATTAACTTTTCAAAGATGAACACGATCGAGTAGTTTCATCAGAAAATACCCATCACGCCTGTATTACCTGATGGGGAAGGCAGAGCTCTCAAAACGCTACTTAGACAAAACCATGACTGTTTCACGTTTCGTGGCTTTTTCTAGCATATTTTTCAGGTTTTGAGTTGGCAGGTATAAGTGACAGGTTGCTAGCCTGACGCCTGAAATATACCTTAACCTGATTCCTTAGTCGCCTCCTACGACATCAACGGAAGAAATGGAGAAATGCTGTTTTAAACCGACTCCAAACGGACGAATTAAATAAGTATGAATAGTATACAACTGTATATTACTTACCTGTATTGGTATTCAGTATTCCTGTATGGTGTCAAGATCTTAGAATAACACTCCTGTGGATGTTGTAAGAAGCGACTACGGTTAGGTATGCTTTTTGGCGACAGGCTAACAACCTGTAACTATTCAACCTCTTCCATCTTTGCAAACGTGAAATTATGCCAAAAGTGGCTGCAAAACGTGAAATAGTCATAATCACTGTTTTTTCTATGTCACGTTTGCTTACCTCATTTGCAGTGATCGACGATCGGATGCATTTTATGTCACTTGGACGTTTGACATCATGCATAGTAATGACTATTATGGATAAGTCAGTGTTATTTAAAATAAAAACCATTTTTATTCAAAAATAACTTAATTCAATTTGCTATAGTAAATAATCATTATTTTTTTCTACGTCAACAAATGGGTGAATATCAACACAGAAAAAAAAATCAGTTTCGGTGACGTATTTTTTTGTATATTTTAACAGAAATCATACTTTTTAGTAATACCACTTTATTTGTAAACTATTTTATTTACTAAAAGATTAGTATTATCACTTTAGTTCTGATAAAATGTAGAAAAAAAATGCGTCACCAAAACTGTTTTTTTTTTTCTGTGTTGATATTCACCCAGATGTGAGAGGTGCATATTCGTAAACTGATATTTCGTTGTTAACATACTTTAAGCAGGTAATATTTTTTGTCGAGAATTTAAATAGTCTTGTCCATGTAATAATTTCGTCAACGATTTGACATAAAATGCTTCCGATCGCCGATCTCTACTCATTTGATAACACAGGCGTGATACAGTCACGAACCGGGATTGTTGAGCCACTTGCCACTGTTCGCAATTTAGACGTGTAATCAATGACCGATGTGATGGACTAGATGTCAGCTATTGGAGTAGTATTACACGACCAATTGACAAACATAGGTAAGTGGCTCAACAATCCCGGTTGGCGATGGTATGTATGTAAAAAATCTTAAAGCGTCTCCTTCATAAGTGTTTGCCGTCCCCAATGGGTCATTGTCATAACCCTAAAAAAACATGTCCATTTGTAATTATATAAGACATTTTTAATAATTGCATTCAATTTACATCATAACTATAAAGTACAGCAAACGTACTAGACTATACTATATCATATTTTCTATAAATGTAATTATTTGTTTTGTTTATCACCACAAATGTAACTGAAAGTCCACTTCGGTGGACTGTCCGGATTCCACCTGTTAATAGAATGTGGCTTTAAAAAAATACATCTCTTTTATTATTGTACAAAAATGCCATTTTTTCCTAATCAATGTATGATTTCCATTTAACATTATTAGGATTTAAAAAATTAGATGGAAATAAAACACATTTTTTGCATCATTGAATCTTGTCACAACATTTTTTGTCTTTTTGGTGGACATTACTTTAAATTCTAGAAAAATTAGGGAAAAGTCAAATGAATAGACCGGGACATATAATTTAACTCATTCACTATCGTACTATCCCTGTTAGCAGCCATTTTGCCGTGACTTGTGCGCAGCAGACGATATTGTTGTGTTAACAAGAATATTTGGTGGTGTCAATGTTGAATTGTCTTTCCGGTTACTGCTGTATTTTGTAAGTACATCGCTATAAATCCACCAAACGTTTTTAATAATTAGTTAAGCATTCAAACATTGTAAATATGCCTTGCCTCTTGAATAATCCTTTAAATGGCTGGTGTTGTGAATGATATTGCGGAGAAAGTCCATTCGGTGGACGTCTTTTTGGTGGACTTTTTGTAAACCCAAACGATAAATGATTGTATTTTGATTGATTTCTTGTAATTTGGTTTAATTTTTTATTATAACTTTAAAAACTAGCTTCTGATTCCTTTTTTGTTTTATCCGTAAATGACAAGTGACTGAATACATGTTTAAATGTAAATTCTGTAAAGGTAAAAAAAAACTGTAGAAGATTTAACAAAAACATACAAAATAAGCTTTGGAGGAAAAATGGAATGATGCACGACGATGCAGAAAAAAAAACAATATACAAAAAGAAACTTAAAAGTACATCGCACGCAAAATACTGCCTTCGATTCTAGTTATTTTAGTACCATGAAATGGGTGAACGTATTGCAGTGAAAAACAGAAGAATGTTGAAAGCAAAGAAACTTACTTACTTAGAATGAAGTTGATGACTTCAGAATGCAGCAACCATTAAAAATTAGTGAGTGCAGTCTGTTTGTTGATTGAAAAAAATGTTCATAAAAGTATACAATTTTTGGACGTATATTCTGAAAGTTTGGATACGTCAACGTTAAAACAAGGAAGAGCCACCAAACCCCCACTTTCATACATACTTCTTGAAGACTTGAAGGCTTCCTAGTCTTCGGAGGACGAAGGCATATTTGGTCCACCGAAAAGAATTGTCATTTCGGTAGACAGACACAAAATATTTTTTATATACTTTTTGAATGTATTTACGTGTCTGATTGTTCATGATTATGAGAATATATCATGAACGTTATTTTTTTTTAACATGTTTACAATTTTTGATTTGTTTATTTATTATTAATTAACATAATTAGTCCACTTGGTGGACATATTAGTCTTTTTGGTGGAACCAAAATATCGTTATTTCGTTTTAAATCGTTTTTTTCGAATAATTGATCTCTGAATGATACTCAGTTCTGTTGCAAATTAGAGTAAGAGTCGTAATATACCTTTGATTTTTATAAATCACGTGTTTCATTTTTTAGCGAAAAAAATTGCCAGGCTTGACAATGACCCCAATAGGTTTTTAAGTTGGTACGTCATTACCCAGTGAATAGACTCGCGGTCGAATGGCTCTATTGGGAGCCATTGTCCCATGATGGATCGAGCCGTTTTAATGTCCAAAACCGATTAATTCAGTACTTCTATTGTCGAAAGTTTGTTTAGAGAAATTGAGTGTAGTGGTTCGGAAATTGGACGCCTACAGGTTTAGAAATAGCAGCAGTCTACAGCCTTAGGGGCAGCGCAGACGACAGACTTTTTGTGCGATCGAGTCTGCGGCGCACAAAAAGTCTGCGTGGATTGAATCCATTGTGTGCCGGACTTTTGACGCGTCGTCTTCGTTACTGCATATAATTCCATAGGTTCTATTTTCACAGACTAAAAAGTCCGTCGCGGATAGTCTGTCGTCTGCGCAGGGCCTTAGGTTTCTTTTGCAGACTATAATTATTATTGTATGCCGAAGTACGGTCAAACCAATTGATACGTCTACCGCAGAACTTTGTAATAATAAACTTAACAAAGTTTTTCATATCAGGTGTGGGGTCGGGTTTAGAATAACTTTTTAAAATTTCAAAATGCAAAACGCACTCGTACGTCAAAACTATTGACTTTATGAAAAAAACATAACACACAAATTGTAGCCAATTGTCTTTAGTTTTATTTTGTTTAAAACTGTTTTATCGTAAAATGAGTCAGACAGGAGATATTGTCAAAAAACTAATTTTACGCGTGAATTTTTCCAATATGGCGGCGTGAGCGGCAAAAATACGAGGTGTCAAAGTTGAAATTCTGAAAGAGCACATCAATACGTAACTATAAAATTACCAATTTTCAAAAACTCCCGGAAAACTTTCCGGACAGAACTACTAAATGATTGGACCAGTGGTGGTGGTTGGGGTTAATTTTTTTTCTTTCTTTCTCTCTTTTCTAGACCAAAATATTTTAAAACGGATGTAATCACCCAGACTCACCAGTACGTAAAGACCCATAGTTTCAGAAATAATGCTTCAGACAGTTACACCGGTTGATACAGGCTGTTTCAAATGCTAATAAATTCAAGATGGCCGCCTGTCACTTCACGCTTGGGGGAAATCTGGGTGCATTGGGCATACATTCGGGGTATTCAAACAGTTGAAATTAAGCCTCCATTTCTTACATAGTTTTCGTGAGGGAAATAAGTTAAAGTGAGTATAAAGGATAAGTTATCATAAAATAGAAAGATTAAAACCTAGATAGACTTATTTTTACACCTCATTCAAAAGAGGATTTTTTGGTTTCATGTTTTAGATTTAATTCAGGTTAATTAAACTTTATTTCATAACTTCATCACTACTTAATATAAAATTATGATTCGCTTCCCGGTGTCTGCCTTTATATAGATAAATATGCTTAGTTTAGATCTTTACATCTACGCAACGGAGTTTTTACGCTATTTTGATTGAAGAGGAAGATAATACAAATGTATACTTAAAAAAACAAATGTATACGTAAAATTATGATTCGCTTCCCGGTGTCTGCCTTTATACAGATAAATATGCTTAGTTAGATCTTTACATCTACGCAACGGAGTTTTTACGCTATTTTGATTGAAGAGGAAGATAATACAAATGTATACTTAACATTTTATGTATAGCACACGAAATGTCAAATCAACAAAACCACGACAATCTTACGCTTCGTGGCCACTTTTAGCATGATTTTAAGATTAAAGTAAAAAAAAACTGACAGGTTGGTAGCTAGTCGCCTAAAATACACATTAAACGTCTTTTCCTCAGCCGCCTGTTGCGACATCCATGGAAGAAATAGAGAGATTATAATTCAAAGCCTGAAAACACGCGGACATAGCATTTTGAAATTTCCTCTAAAATTTGGTTTAAACTACCCAACGCACAAAGACCATAAGTTTCAGCCGACAACATTGCGTTCATTTTTCAATCCATCCCATAAACAAACAAGCTAATACTTGCCCATTTTTTCAACAAACCCCTAAAACACGAAGACTAATAATCGTCCATAAATCAAATTTCCCGGACAATAAGATTCAAAACACTTCAACGCGATTCTCTGCGTTAAATTGAAAGAACTTGGCCGGCATTATAAGCATTGTTTGCGTACATTAATTACAGAGAAAGTGATTAATTGACCTCTCTGAGTAGTAAATTATGTTAGAGAACAGCGATCGGTATCTTGTCCAAATTGGTCGTAAAATAATGTTCTAGTTCAACGGATTTTTAAGTGGAATTGAAAGATATTTCAAATTTGGTAATGTTCCGTACGCTTCTTTCCCAGAGGCAGAAAGAGACCACTTTGTTCCATTTGCTACGATCCTGAGATACCACTTTTGGGTTATTCACATTCATTAATCTCGTCTCACAATAGCTCGTCGGTTTCGTAAACCATCCCCGATTTGGTCACGGAACGTCCGTTTAGGTCTACCCCATCTAAGGTAAATGTACCAATGCTCGACACTGACACGCTCTATTTCTACTGCATTTATTCCACTTTAATGCTTCTTTTTTATGACCGATATGGTGTCGGGTTTATTGACACCTCTCCTTTTCTTTCGAGGATGTCGTAAAAAGCGACTAGGGGAAACTAGGGTAATGTATATTTTAGGCAAAAGGCTAGCAACCTGTCCGTATCATACACCTGTTTTACCTAATCTAAAACCTACAATACGTTGAAAATGGGTACCTACGAAACGTAGAACAGTCGTGGTTTTTTTTCTTTTTAATAATTTGTGTTCTGCTTACCCTATTCGGGAAAAGAGACAAAATTATGTGTGTATGTATGCTTCGTTTGCTGTACCCAACTGTCGCTACCGTACCAACATTACTAATTGTAAGTATTGGTGCTTACCCAATAGTACTTAAGTACAGTCACGAACCGGGATTGTTGAGCCACTTGTTGTTCGCAATTTAGACGTGTAATCAATGACCGATGTGACCGACTAGATGTCAGTTATTGGATTAGTAGTTAACGACCAAGTTACAAACAGGTAAGTGGCTCAAAAATCCCTGTTCGCGATGGAACCTTTGATGAAAAAAATCTTGGTTCTAATTTGTCTTAATGCTAATAATGCAGTTAAAAATACTTAAGTTAATAAACATTTATTTACTTGCCGTAATTATTCACGACTTTTAATAACAACCCAACTTTTAGTTAGTTTTAGCAGCTTTTAGTAACTTTGGTAACTTTTAACAACTTTTAGTAACTTTGGCAACTTGTAAAAACTTTTAGGAACTCTGGTAACGTTTAACAACTTTTAGTAACTTTGGTAGCTTTTCGCACTCACCAGCTATAGTGTAAGCGACGACCAGCACCACGACGCCAACATTGCTGAACAGGAATGCCAGCAAATTGCGAAGGAAGTCCCGCACTCGCGACGCGAACCTTCTCTTGCGTCTCGGCATGCTATCATCCTGTAAAGAAGAATAGATCGATACAGGACACAGTGGAGCTCAAAATACAGTAAAAGAAAAAAGTGCAAAAAAAAATACAGCACAGCATAATCCAAATCATAATAAATCTCTACTATACAGGATGGCTGGATATGGACCGTGAATATTTTAACTAGTGGTCGGGACAATGCCTCTGAAAACCCGTGATTTTTTTCCCGGAATTTTCATGTCAAATTTTGTTTTACGAAAATCTGAAAACATTTCCCCGTCCTTTGTACTTCGGCTTTTAGTCAACCGCGTAGCATCGCAATGTGGAACGATTGCAGGTACGGGACATAAAGTAGGTAAAACACTGGGTGCAAATACCTGAAAAGCGATGGAACATTTGTGTCCCACAAGGTCAATAATGACCATTTTCAGGACACGGTCAATTTCCGGCCACTCTGTATACGTCCCGACGCAATAAATAAGTGGGCCTACCTACATTGAGAAACTTCTATCTCTTTAGAGCATTTATAATATTTACAGGAACATCGTAAAACAAATGAAATTGACAAAAGAAACAAAATCATTTCAAATTTGGAACAAGTTGTCGCCGGCTGGTGGTGCGAGCTACTGACGCCGAGGTGCAAATTGTTAGTGGATTTTAGTTTTTCCCATGTTTCGGCCGTTTTTTCTAATTAATAATTATGCATTAAATATTTGATTATCTATGAAGTGCCGACAGCAATTACATACATTAAAATCTCACCTGTATATAAGGTTGTCACCATCTTGGCCCCAAACAACACGGCCTAGCTGCCATAACAGTTGGCTCAGTGAAAGTCCTTTTCTACCATAGTTGTAGAACTGGAGCCAGCTAGCTTACTGTCATTTTACTGGTCACTGTTGTTTTCATTGATCGATTGTCTTTTTATTCTGAAACAAAGAAAAATATTTTGTAACCAGAATAGAATGTCACGTTGGTGTGGTCAAGTGGAGCCCCCTTGAATCCTTTTTTTATTTTAGTTTAATTATTTACTTTTATAACAGGTATTCAACTTAATATTCTGGGATCATTTCAAGTGTAGCCCTAGTAGTAGGTAGGGTAGCCCAATTTACATCGACCCAAAAACACCAAAAAATCACGATTATTGTATGGAAGCCCGCCGTGAATAATTTTATTATTTTCTTTTCTGTATTTTTCGTTATACAGGCAATAGAAATACATAATCTGTGAAAATTTCAACAATCTAGCTAGCACGGTTAGCGAGCTATAGCCTGGTGACAGACGGACGGACGGACAAACGGATGGACAGCAAAGTTTCAGTAATAGGATCCCATTTTCATCCTTTGGGCACGGAACCCTAAAAACGGTGAACATTTTCTTAATCTTTAAAACCTTTTAACACCACTGGCGGATACAGTACACAGTGCAGAATGATTGAAACAATCGTTTGTTTATCTGTCTGTCTGTTTACCTGTCTGTTTGTTTGACACGTGCTTCTCGCGCGTCGAGGGCCGTGTTTAAAACCGGCTTAGAATAAATACGAATTACACGGTTTCTTCAATATTTTACCTAGTCAAACTGATTTATATTCATTGCTACGCGGGAATTGCTATTTTGACTTGGACTCGTTGTTTTGGACAACATGTAACGTTTTATCTCTGCTCCTATATTGCCTTAAGCCCGTCACAGACTACGCATATACGATAATATTTGATCTGCGTATAAATGCCATTTTTCCATATGTCGATGTCAAAAGATACCTGACGGTAAATCTGCGCAGTGTGTGGTAGTTCATTGAAATTGTATAGGGAGCGATATTGACAGATATATGTTCTGTAACAGATTATCTTACCGTATCTGCTTAATGTGTGACGAGCTTTAAGAGGAAATGGAGCGGTCATATTTTGTATGGAAACGTAGTCCCCTGATTCCTCGCTGGATATTACCCGTAGAACAATGATTTTTTACATCAACAATCTAATGATATATTAGCATGTTCCTATGTTTTCCTTTTTTTCTTTATTGAATTATTAAAGGAGATATTAACCTTCAAAAACATGAAAAATTGGTAAGTTTTTTCCGTTGTGTTCAAACCTCTAGAAACCAATTTTAACACAATTATATCAAAATATAAGAACATAGAAACACAGTTATGACATTTTTTAAACATTTAATGAAAAAACATATTTTAATCGGTTAAGTTTTGGAGAAGAAATCAGGGGACTACGAAACGTTGTTTTTGAATAATTTTCATAGGTATTTTCGGTCCGAGCTGTAGTTGTTCTTATCGCACTCGACGTCGTCTGGGCAGGTCACGGCGCGACAGCAATAGATTTAGCAAATACCTATTTTTCAATTCCCTCGACCTGCATATTTCCTCTTAATAGGGACAATTTTTCGATATTATGTCATGATTTATGGGTGCATTGCCTACTGACACAAGTTGCATTTTTTTTACATAACGGCCCAAGATTGTATGAATTCATATCCATTCATGGATGTCAGTCTCCTTGAAAGCGATCGTGATTCTGATACACCACGCCCTTATCTTCAAATGGGATGCAGAGCACACAAAAGGCTACATAGACAAAACCGCGACTACTTCATGTTTGGTGACCACTTGTACAGTCGAGTTCATAAATATATGAGCAGACAAATGCCAAATATGTAAACTTTTGCACCTTATTGTCAATGTCATAAAGGTGTACAGATATTTTTGAACCCTCAGTTTTGCTCATATATTAATGAACTCGACTGTATCGTATTTTATGGTTATAAGTTGGCAGGTAAAATAGTGACGGGTTCCTTCGCCACTTACGACATCCACTCAAGAAATGGAGAGGTGATATTCCCCCGACTCCCCCACAGGCAACTTTAAAGTAATGTTAATAAGTACACCCTGTATATAAATATATGACCACAGATACAGGGTGTACTTATTAAAATTACTTTAAGGAACAGTCAAGGACTTTACACCATAGAACCTTTTCAAAGAAAAGATCATTACGATTTCCCTTGATAATTAATGGGATGTCACTATGACGTTTACTGTGAATTGATTCCATGGTGGTTCATGAATTAAAGTCCTTGACTGTACGCTCAGCGACCGTGTTCAAGCCGACTCGCACTTGACCGATTTGTTTTTTTTATACCTATCAAAAAACCGACATCAGCTGTAAAGCTAATACAGTAGACAGGTTTATTTCTATAATTTACAATAACAAACGCACGAAACGCGGTGATCTGCCAATCCAACAGCAATCCTAAATCCAAGTCTTCTTTCGTTAGAAACTGAACTAATACTCCTTGAGATAAGGTAGAAATTTTAATGCGTTACATAGAAAGATGGAACCTTGTTCCAGTGAGGTTGTGTCTGTCACCGGTGACAGCTCGCGGTGACAAATTGACGCTCTATTTATACACAGGTGCCATTGAAGCGTAGATGAAGAGAACTGTAGATTCGTTGGGCTATTTTATAAAAAAATATATCAACTTGAAAAATAATAGTTTTTTTTTACTCAGAATATCGGGCGTAATTGACACGAGTTGAAAAGAAAGCCCTGAAATATAGAAAAACGCACCATTTTATAATTTACAAGCTGTGCCCGCGACTCCGTCCGCGTGGAATATTGACTAATTTTCCCTGTTTTTGTCACATTTTCCATTGTTTCCTCACTCCTATTGGTCGCAGAGTGATGATAAATAGCCTAAAGCCTTCCTCGATAAATGGTCTATCCAATACAAACATAATTTTTCGCTTCCAACTTGTAGTTCCTGAGATTAGCGCGTTCAAACGGACAAACTTTATAATATTAAGTATAGATTTATAAATCTACCCCACTTTTATAAAGGTACAAATTTTGGGTTTTTTTGATGTCTGTTAAAAAAATTAAGAAAGAGGTATAAATAGCGACAGGTGGCTAGCCTATCACCTAAAATATATCTTAACCTATATCCCTAGTAGTGTCCGACCGAAGGTACAATTTTGGCCGAAGCCGAAGCCGAAGCCGATTAATCGGCTTTCATCAAAACCTTCGGCCGAAGCCGAAGCCGAAGCCGAAGGTGTGTTGACCCCATGTTGACCCTAAGAAATACGAGAATTTGCTAATAGTAAAAAAAACGGCATGAAATTATGCGCAGTTTTCGTTCCTAAATCAAGTGTGACTATGTTGTTATGTCATGTGTTGTCAGTAATTTATATAATTAATTGCAAGTAATGCGATCGGGCCGGCGAAATGCTGCCCTGATAAGCGTTGCGCACTATTCGTCTCGCTCTGGCATCGTTTGTTCAATTTCAAATCACGATTTGCAAACCTTCGGCTTCGGCCAAAGCTTCGGCCAAATATTGGCCGAAGCCGAAGGTTTGGCCGAAGGTCGATTTTTTGGCCGAAGGTGGCCGAAGCCGAAGCCGAAGCCGAAGCTTCGGTCGGACACTATTCCCTAGTCACCTGTTACGACATCGGAGGAAGAAATGGAGAGTATTTAAAACCTGACACCGCGCGGCATAAGTATTATTTTTAAAAATCTAAACTACCTTTACACATTTTGAGGTTTGATCGGAAATGAAAATTGTTATTTTCTATTTAGAAAACAATTAACATTTCTATGAAAATTAGGCCACATTTTAACTTTTCGCCGTCACAAAAATATTTTTTTATGCTTTTAACCTTTTAGATCATTATTGTGTAGTGTCACGTTTAGATTAATACTGTATTATTTTGAAGATTTTACTCGTTTCTATTTTGTCGTCATCCGACGTCGCAACATGGCTTGTATAATTTTATTCCTTTTATTAATTTCTTTGTGTGTTTGTTTTTATTATTGCGTATGTACAGCCGTGCTCTTTTTTTAAAACCCTATGTCTAATCACCGATCTATTCCTTCCCCTAATCTAAACAGTAATGTGAGTCGAGAGACAAATGAAGAGCGCGCAGCTTAGCCTCAGACAACTGACGGGTATCGGCGGAACATGGCGGTATTACGACTTTCAGCAGGGTAAACGTTCCCGTAGTGGAACAAAACGGATACACTCACGTTTTTATAGCGAGTTTAGCTCGACATGTTTGGGGTCAATTCAAAATCCATCAGGAGGAACGAGAGAAGAAAGAAATAGCGATTAAGTGAGCTTTTATCCACACACACAGACATCTCGATATAAAATCGTGAGTAATCCGTTTTTTCACTATAAGCGAGGCTATCAATAGTTTCATGTTTAAACTTTCCAATATAAATCGCTGTACTAGTAGTCATCGCCATACATTGATTTGACACTATAAAAATAAAAATGCCATTGCTTTTAATTACTTTAAATTTCAATAGAAAAATCCTAACCTCTTCATTTTTAAACAAAAAAAAAACTGCTCCTTGTTTCCTTCGAATACATCTTACTTACTGTAATATGTTGATTTTCTTTTCTTCAAAGATAGCAGTATTATTAAAAACTATTTACCGGAAAATTTGCTCATCAAAATTAAACTATTTTTAAAGCCATTATTTTCCTCTCAAGTAATTACTTAATAATCCCCGAGGAAAAGATTTTCCTTGAAAATAACTAAAACCGAGGCAAGAATCTTCTAAGATAACCACTTATCTGGCCACGGTTATCGAAGCAAAGGATATTTATAACACCGAGGGCTTTAGCTTTGACAAACAAAACCATTAATTATAGTCAAACAAAACTAATCATCAATTTTAATAAAGCAACTCGCTTCAAAAATTCTAAAATAATTAGACCACGCTCTAAAAATGAAGACGTTTCAAAACTAAATTTATATTTTTGTCACTCTAAATGTGTAATAAATTTAGAACAGAAGGGAAATCGCTGTCAATTGCTATAATTTAAATCTACGCACGGATTAATTTGAATTCTAAATATATTTGATGAACTAATTTATGAGCTGGATAGGACAGAAGTCAGGTTCGCTCCAACCGAATGGGCAAACTACTAGTACGGGTAATATATCGCCAAAACGGACTATAGCTCGACGGACGCGGTAGCAGAGGCGAGCGAGCACTTCGTAGTGACATACTCGCAATATGACCATACCTCACTACCTCTTCAGTCCCCTCTGGAGTCTGTTGAACAGTCAAGGACTTTAATTCGTGACCCGCCATAGAATCAATTCACAGTAAACGTCATCGCATTAATTATCAAGGGAAATCGTAATTATTTTTTCTTTGCAAGGTATCTAAATATGGTGGCTCATGAAATAAAATCCTTGACGTACCTCGCCCTTTCTACCACAAATCTTATTCCCAAGGATGCTAACGAGGTGTACTGCATAGACGACGCAGCAATACACAAGACTGCGGGTGAACAAATTCATTGCTTGTCGTTCGTTTCAGTGACGAATGTTCGCCGCGGTTGATGTGAACCGCAAAGACAGCGAAAATAATTGGAAAGTGTGTCAACATAGACGAAGTTTTCGTCCAATAATTAGTCTTGTTTGAAGATTTTATTAGATTCGCAAAGTTTATTTAATATTCTTGATCCATATTAAAAGCAATATTTAGGCCATATAAATAATTGCTAGACTTTTTTTATATCTTCCGTTCCAATTATTTTATTTGAGATAAAGATTATTTCCATTCTTTAAAAATTGAAGAAAATAATTATACCATGGCCACTTTAATTGAAAACGGGACCCTCTAATACTGAGACTTCGTCGTCCATCCGTCCGTCCGTCTGTCAGAAGGCTGTATCTCAATTTCACAGATTATTTTATTTACTACACGGATCTAAACACAGCCTTTAAATCTTGGAAATAGGTTAAGATATATTTTAGGCGACAGGCTAGCAACCTGTCACTATTATACAGGGTGAAAATGAAATCCGTAACGAAATTAATTCCTGATACTCAGAATCACTAGCACAATACGATGGTAAAATAAAAA
>BHDV01013122.1:111412-154925 GCA_005406045.1 Adoxophyes honmai
TTTTTTGACGCTTGATTTTTTAAAGCAATAAAAAAATTTGCACATAAGTGGAGTTACGTACTTCTTCCACTGACGGTGCGATTTGTTTCTTACATGTGTATCATCAGAAACTGACAACCCTATCCCAGTATTTACACAACCCAGAGTTTATCTGGTACGTGTATGCTCGAGTCTCAACTGCTAATTTGTATTGATCTAACAAGGTATAGTGATTCATAGACGTAAAGACTTTAGTTTGTGTTGGTTACCATTTATCTATGCTGTGGATTAGGAATTTGTGCTTATTTTAAAGCACGTCTGTGCCTGTAAAAAAAAACTGGTCGAGTTCATAAATATATGAGCAGACAAGTACCAAATATGTAAACTTTTGCACCTTATTATTATCAATGTCATAAAGGTGTACAGATATTTTTGAACCCTCAGTTTTGCTCATATATTAATGAACTCGACTGTAAGTGCAAGTCGATGCGAAAGCTTCCGTACCATTACTCCATTTAATTTAAGATTTGAAATTTCAACGGTTTTTTTTCTGGAATTCAAAGGTAAAACTAGATATGATTAATGCAATAACACTCATAACTGTTTGTTATAATGATTTCAATACAAACGGTATCAGTAATTACGGCGATGCCTTGTGTTTACTCAAAAATGTGTGAGGTTTTGACACATAAATTTCAAATCTTAAATTAAATAAAGTATAGGTAATAGAATGGCAAATTGTCTGAAAACGCCTGTAAAACATTTCCTGAAAATTTTCATTATTGACCTTATGGGAGACAAATATGTCACCGCTTTTTAGGTCATTGCGCCCTGTGTTACCTACCTTACGTCCCGAACACACAAGTCCCGTTAGACGGCACATACGCACTTGCAATCGTTCGACATTGCGATCCTACGCTATTGACTAAGCCGTAGTATAAAAGACGGCAATATTTTCAGATTTATGTTTTTTTTTCGTGAAAATTCCGGAAAAATGCTTTACAGGGGTACAGCCGCGTATACACGACCACTGGTTAAAATTTTTAGGGTACATTTCCGGCCTGTATATTATTTCTTGGAGCATTATCAGCATTATTTTGTATCTCATATTTTGACAATATTGCCTCCGATTTGTTAACCTATTAGCACATTGGTTAGATGTACGTATCAGTTCGTAAAACCTGCTCTTGCGATGGGATCAGGTACCATCGCGAACTGGGATTGTTGAGCCACCTACCTATGTTTGTTACTTGGTCGTGTAATACTAATCCAATAGCTGACATCTAGTCTGTCACATCGGTCATGGATTACACGTCTAAATTGCGAACAGTGGCAAGTGGCTTAACAATCCCGGTTTGCGACTGTACCCATCTTAATATATCAGTGACTAAATCGATTATTATTAATCTATCTAAACAGTGATCCTCAAACTGTGTCTCGACAAATGACGGCTATGGCGGGTGGTGGACGATCAAACTATTAATAAGTATCTGGGCATATTAAATGTTACAACGACGTAAAGGCGGGTTCACATGTATCAGCACTAATGTCTTTTCCCCAATTATTTTGGGTCTTTTCGTAACTTCAGCTATTGTTATTTACTCATAATCGCGTTTTACACAATTTTTCAAATACAGCTGCGGAGAATTATAGTGCAAACAATTTGAAGAATTATTGAAGAAACAATAATGTCATGAGGTGTCGAATAATATTTATGTAGAGCATTCATGTAGAAAAGGCAAAATTGTTGAACCAAAAAAATAATAATCACGCTATTAGGTATTGTTGCTTCTTCACGGTGAATTGGCTAGACCAATCATAACAAAATTTGGTAAACAGAAAGCTGACACCCTCATTTAAAACATAGAACATTTTTTAACCCGGAAAATGTATAGATTATTTTGTAAATGTCCCAATTTTACGCTGACGTCGCGGGCAACGGTTAATATAAATTAACTGAAGCTGCCACTTTCTTCACCGCCTCGTTTTATGTCTATTACTTGAACACCTATGTCAACAAATTTATAATACACATTTAAGTTTTTAGGGTTCCGTACCCAAATGGTAATAACGGAACTTTATTACGTACTGAAATCTCGTTGTCCATCCGTCCGTCCGTTCGTCACCAGGTAGTAATGTCAAGAATGGTTTAATATGGAATAGATAGCCGTGCTAGCCCAGCGGTTCGACCTGCGGCCTCTCAAGCAGAGGGTCGTGGGTTCACACCCCGGGCTCGCACCTCTGAATTTTTCGGAATTTATGTGCGATATCGAATTTGATATTTATCACGAGCTATTCGGTGAAGGAAAACATCGTGAGGAAAAATACACACAGCAACGAAGTAATTCAACGTTGTGTGTGAAGTTCCCAATCCGCACTGGGCCCGCGTGGGAACTAAAGCCCAAGCCCTCTCATATTGAGTGGAGGCCTGTGCCCTGCAGTGGGACGTATATAGGCTGATGATGATGATGATGATGAGATAGCTGAAATTTTCTTAGATGATGTATTCCTATTACAAGTACTAAAAATAAATAAATAAATATTCAATGGGCTTCTACACAACAAACTTGAATTCTTCGATCGCTAGTCCGACTCGCACTTGGCCGGTTTTTTTGTCCGTGCTCACACCTTGGTCGGTCGGCTTAAAATCTAGTCAATCTTCAGCCTTGAACACACCTTTATTATTTGAAACCCCATAAAAAACCAGCGCCGTATTTTATCGACGCTCCAACAATAAAAGTTTTTGGCACAACGCACACAGGTAAGTTAAATATTTCCACGCTAAATTAGTCGAAAACCCACATCGAATTTGAATCTTAAAGAGCTGGCTGTAAAATTCTAATCCGATTGGCTTCTGTTTACGGGACACGTTAAAAATATGTATTACGCTGTCACTGAGCTTCGGATCGCGTTTCGGGATCGGTTTCGAATGTTTTTGCGTCGGAAAAGTTTGGGAATTTTAGATTTTTTTCGTTGTTCTTTTATTATTGTAATGGCGGGCTTCGTAAATATTTTTAATAAATTTTACCGCTCAAATTACAGGTGTTCATTTCGTTTTTAAGAAGTTTAGTTTATTTTTGTGGTTTAGGATTTTTTGCCGTGTGGTGTTAGATTTCGGAAAACACCTCTTCATTTTTTCGGATGTCATAAGAGGCGGCGAAGGAAGTAAGTTAATGTTTATTTTTGGCTACTAGTTACTGAAAACTTAAAAATGCTACAAAACATTAGTTTTAAAGTGATTCTCAGTCATAATTAGGACTTAGCGGGACTCATCAATATTTTTAAAAATGATTTTATTGTTAAATTTAAACTTCACGTAATTAAGTAACGCTAAATAATAAAAAAACGTTAACTCATCATTCGTCGCCTTTCGCGTGCTCTGCCTATCCCATCTTGAAATTCAGGCGTGATGTCATCGCGAACAGGGATTGTTGAGCCACTATGTTTGTAACTTGGTCGTGTAATACTAATCCAATAGCTAACGTCTAGTCGGTCACATCCACGGATCAGAATAAAGAAGGTTGGATAGGCAAAAGTCACACTTTTGTTTGAAAACCAGCGTCGCCACCTGTCTCCCACCAAATATCTCCTTTACATCAACAATAATAATAGATACATAAATTACGCACACTAATACACGTAGAATTGGTTCGCACACTGCATCGAAAGTATGTACAAGAGAGAACTGCGGGTAAGAAAATTCACTACAAACTCAAGCCGCAATCGAGTTGAAGAAGCGTGGTTATATATTGCGCTTGCTTCGTTATCCATTGCGCGTCAAATGTATCTTCTCCCGAAATATTTGCGTACTTCAACAGCAATGTATATTTTCTGGGTCTCTTGGCGTAATTGTTGTTTCTACTTAGAATTTCATAATTAGAAATAGTTTTTTCGAAAAATATACTATAAAACGGAGGTTTTATGCTTATCGGTGAATATAAACTACTCCTTCCTTGATACTTGACGTCTGACTCTTTAACCTACTCGTAACAATCGTACAATACGGCATTTTTAAAGGATTTTAGCGCAGTTCCGCACTGCGATGCAAACAACATGCCACTAAACAAGTATGAACGCGTGGTTCTTAAAGTATGATTGTCTAATCATACCTGTGGTGCGCCTGCCCTGTGCATATTGCCAATCCAACCTTCTTTATCTAATCCGTGGTCACATCGGTCATTGATTACACGTCTAAATTGCGAACAGAGGCAAGTGGCTCAACTAAATCTAATAATGTCACGTTGCTAGCCCGACGCCTGTAGCGTAACTAAACCTTTTACAACACGGGCAGTAAGTACAGCTGGAATACAACACTAAAATATTATCAAAAGAACCCTCTACAACAGTTTAAACTGAATAGCGGTCGTTAGTAATCGTGCGCTCGATAAAGCGAATCGCATAAAGCTCTTTGAAGTGAAACGTCTGCGCCCACGCAGCGCTCGAGCTACGAGTTGTAAATGAATAAGATTATCTTGAAAAATACTTATAACATACATACATATTATCATGCCTGTATTCCCAAGAGGGGTAGGCAAAGCACATGAATTCAAAAATCCAGTGCCACGTTTAGCAAGGGTAACCAGATGATTAAACGTGATATTGCAGTGACAAGTTGCTAGCCAATCACCCACAATATAGGTACTAACCCTTTCCCAGAGTCGACTCTTACGGCACCCACGGGAAGAAAGGGGGAGGTGCTATTCTAACCCGGTACCACACGGGAAATGAATAAGATTATCTTGGAAAATACTTATAACTCAAATCTTGAATCGAGTTCGACATGTTTCGGGGTAATCCGTAGCCATTTAGGAGCCGCGGTTGTTGCTAAACGTACTGCGCGCCATCGCTCTATAGGATTATCACGGCAACACGCTCTAGTCGCGTCGCGCGCGGGATGTCTACCCGTCACTTTCTGACGTCTCTAGTTAGACAGTGAAAGGTATAGTCGCTCGTATCTCTACTTGCGCCGTCGTGCTAAGGCGCCTGTTCTGATGAAACTAATACTGGTGCTCGACTACCCTCCTACTATTTGTAATCTATATAATTTTAAACAAAAAAAAACCGACTTCAAATTAGCAATATTTTAAAAGTATTCTGTTTACTGAATGTAAAATCTTGACTTCATCAACAAATTATCGAAAACGCCGTACATCTCCATATAAAATTTGAAGAGTTCCCTCGATTTCTCCAAGATTCCATCATCAGATCCTGGTTTCGTGCCAATGGGACCAATTTCGAGTTATACCCTTTCGATTAATAAAAAAAATTTGAAAATCGGTCCATGGGTTTTCGAGATATAAAATAGGTCGAATTGAGAACCTCCTCCTTTTTGAAGTCGGTTAATTAGTGTCAAATTTAGGGTAGCACCCTCTCCCGTGTGATGTTGGGATTAGAATATCATCTCTCCATTTCATCTGTGGATGTCGAAAGATACGATTAAGAAAATAGGTTAGGGTACATTTTAGGCGACAGGCTAGCAACCTGTCATTAGATACCTGCCAATTTAAAACTCCTAAAAAAATGCTAGAAGCGGCCACTAAACCTGAAACAGCTATGGTTTTGTCTACGTAGCGTTTTATGTGCTCTGCCTACCCCATTTGGGAATTGCGATGTCCGATAAGGGTAGCAAACAACACTAACAATATCACTTTGTAAAGGCAAGTCCACACCAGCTGTCGCAGCATGTGGAGGAATCGATTCAAAACGAGAGCTATCCAAAATTTTCATGATGAGTGGGTCTCACGAGGTAGTCTCACATGAATGAATAAGATTATGCCTCCTCCCCACTTTTTTCGACAACTTCACGCGCGACCCTCCCTAAGTATGGGGCGGCGCGGCGGGGGCGAGGGACTACAGGCTTCAGCGGGGGCTGCAGAGGCAGCGGGGAATTAAACACGCATTAGATGACAGGATGTCATCGATAATTTTAATCGGAAACCAATCGAAACGCGTTTAAGGTCCGACCACACCGCAGCTTAAAAAACGGTCACGATACGGAATCGGAGTGACGCGTCGTTGCGTACCGTTTTTTTTTCTTTTCAGTATACAACCGTATTTTAAGCACCGGTTTGGAAGGTTTGCGTCAAAAGGATTCCCGTGAAGCACGTCACTACGATTCCGTACCGTCACCGTTTTTAGGCAGCGGTGTGGGGAGCATGCGTCAAAAGCGGTACGCATACGACGCGTCATTGCGATTCCGTATCGTGACCGTTTTTTAAGCTTCGCTGTGGTCGGACCTTTATTCAGTCTATGATGGCAACTCATGATGCGACGCCATCTTCCCTGGCAACAATGACGTGCGCCTGCGACGCTATGACGACAAATGTTGCCATAACCCAGCCTATTCCTAGACACTAAATGATAACACGCTAACCATTTACGAGGCACTGTGTCGTACCAATTTATAATACAGGATGAAATACGTTCGCCAATTTGGCAGCCAATTTTATGAGTTTCATTAATATCGATCGAGTTGTTTTATGGGTACGAAACTACGAACATGTAGAACTTGTTCGAAGTGATGTACGTTATTATATTATTAATTTGGAATAAAGTGTTTTACACAATGACAGTTAGTAAGAGACTATCGTACAACATTACGTACTTAATAACGTCACGCCTCTTTTACATACATACAGAAAGCAATTTGTTTAATTTACTGCGATCCTGACAGAATAATGAACGTAGATGAGGCAAAAGAGGTATAAATACTTATACCTCTTTTGCCTCATCCACATTAATTAATCTCTTCATACATGCTCCTCGGTTTCAAGTATAAATGCACATGTTACTAAAACGTCCCCAATCTAACAATCTGTGTCATAATCATGAAATTCATTGTAATAATCCTTACTACGTCCCACAGCTGGGCAGTCGTTTCCAATCCAGTGTAAATTGGAAACTCCACACGCTATATTAAATGACTTAATCACTGCGTGCAGTATTGCGTATTCCTTGTGATAAATATCAAACTTGACGCACATAAATTTCAAAAACTCAGCAGTGCAAGCATAGGAATCAAACCCGCGACGCTCAGTTGCCTGAAATATTCCTGAACCTATATCCTTAGTCTCGTCTTACGACATCCACGGAAGGAATGGAGAGATGCTATTAGATTTGGATTCGGGTTAGACCGATACCACACAGAATTACGCACCACCACGCACCTGCTCGTAGACAAAACCATAATTGTTTAGATAACATAGCCACTTTCAGCGCAATTTTAGATTATAGTTCTAGAAAATAATGTGTAATAGCGACAGATTTCTAGCCTGTCGCCTAACATTCCATAGTATTTTTTTGTCGCCTCATGCGACATCCACGGAAGAAAATGCTGAGATGTTATTCTACACTCAAACTTCATGGGTAAACTTTAGTTACGTTTCGTCAGGAATTAATTATATCAACTGTCCAGTTACTGCACTTAATTATTTAAACTAGAATTAGCAAACAGCAGCGAAACGTGCAATATTTTAGTTCGGCATAATTTAATATGATTTATTAGACATTAACGACTGCGGGCAAGAGGAATCTCTCAGAAATTATGAAATATGGCCGCCTATGTTTAGAAGGACGTTTTGTCGCACAATGAAGATTTTAAATCATATTAAATCGCATTAAAACTGGCACGCAAGAATAATGATCCAATTAATTTTTATGTGAAAAATGAAAGAAGGGAATCTGATTTATTGTTACTTGAAAGTGATGATGTACTGGGTGATGTAAAAGAGGGAATAGTAAGTATTCTTTGATGCTTATGATGACAGATGATGAAGATTGAACTGATTTAAATGGATAAGATAGAGTTGTTATCAAAATCTGTTTGTGTAAATGATTGTTATGACGGTTGATTTTAAAAGATAAATAATGATAACACAAAAAACAGATATCCAATTTAGGATGGGTCCTATTAATAATTGAATTTATTTATTTATTTAATAATTAATAATGTTGTTAAGAAAATAAAGAAGAAATACTACAAATTACTAAAAACAATTGCAACTATGGAATTAATAGTTGATAATAAAGAAAAAATGCGTAAAACCATTATAAACTAGCCTGGGTCGGTAACCCACTGCTGGGCAAAGACAATATTACATAAAAATTAACCATCATACTTATATCACGTTATATTTTCAAACGGGGCAGAGAGAGCACACAAAACGCACACGAGAACGCAAACCACAAATATTTCACGTTTCTGTATATTTTTTAGGTTTTAAATTAACAAGTATAATAGTGACAGGTTGCTAGCCTATCGCTTGAAATATACCTTAACTTATATCTACGACATCTATGAAAAAATGGAGATTTTGTATTCTATACCAGACACCACGTGGCATTTCTTAAACCTTTAACAATTGCAATTAAATTGTTAATAATTAAACAAATACTTACATCGTTAGTTTCAGGCTCTTCAATTTGAAAACGTTTTAAAGTGATCGCTTTTAACACACTCAAAACATAAACACCAATCCTCCGAACAAAAATAACACCACCACCATTTACCTAAATTCCAGTTTTTCGAAACCACTGCAAAAATTCACTAACCACACTTCCAAGGTTTTCACCGAACGCAATAGAATTTATTATCTGCAAGAGTTCTCAGTTCAAAGTAGCAAAAGTTAACAGGGTATAGACGATATGTCGCCTAGCACAGTTTGTCGCGTTTGTCGGTCCCAGACGAAGTGTTGGTCGACAGGAATGTTGTCGGTTGGCGGCTGAAGCCGACTAACCACAGTCGGCCCGCGGTTTATGCGGGTACAAAGAACAAGATGCGCAGACGCTGCTTTTCTAACGCAAGTATCAAACGCTCCGAGATATTTTCATTCTACAATATCCCCATCTCTTTCGTTAATATCGGCCTCTTCTCTTTTTTCATTAATTGTTGACCTCTCCTCTTTTTTCATTCATTTCAGTTCGTTTCATTTCATTCCTTATGAATTTATCAAGTTGCAACAAGTGACGACAGATGGCCCTGTTCTCTGGCATCATTAAAAACAATTTACCATCGCGAACAGGGATTGTTGAGCCACTTACCATGTTTGTAACTTGGTTGTGTAATACTAGACCAGTAGCTGACATCTAGTCAGTCACATCGGTCATTGATTACACGTCTAAATTGCGAACAGTGACAAGTGGCTCAACAATTCCGGTTCGTGACTGTTCATACAAACCAAAGGTACACATTGCTAATATTCCAGTCGATCAATGAGTTCACTGACGTACAGTAGACTTAGCACGACACCACGCTCTATCGCCTCGCGAGCGATATAGACTGCCTCTCACTTTCTGACGTCCCTAGTTAGATAGTGATTGGTACAGTCTATCACGCGTTTCTCTACTCGCTCCCTGTCGTGCTAAGGCGGCAGGAGTTTGTCTTTCTCTGTCGCGTCTACCCGCATCTTTGGCAGCGGCATCTATAAATACCGTGCGCACGCGTCGCCCGCTTGCGTATCAGTTTTAGTTTTTATTGTGCGCGGTATTTCGGGAGCACTCGGATCGCGACCGGCTTTCGGGTTTACCCGCTCGGGTTAATTCGCCTTCGTAATTAATGTATTCGATAGTGTCAATGGTTTGGGGTCAACTGACGATGAATTTGCAGGTGTAGCTGACCCCTCTGGTGATAATTCGCTGGGTGTACATAAATAGATGCTGCAAATATAAAGCCTCTTAATATAACAAAATATTGCGAATCATAATTAAGATAATGTGGTTAGAAAAAACTGACAGTAAAAAGATACCGCATTACATTGGCTTAGATGATAGCTAGAGTCTATCTAAAGACCATTTTGAAGCACGATTGCCCTGCGTTTGTAAAAGATAAGAAAAGTGTCATTTTAACTATGGAAAAAATAATAATTTTACAACGTAGGTAATGAAAACACTTAAAAAAATCTAGAGCTAGAGCTTGTACCTTCACTCGATTAGATTAATTTATGTATTTCATTCTGTAAATTACATTATACTTAATTTACATGTGTCAGATTTCATCAGATAAGGTTGCTAGCCTGTTGCCTTAAATATACCTTAACCTATATCCTTAGTCGTCTCTTACGACACCCACGAGAAAAATTTAGAGGTTTTATTCGAAACCCGATACCACACAGATATTTTATAGCTTATAAAGTGTCCCACTGCTGGGCAAAAGTCTCTTCTTTTTCTTGCCACTCGTCTCTGATTTTAGCTAAATCTCGCCAGTCAGATCTGAAACGCTCCAAATCGTAACTTGTAACTTAACATAGGAAAAAAAAACATTTTTTTTAATCATTTAAGTTGCTAAGATTCCAGGACTAGGCAAGTATATTTAGGTAAAACCTTTGCTGTATTACTAAGTTTCAAAAATAAAGTCAGTTTAAGGTCTCCTAAATTTCCCATAGCTTAGCTCCAAAGCTAACAACCCCAAGCCCCAAGTACAGTCAGGGAAAATGGATGTTTAGCAGGTTGAGATACTTCTAAAATTGGCCCTATTACTATTTCCAGCCAGTTGCATGACATAAATACTCAATATTGAACTTCATGGTGAAGTTTGTCCTATAATGCAAACAAATTATGAAGGCGGTTAACCTGCTAAACATTCAGATTCCCTGACGGTATCAACGTTTATAACGTCTACAATTTGTGCAATAGCCTTCCACTTTACACTGCATGGCAATATTGCATTTTAATACCAGAGTGCTTACTCAGGCGCCGCATCAAAAATATTAAATGCAAACAGCCAGTTTCAAAGCAAACACTTCGGAACGTTTTAAATGAATTAAAATACGAATTGGATGCATCTTCTGTGTATGTTGTTCCTTTTGATATTTAGCCATCTTTTAATGTTATTAACAGAAGTAGGTAAATGGTGAAAAGGTGTAGAGGATTGCGTTATATTTGAGGAAATGGTGGAACCAATTGTTTACTAACCCGCTAAAGAACGTTATCACAATAAACGTAATAAAGATTTCCTTTGTCGAGCAAAACAATGTCACTATGACATACATACATACATACATACATATCGTCACGCCTCTTTCCCACAGGGGTAGGCAGAGACTACTTTGTTCCACTCGCTACGATCCTGGCATACCTCTTTTGCTTCATCCACGTTCATCAATCTCCTCATACATGCTCGTTCGGTTTCGGGTACTCTTGACCTGACCTGTTTCACAGTCATGTCACTGTGACGTTCACTGTAAATAGGTTCTATGGTTTGTCAGGAATCGAATGGTGTTATGGTATATGGCATGAGCACTTTGTAAAAGTGTGGATAAATAAGTGCACAGAAACTTTATTAAGATTTGCGTATTTATGATTTTTTGACACATTCTTACTGTGTTTAAAATGTCACAGGTATATTCAAATGGAAAAGGCAGGGCATAATTTAAACGTTCCATGGTCAAAACTTTAAGAGGGCGCACACATTTTTTACGAACGTAATATAAGATCAGGTGGGGGAAGAGAAATTCAGGGGCAGGGCAGGGGTAAGAGGCACCACAGACCATAACTCGTCGAGTTATGAGTGATTATGGTCTGTAGAGCCCTCTTATCCCTGCGTTTCTCTTCCCCCACCTGACCTTAGTGGTTTTGGACCAATGTTTAAAAAATCGTGAAATGTAAATTAATTCATATTTAGCCATGAAAAAAATATGGTTAGACTAAACATATTCTGTAAATTTACAATAAAATTGTTTCATTTGTAATTACATTAAAATCAATGAGAAAAAAAATAAAGTAATGGTTCAACTTTCAAATTATGTAAAATGATATTTGAATAATAAAAACCAATAATTTGATTCATGTTAATCCGTTAATCCCCAGTAGACTATATTGTCTATCAGATAATAACAAGTTTATATCGTTTATGGTAAATTTTAATGGCAAATTTTCAAGTGAAAGACAGCTCTGACGCGTATTTTTGTGAAAACCCTTCAACAAATTGGCTAAGTAAAAGAAATCTGTGTTGCTAATAAAATATTTTTTTCCGTTAATCCCTAGAAAAAGAGTTTATTTATATGTTACAGTAGTTTTTCTTTAAAAACTTAAGGATTTATAGCTTTCTAAAGCATTGGAAAAACATCAAAATCACCGAATTTTGTGTGCACGCTCTTAAGCATTACAAGTTTCGCAGTCACATAGCGTGATTTTAGGTAGAAACATAGATTTAAAGTGGTATACTAGTGATAGGCATTCCTTAACCTATTTCTTTAGTCGCCTCTTACGACATCCATGGAAGAAATCGAGAGGTACAGATGTAATGAGAAACTATTTTCCTTCGTAAATTTTCGGGAAAGTTCGTATTTATCGTTTTCTCTCAAATAGCTTTGGTACCTACCCATTTAAAAGCCGTAGGGGTAATTATTGCTTAAAAATGTCGGGAATTCATTCTGTATAATATATGGTAAATACCCAGTTTTAAGTAATAATTGTAATTGTTTTAAGTAATAAAACGATGAATACGAACTTTCCCGAAAATTTACGAAGGAAAAGAGTTTCTCACTACATCTGTATCAATCTAAACCTGATAACATCAACTACATAATTATACTACCCTTAACGACATTAGTAAACATGAAAGCTAGGCAAAGCCTAAATCAAAAGCAAAAACCTCCGATACATTCTGTCATACGGTGGAATAGGATTCGGGAGTATAACGAAATAATGCATGGAAACATTTTATTAGATTTATGTATCGGTTTGCTATTTTGTTTTTGTCCTTGGGGGCAGAGTTCTAAGTCAGATGCTTTGTCTTCTGTATTTATTTTACCGGGGGGAATGTATTGGACGGCCAGATAGCCCAGTGGTTAGAGAACCTGACTTGAAGCTTAAGGTCTCGGGTTCGATTCCCGGTCAAGGCACATGTTTGTATGATGAATTCGAATGTTTGCTCTCGAGTCTTGGATATTTATTTAGTTTAGTAGGTACTAGTATTCAAAAAAAAGCCGTGGTAGCTCAGCGGTTCGACCAGTGGCCTCTCAAGCTGAGGGTCGTGGGTTCAAACCCCGGGCTCGCACCTCTGAATTTTTAGGAATTTATGTGCGATATCGAATTTGATATTTACCACTAGCTATTCGGTTAAGGAAAACATCGTGAGGAAACCTGCACACAGCGACGAAGCAATTCAATGTTGTGTGTGAAGTTCCCAATCCGCACTGGGCCCGCGTGAGAACTATAGCCCAAGCCCTCTCATACTGAGGGGAGGCCTGTGCCCAGCAGTGGGACGTATATAGGCTGGATGATGATGATGATGATAGTATTCAAGGCTGAAAGGAGGCCTATACCCAATAGTGATGAATATGAAGTGGATGATGACGATGATCGTGATGCATTCAAATTATAACTAAGTAAGTAGTGGTAAAGTAGAAACTAAACGTGCTAGTAGCATTTAATTTAATTACTCACTCACGTTGTTATATTTTAGCTTGTAATATTATATAAGCAATGTGTATAATGAATTATATAAGCAATGTGTATAATGTGTGGTGCCGGGTTAGAATAGCACCTCCCCCTTTCTTCCCGTGGGTGTCGTAAGAGTCGACTCTGGGAAAGGGTGGGCGATGGGCTAGCAACCTGTCACCACAATATCACGTTTGACCATCTGGTTACCCTGCATTTGCTAAACGTGGCACTGGATTTTTGAATTCATGTGCTCTGCCTACCCCTCCTGGGAATACAGGCGTGAGAATATGTATATGTATGTATAATGAAGGCATTCTAAACAATACATAGGAAATGTATAGAATGCCTGGGTCGTTCAGGCAATGTATCAAATCTATATAAATATAAATGAATTGCTGTTCATTACTCTTTAGCTCGAAAACGGTTGGACCGATTTAGCTGAGAATTTTAATCCGAACTTACATTTGTACATACTTACATACCTACATACATACTTACATACCTACATACAATCACGCCTGTATTCTTAAATAGGGTAGGCAGAGCACACAAAACGCTACATAGACAAAACCATGTCTATGTCACGCTTCGTGGCCACTTCTAGCACATTTTTTGTAGGTTTTGAGTTAGCAGGTATAATAGTGACGGGTTGCTAGCCTCATAGCCTGTCGCCTAAAATTTAATTTAACCTATGTCCTTAGTCGCCTCTTGCGACATCCACGGAAGAAATGGAGAGTATTTTTATGTGTATTCGCTGATTACTCGAAGACGCCTGGACCGATTTGGAAAATTCTTTTTTTGTCTGAAAGGGTATAGTTTCCAGGTAGTCCGATTGTCAGCATATCTTGACCTGATGATGGAATATGAGGGAAATCGAGGGCAACCCTCAAATTTTATAGGCACAGGTAGTGTTTTTAGTACATTTTTCAAAGCTACACCAGTATTTACGTTTGGCAGTAAAAAAAAGGATTGAGCTGATGATGAAAGGTCAACTCCTTAATTTTTAGGAGTTAAAGGATATTTTTTTTCAATACTGAATGCACCTCCAGACTGGAAATTATAGTTTCAGTAATTAGCCAAGCCTGCTGCTTCTCAAGTGTTGCATTTCTGCTAATGCTCGTTCATCGTGGGGTTTACTTAACAGTTTAGAGGGTTCTAAATCACATAGAGCTATTCCTTCTAAAGCCTTGAATCTGCTGAGAGCTACGTATACCTACTTGATCTTTAGTAAATATGTACATAAACAAGTTTCCTTTAAGGATATAGCTAATTTGAAGTCGGTTTTTTTTGTTTAAAATTATGTACTGTTTTAAACTTTCGTGATTTTCACTCCTAATATTTAATTGATGTTGATGATTAATTGTGATTAATTCCCGCGTATACATAAATATTATTAGGTGAATTTGGTTTTGAAACGCTTGTCGTAGTCTAGGAAAGGTTTAAACGGTGAGAAAATTTTAGAAATATTGCAAAAAAATCCTGCTAAGGCGAAATGGTGTTCGTCGGGCAGGCTAGTTTAAGATATTATATTCAGCGAGTTCGTTGTATGTATTATACAATATTTAACTGCTGCCGCAGTCGGTTACCAAGGAACCAATCAATAATCACCGCCCGCGCACGCCATTGGTCACTCCGCGTGTTGCATGCGCCGACAGCAGTGTGCCATTGGACGTGCTTGACAAACATAACGATAGGGACACACTTAACCCACGTACGCAACGTATACTTTAATAAGGGGGATACTTGTGCACTCTTATCGCACATATACTCCTATACTCGTACTCGTGTACGTATACTCGTACGACATAATATATTTACATCAGACGCTGTTGTTCAGATGCGTTGATGTAATTTGGGAGAGAAGCAAAAATTTGGACATGCTTTAAGCCTTTAGGAGCTACTCAAAAGTGACGAACTGTTAGTTAGTTACAGTTAAAACCAGTTAGGCATAGCAGGTTACAGGGCATGTATAATATGCTTGTTAATTAATAGCAGGTTACATAATACATATAATTATCTGGTTATAAATTTCATAATGCATTGCATATTTTGCACACGTGGAATAAGTGTGTTCCTGCCCTTATGTCACCACGCTCCCATTAACTAGTTATCAAAACGTCCTTGAATATATAAGACAAACACATTCCATTCATTATCGTACAGCAAACTCAGCTTGCTGCACCGACAGAACAACTCTAAATAAAACTAACCAAAGATTTTACGATAGTTGTCGAGATTTTTGTCTGCCGTAAACTGGTTTAGAACTAGATTTCTAGTTGATCGTGTACGCATCATCAATTATTGTAGAAAGAACTTTGTTGATTCGATTATTGTTATTCGTGGTAATCATGTCAATTCCTGTAGTTTTCGAAGATCTCTCAACAGATGTCGTGGCTCGATTAGAGACTTTATTCAAAGGTGAGTTTTTATTGGTTTTGTTTATTGGATATAATTAATAGAAGCCTTGCGGAGTCATTCCATCTACCTATTTAGTGTCTGTTTTTCTGATTGTTATATTATTATTTTTACACAGGTGTTTTAAAAAAAATTAATATGAGGGTCGCTTAGTTTGATAAAACAGCAAGAATTTACACTTATCTTTGCCTGGTGTTTTCGCTGTTTACCTTCTTTGTTTTGTTATTTAAATATACAGTCATGTCTTCATACTACCATCGTTTACCAAGATTTAAGTAATCTACATAATATTGGTTTCTCGTTTGGAAATACAGGAGTGATATAATGTATATGTATTATGGATGTCGATTGAATCTGTTTATATGTCCAGGATGGCTTATTTACATTTTAAATTGATCAGTATGGGGAAGTCTAAAAATATATTATCTAAGGTAATTTAAATAAACTAAAATTCTAATCATTACTAGTATGTATTATGGATATAAATAATTGTGGTAATCGTTGAAAACTTGTGACCATTTCAGAAAAATTCGAAGATCTCGCAAGATTCGGCGAAGGAGGCTACTTAATACCAGCAAAGTATAAGCCGCACGCAAACACCGTGCGCGAGATGTCAGTGCGCAGCTCCGACGTCTGGGTTGTCACCTTCCCAAGATCAGGTAAACACCAATGATACATACTAGGTATATACTGTAACGTCTCTTTCTCATAAGGGTTGGCAGAGACGTCTATTTTCCACTTGTTACCATCCTGACATACGTACCTCTTTCGCTTCATCCCCATCTTTGCTTCGTAAGTTCATACATGCTTGTCGGTTTCGTTTGCTCTTGACCTGACTTGCTTCTAACGTCTCCGATTTAGTCACGGAACGTCCATCTAGGTCTTAACACTCCCCTCCACACTCCCCACATAAATACACCAATTATAGTACAGTCAGGGAAATTGGATGTTTAGCAGGTTGAGATACTTCTAAAACTGGCCTCATTACTATATTTCCAGCCAGTTGCATGACATAAATACTCAAAATTGAACTTCATGGTGAAGTTTGTCCTATAGTGCGAACAAATTATGAAGACGGTCAACCTGCTAAACATTCAGATTTCCTGACTGTACCTACCGATTTTATTATAAATACATGAAGCAGCATCTAGCGCCATCTGACGTCGAGTAGTAGAACTTTTTCTGGAGACCTCATCTGCGTCATCAACTGTCAAAGTATTTCAAAGTGTTTCAAATTCCTTTACATGGAATATCTCATCGTCTTCATGTACACATTGTACTTTTACAGGTACCCACATGACTTCTGAGATGCTGTGGCTCCTGCGCAACAATCTGGATTATGAAACTGCTGCTAAAATCTCGCTGACTCTGAGAACCATATTTGTTGAGTAAGTGAAGGAATTGCTCGTATAAAAACAATTATCTTTCGTCTGAAGTACTTTATTTATGCAAATAGGCTCCTAAGAGCACTTTTACATGTCATTTTCGAGTCTGCTAGCACTTCGGAAAGACCATCATTGCCAAGAAGAATGCGTCGCAAGAAACTTGGCAGAAAGCCATTTTTTAAACATTTTACTTTCCTATGACTGCCTAACCACATAAAGAAAACACACGCATCGTAAGATTGAACTAATTTCACCTAGATACAACTGAATAGTAACACAAATCAGCTATTAAGCAAAATAAAAATCACACCATATTCAAATAGCGTTCACCTTTCGTAGGAGGAAAATTTGCCATAAAAATTACAGTCTAATCTCGTCTGAGGTCAAGGTCAAGTTCATGTTTAAAACAACCAAAACCGCCAAGAGCTTACTTTTCAAATTACAAAAGAATAAAAGAGGCGTGCAACAACCTTTTTTAATCTATCAGGGAATCGGTTGCAAGGCATTTGTGCTTTTTAGACGTCTTTAAAAACATTAAAGCCTCAACGGCTCTGAGATCTGGATCGAAACAAAGAGGTATTCTGAATTAGTTCTTACTTATTGTTCCGTTTTCCCTTTCAGGATATTCGCTGTGCATGATGACGACTACCCAATTGGCTACCAGATCCTGGCAGATCAGCCCTCTCCTCGTGTCATCTGCACTCACTTGGCGTTTTCCCTCCTCCCTCCTACGTTGCTTGACAGCGCTAAAGTCGTCTACGTAGCGAGAGACCCGAGGGACGTTGCCGTCTCTTACTTCCACTTATACAAGCATCTAAAAGGGCATGGACGCTTTGAGACTTTCCAGCAGTTCTGGGAACTGTTCATGGATGATTTAGGTATGTCCAGTACTTATATGTCAGATATTATAAAACCACAATCAGCATGACATTGCGTCGATTTTGAAAATTATTTTGTTTTGTTACAATGTCTGTATTCAATGGTGCATGCAGAGCACATGAAACGATACGTAAACAAAACCATGACTATTTCACGTTCCATTCCACTTCCAGCATATTTTTTAGGTTTTAGCAGGTATAATAGTGATAGACTGAATAATTGACCGCATTAGATAAATGACTCGATCAGTTATCATCACACTAGTTAGATATTTCCATACTGACGATTGAGCCGTGATAAAATTTACTTATTCACTGTACATGTTGTTTTCAGTTATATTTACACCATTCTTCCCACACCTGAAGGAGGCATGGGCACGTCGGAACCACCCGAACATGTTGTTCGTGTTTTACGAAAACATTATCAAAGTTAGTGTTTCTGCTTTCATAATAACCGTTGTCTCACTTTCATAGTCACACTTGTTACTTCGTAAGCATCTACTGTTATTGTTCAAGTTTACTTCATCAATAATTCCATTACGCCCACATCTTATTTTAAGCAGTTTCTCATTTCTTCCTTTTCCCACTTCTTCCACATCCCCACTTAACCAACGTTCCCATTTTGTCCACATTCCTACTTCGTCCTCATTTCCACTTCGTCCACTAATCCACTTTTGTCAAAAATTTTAGCTGATTTGGTTGATTCTGGTTCACTTCTGCCTCGGTTTCATTTTGTCACCTTCTTAAGTCGTTCTCATTCGCATTTGCGATGGCCTACTCAGGGCTATATCTTTACAGGAGGGAACTTTTCAACAGTTGATCTGACTGATCTAAACATTAGGCTGAATAATAATGAAGTACAGTTGTCAAACGCAACACACACACAGTAGAGTAAGCAAAAATCTTGCTTCGCAATGAAATGAAAATAAGACAAAATTGTGCTAAAATTAGTTTTGTCTATAAACATTTCGTATTGTCCACTTACCCCTTTTGGAAATACTGGCGTGATGTTTATGTGTGTATGTTTAGTAGTTCGCTAATAGAAGACAACCACTAACAATATGTTATTGTGATCATCATGTTATGTTCATTGTGAATCCGGTTTCTTTTTCCAGGATATGGCTTCAGCAATCCGTCGCATCGGGCAGTTCGTTGGCCAAAAGTACACAGAAGACGAAATAGCTAAGCTCTCTGCTCACATGGACATAGAGAACATGAAAAACATCGCCGCTGCGCAGCTGCCTGTCGGCGCTGTGCAAGCTAAACATCATGTGAGACAAGGTACAGTCATGAACCGGGACTGTTGAGCCACTTGCCACTGTTCGCAATTTAGACGTGTAATCAATGACCGATGTGACCGACTAGATGTCAGCTACCGGATTAGTATTACACGACCAAGTTACAAACATAGGTAAGTGGCTCAACAATCACTGTTCGCGATGGTACAATAAAATTATTTTAGCTTTCAGCAGATTTGAAATAAATAGGGTAGCTGGAAATTCACTGTTAATAT
This sequence comes from Adoxophyes honmai, assembly GCA_005406045.1. Classification (NCBI taxonomy): domain Eukaryota; kingdom Metazoa; phylum Arthropoda; class Insecta; order Lepidoptera; family Tortricidae; genus Adoxophyes; species Adoxophyes honmai. The sequence goes on from BHDV01013122.1 coordinate 130,963, forward strand.
TTTAACCAGTGGTCGGGTATACTGTAAAATATTTCCTGAAAATTTTCACTATTGACCTTGTGGGGACAAATTATTTTATCACTTTTCAGGTACCCATGTTTTACCTACCTTACGTTCCGAACGCAAGTCCCGTTAGCTGGCACGTACGCACCTGCAATCGTTCGATATGGCAATAGGTACTACGCGGGGGACTAAAAGCCGAAGTATTCTTACGTAGACTGGACAATGTTTTCAGATTGTCGTATTTTTTACATGAAATTTCCTGGAAATATCTTCACATGGGTACAAACTCGTATACGCGACAACTGGTTAAAATGTTTACAGGCAATGACTGGCCACCCCGTATTCCATAGAACAGTAAAAATGCACGCATACTTACAATGCATATACATAGGGAAAACGTATTCCGCGAAAACCAAACCGATATTGAAACATTACATATCGACACTTTGGCTAAAATGGCCAAGATTACATGAACATTTCAAATTTAGTACCCACTTTTAAATCGATATATACCTACCAACGACTGAGATCGCTAGCCTTAGTAACCTATTAGTCACCTATCATGTCATCACGTCAACAAAATTAAATGATTTAAACACATAATGCCGCTGATTAAGCACCAGTTATACAAATAACTAACTGTTTTCATACTGACAGGCAAAGCGGGCGGCTGGCGCGACTACTTCGACGATGAGCTGCGCAAGAGTGCAGAGGAATGGATGCAGCGCCACCTAGGCGACACTGACATTACATTCCCTGAAAACTGATTGATTGTACATACAAACAACATCACGCCTTTATTCCCAAAAGGGGTAGGGACACACTAAACACTACGTTGGCTTTGACACAACCGTGACATCCCCGGAAGAAAAGGAGAGGTGCAGTTTTAAACCTCACACCACACAGGAAAAATGTTTAGGATATATTTCAATGTTTTTATCTGTAATGTTAGACAGATACAATACGTCTCTTTATGCAAAGTGAAGATATCTTTGGAATAAATTGCCGATCAAGTTATGGTAGGCGTTTAGATTTTTACAAAACATTTTAACGTTTTTCATAGAGAAAGATTCAGAATGATTTTTGGATCAGAGATCACTGGGGATCACGGTGATGTAGTTTTTAAGATTAATATAATAAAACGTTATTTCTAATTTTAGTAATACAATTTAGGTGTCGTTGTACATGATGAATGATGATGAATATCGTTTAGAATAAAAAAGTATTGCACATTTTGTTTTTTTTTTCATGGTTATGAAAAGTTTGTTTAAAAAATGTATGTTTAGATTTTATGTATGTTACCTATGTATATTTTTAAATGTATAATATAACCCAATGCGAAACTGCCGCTGCCGAATGCGGCGCGCGCGCAGCCAGTTACCAAACAACCATGACATGTAGCCACCGCCCGTGCACGCGACTGAAAAAAAATCACTGAAATGTATGAAACGCCTGAAAAAAAAGTCACTAACATAATCCCAAAAGTCACTAGATTTAGCGACAAAGTCACTAAGGTGGCAACACTGCTGGTCGCTCTCCCTGGCTTTGCTTGCCTCTAGCGTAAAGACAAGGACACACCGGTTTTATCTCATGTACGCAATGTATGCAATGTGAAAGGTTTTGTGCATACTATTCGCACTTGTACGATTTGTATTGATATCAGACGCTGTTGACAGTTATCCAGATGCACTAATGTAATTGGGTGCATTCAAATTATAACTAAGTAGTTGAAGTTGAAACTAACTTGCTAAACGTGCATACTAGCTATTAATTTTATTACTCAATCACGTTCTTATATTTTCATACATAACATACATACATAACCGTCACGCCTTATTCCCTGCGGGGTAGGCAGAGACAACAGAGCGCCATTCGCATCTATTCTGACATACTTCTCTTGCTTCACTCACATTCATCACTCTCGTCATACACGCACGACGGTTTCGGGTACTCCTAATTTGGGCTTTGTTTAGTACATCGCCGATCTGGTCGATATACGTTTTTCGAGGGCGCCCTCGACCGCCTTGCCCTAACACACTTCCCTTGTAAATTTGCTTGCATATCCTTGATTCATCCATTCTCTCCACGTGCCCAAACCAACGCAGCATACCTTTCTCTACCCTTGTAGTAATACTCTCTTTCAGACCACACTTCTCTCTAATCACGCTATTACGCACCCTATCAGTAAGTTTTATACCACTCATGCTACGCAAAGAACGCATCTCAACGGCATTCACTCTACTTTCATGTCTCTTCTGCCACACCCAACTCTCGCTGCCATACATCAAAGTAGGCACTAGCACACCGTTGTGAATAGCCAGACGAGCATTCTTAGAAATGTCCTGACGGCTCACAACGGAGTGAAGTGCTCCATTCATTTGATTTCCCGCTTTTACTCTACTTTCGATATCCTCATCATACTTACCGTCACTCGTGAACATACATCCCAAATACTTAAACTCTCTCACTTGTTCTAACCTTTCACTTCCAACTGTTATAACACATTCAGTCATCTCGTCGTTCTTCTCTATCACCATAACTTTCGTTTTACTTACGTTCATTCTCATTCCCTTCTTATCAAAAGACTCATACATTAGAGTCACCATGTCCTGTAACTCACACGCCGATGATGCAAGGAGAACCTGATCATCAGCGTACAAGAGACATTTGATGAAAGACTCCCCTATCTTCAATCCACAGTCTCGCTCTTTCAAATCGAGTAAACAGTCATCCATGAAAAGATTGAATAGCCACGGCGATGCTACACAACCCTGTCTGACACCCCTAGAAATGTCAAACCAGTCGGAATAGGCACCGTTCAATCTGACACAAGCTTTGGAATCCCTATATAAGGATTTCAGAGCCTGTATCAAGTCGCCACCCACTCCTCTCCTGGACAACGTTGACCATAGCTCATCCCTCTTCACTCTATCATAGGCTTTCTCAAGATCCACGAAAGCGCAGTACACTTTTTGGCCTTTCGCTAGGAACTTCTCGGCTACACACCGTAATGAGAAAACCTGATCCGTACATCCCATTCCCTTTCTAAAACCAGCTTGCACATCCCAAATACTGCTCTCAGTAGCATTTATCACTCTTTCAATCAAAATTCTCGCATACAACTTGCCTACTATGCTTAAAAGACTAATACCGCGATAATTTTTGCATTCCTGCTGTGAGCCCTTCCCTTTAAAAAGTGGCACAATAACTGCTTTGGTCCAGTCGTCTGGAACCTTGCCCTGTTGCCAACAAAGGTTAAAGAGGCGATACAGCCAGTCTGCCATCAAACTACCGCCAGCTTTTAGCATTTCCGCAGTCACACTATCATACCCAGCAGCTTTACCTACTTTCAGATCCTTCATCGCTTTCATAATCTCCTCTATACAAATTCTATCGTCATTCTCTGTTTCTCTCGACTCTGGCACATCTTCAAATGCATGCATCTCACTTTCAAATAAACTTTCAAAATATTTTCTCCAACATTCTAAGATTTCACGCTCTTTAGTCACACTTTCACCATTCTCACTCTTAATAATTTTAAATGAAGTAGTAGACGACTTGCATCGCGCATCCTTAACCAATTTCCAGAATAACTTGATATTACTCCGAAAACCAGCGCAAATTTTTTGGTCTAGTCTACTCTTCATCTCCTCTTTCTTTCTACGCACACATTCTTTCACCCTCTCTTTGGCATTCTTATATTTCTCTTTCGCTCTCACTACATCTTCATTTGGAACCTGTAGCATTCTACTATTAGCATTTATTGCTAACAGATCTCCCCACGCTTTCTTCTTTTCTAATACAACATCCCTGGCCTCATCATCCCACCAATCAGCCTTCGCATTCTTTGCGTTTCTTCTTTTAGACACCCCACAAATCTCTCTCGCTGACTTCACTGTGCATTCTTTTAATACCTTCCACACATAATTAACATCCTCTTCTTTTGTTTCATCCCAATTCACTTCTAGTTCCATTCTCAAATTCTCTCTGTACCTGTTTTTCGTCTCATCCGTGCACAATCGTTCCACTTTTATTCTCTCAAGCCCGGTAGTAGATACCTTATCATGATGCCTCCAACGCTTAAACAGACCATTTACCCGACACATAACCAGAAAATGGTCCGTCGAAACATCGGCACCGCGATATACTCTTGTGTCTACTACCTGACATCTCAGCCTTTCATCCATTAAAATAAAGTCTATTATACTTCTATCATTCTGCCTTTGCCACGTATAAAGATGAATCTGTCTATGAGCGAACATTGTGTTCGTGACAGTCAGGCCCATCTCTAGACATAAGTTCAGAAGGCTTTTGCCATTCTCGTTCACTCTCTTATCACCAAATGACCCTAACACTCGCTCAAAACCCTCTCGTTTTACTCCTACCCAAGCATTAAAATCACCTAACACTATAACTCTTTCATTATTCTTTCTCTGTAGGAGTACCTCACGTAAAGATTCCCAAAACTCTTCTTTTTCGGCCTGGGGTTTTGCCATATCTGGTGCGTAGACACCCAAAACAAATAAGGATGTCAGCCCTACCTTCAGCCTAACCCAGAGAATACGGGAATCAATGCATTCATACCCTGTTACACAACTCATCATTCTTTCCGAAAGAATCATCCCAACCCCTTTGCTGCCGTGTTCCGCGTCTGAAACTCCAGACCAGAAAGCGGAGAACGGCCCGTGGGAAGACATGTCCTGACCCTTTCGCTTCGTCTCTGTCACACATAACACATCAATACCTTTAACGTCCATCACTTCGCATACATCATCTAACTTACTATTCATTCCTCCACAAACATTCCATGTCGCGAGACGACACTCTGATGTCCGCTTTTCGCCCCTACGGGAACGGTTTCGGCGTGGCGTGTGGCGAGCATTACCGCCGCCTGTGGGCTGCGTTACATTGTCCCCCCCAGAATACGTGGGACAGCCTCCATCCAACATATGGGACGGAGGGAGGGATTCTCCGGTAAAACCGGTACCCTCCTGGGTAATTTTCATATATAATAATATTAGTAGATATAGGTTTATGCCTTCCAATAGAGAACCATAAAATAAATATAATTATCTTATACTTTACTTTACACACGTTGGATAAAGCCCGTCACACATTAAGCAGATACGGTAAGATATCTGTTACAGAACATATATCTGTCAATATCGCTCCCTATACAATTCTGTGCCTCCTGTGAAAAGTGATACAAGTCTAAAATCGTCATTTTACAGGAGAGCAAAAACAAGATTTAAAAAAATCTAGTTCGTGCACCGAGGGGTCTATTATATACTAAAGTACTTTGATTTATAGATAAAAATTCGTTCCATAAACGTGTATTTACGGTTTTTCTGTAAACATTATACATTCGGAGAAAATCGCGAAAAACCTTCGACTTGTACCTATTGAAATGTCTAATGCCATAAAATATTATGTGTCAGATGATACAAGTTCAGTTATATCCTGATGCACACAAAATATCTCTTGGTGTAAACTGATATACATGAACTTGCAAAATGCTGTAACTCAGCATTAAATATTCCCAGCTCAATGTTGCTTGAACTAAAGTAAAACATAAAACCCTGACAAATCTATTTTGAGACTTTGTACCTCGTTCCAAGTAAAATTTACCTGACTTGTATCAGTTTGCAAAAAAATAGCCCAATGAAAATAAGTGCAAAAAGATACAAGTCAAGTTGTACCCCTCGCTAACATTCATATTTACGGTGTAAATAAATACAAGTTTCTAGGAAATTAATCAATGTTTATGAAAGTCCTCTAAAATTGATAATTAACTCACATATTATGCAGATATTCATCATAATCCTTAACACAGGTAAGTAGAGATCTTATACTCATAATTTTTCGATAAAATAGAATAAGAAACAAGCTGGCTTCACCCCTATAAAAATTTCAAGTTTCACAATACTTGGACGAAAATTTAAGTAGATTACCTTCCAACTTTCTCTCTGAGGACTTACGTCTCCTGACATAACATCTGCCTGGAGAGAGATCTCACTATTAGAGTCTTTACTACATCGGTAACTCTCGACATTGGACATTAAACGCAACCTTCTCTGACCGAGATAATAACAACGACGTAGTTTCAACAGCAAGCCAGACTACGGCACTGTACACTTCTAGCATGTTGCTAAATTCCATGCCTGGTGTCTATAGTGTCTAATCTACTACACGGCCCTCACGTAGCTCTAGGTAGGCACTCCGCCAATCACATCGGATCCGAGCAACTCGCTCTTCGACAATCACGGCGAATCATCAACGCTAGCTAACGCGGCTCAAGTTTTACAACTGGCTCTTACAATCTTCCACGGTACTGCGATGTCTCATCGACCTTCAGTCTAAGAAGCGGGCTGATGTAGCGTCCCAGAGCCACATTCATCGAATAGCCGAATTAAACGAAGTTTTGAGGATTGACTACATAAATACAACTTCTATCTTTATCTCGGTGGTTTTCTGTCTCCAGGCATAACATCTGCCTGGAAAATATCTCTATTAGAGTCTTTCCCTCAAGTTCATGATCCAATTTATTACTTATTTATAGTTATTTACAGGTTTCTTCATGTACGGGTGACGATGTCGGCGGTTGAGATATATATTTAGGTGACAGGCTAGTAACCTGTCACTATTGTACCTCTTAACTTAAAACCTTAGAGCAGTGTTTCCCAAACTATGGGTCGCGACCCACTGGTGGGTCGCCAGAGAATATTGAGTGGGCCCTGCCAATAAATCGGCACACCGAATGACTGAGCCGATGGCCAATGAATGAAGCTATGAAAGTCCTCCCTTTTACTATACGGTGGACATTAAAACTAAATATCGGAATTCATAAATTGGACTTATCAAACTCTGAAGTTGATGTCAACAATAATCCCGAAATATAGGAAACAATTTCAAGCTTCCCATTGAGATACCTTGTTGGTAGTTTTTTAAATAAGCAATGAAAAATGTATTAATACTTCGTTTTTTATTTGTATATTCCTTTATTCATGGGTCTCAACTTTGTAAACTTGTATTAGGTGGGTCGTAGCCCAGACAACTTTGGGAACCCCTGCCTTAGAGTATGCTCGAAGTGGCTAAGAAGCGCGAAACGGTAATGAGGGACTATGTAGCGTATTGTGCACTCTGCCTACCAAGAAATAACGTTTTAATGTATGCATGTCTGAACATAACATCAGGGACCTTATGATATAGATGTTACATACATTTATGTAACTGACCCGTCACGATACACGATTCTAATCCCGACATTATGGCTAACATACACGTAACAGTATACTTGCGCAAACCTAGACTTGCACAAGTATACTGTTACGTGTGTTGGAAGATAATTGCGCAAATATAATATACGTCTATTTGTGCAAGTCCAGGCTTGCGCAAGTATACTGGTACGTGTATGTAGCCATTACGTGGAATATCTAACGATGTACAAAACGTACTTTTTACAGGTACCCACATGACTTCAGAGATGCTGTGGCTCCTGCGCAACAAACTAGATTACGAGACTGCTGCTAAAATACCGTTGAGTATGCGAGCCATATTTGTTGAGTAAGTAAAATAATTGTCGCTTAGCACTTTTTTTTCCGTCTCAATTGCCATCGCAATCCTATGACTGTCTAACCAGATAAAGAAAACACATGCATTGTGAGACCGAATTCATTTTACCTGGATACAACAGAATGTAAATAAAGCAGATATTAAACAAAATAAAAATTGCACATGTTGCGAGTGCGTAAAAACCACGACACGAATGGAAGAAAAAACAAAAGAAGAGCACAATCCAGCTTACTTTTTTAATAATGAAAAGAGGCGTGCACCAACCTTTTTGAATCTAGCTTAGGGAATCGATTGCAAGGCATTTAGGCTTTTGAGATGTATTTAAACATATGTAAGTTTCAACGAGTCTGAGATCTGGATCGAAACGAAAAGGTCTAAGTTATAACCATCTACACTTTCAGGATATTCGCAGTGCACGATGACGACTACCCAATTGGCTACCAGATCCTAGCAGACCAGCCCTCTCCTCGCGTCATCTGCACTCACTTGGCGTTTTCCCTTCTCCCCCCGACCCTGCTGGACAGCGCTAAAGTCGTCTACGTAGCGAGAGACCCAAGGGACGTTGCCGTCTCTTACTTTCACTTATACAAGCATCTAAAAGGGCATGGGTGCTTTGAGACTTTCCAGCAGTTCTGGGAGCTGTTCATGGATGATTTAGGTTAGTCCAGAATTTATGCCAGTTATTATCAAAACGAAATGCAATAGTGTGATAAGGGAAAGAGCTGGGGTGAAAGTAGATATAGTGAATAGAATAGAAAAAGTATGCTTAGTTGGTTTGGTCACATAGAGAGGATGGATGAAAGAAGATTGACTAAACTTTATACGGGGAATGTGGATGGGTGCAGTGGGAGGGGAAGACCTAGACGGGAGTTCCGTGACCAAATCGCGGACGTTTTAGAAACAGGTCAGGTCAGGTCAAGATTACTCGAAACCGACGAGCATATATGAGGAGATTAATGAAGGTAGATGAAGCAAAACAGGTATGTCAGGATCGTAGCGAGTGGAACAAAGTAGTCTCTGCCTACCCCTGTGGGAAAGAGGCGTGACGTTATGTATGTTTGTATGTATTATCAAAACGCAATTAGAATGTGATCGACACGCGTCCATTTTGAAAATAATTTAGTCCGTGTTAGAAAAGAGGACGAAGAATTTTGAATAAAACAAATGGTAAAATCGACGTAGTTTGAAGTACATGCATCCACCGCATTAAGTGATCACCAGGGATCGGATAAATTTGCGACATTGTTTGCAATTATGTGGACATGACTCCAGAATTAATCAAAATGTTATTCAGTTAATTATTTTTTTACAAACATCCATACATACATATAATCACGTCTACGTTCCCTAATGGCGTAGGCAGAGCACACAAAACGTGAAATAGACATAACCATAATTATAGCTGTTTTACGCTTCGCAGCCCTTTTCTTCATCATTATTTTAGTTTTGTACTTGACATATAATTTGATTTCTAGTAAATAAATACAAAAGTTTGTTAAAGTATTGGTTTATTAAAAAAAATTGTACAGATTTTTTTTCAAATCGTTATTTATTCATTATAAGTACATAAATATTTATGGAAACGATACCCATTTTAAATAAGAACCTTTTCCTAATAATTATTTATGTAAGTCACCGTCGTCATAACTTAATTTTTTTTAACACGGCGGGAGGCGCTACCGGGTGAAATTTACCACACGGTGCATAAATTCGCAAATATTTATTTTATTACTTAATTTTGAGCCGAGTCACTTTAGGTACCTTCCGAGAAACGTACGTTAGACTGCTTTTTGGAATATGTAGGCAGTGTGCATGCGGCTTTCGGCTAAAACACACATCTAAAGTGCGAATGGGTATTTTTAACCCAGTAGCGACTATTTGTGTCATTATTTTTAACAGTCTACATTAAACATTTTTGTTGATTTACATTATAAATATGCCTTATTTCCACTCATTGAAGAAAAAATAGAACATTTACTGCATTTAGAAAATAGTCAAGAAGAAGATAATTCTAAAATTGAAGACAATGAAAAATATAGTGAACATGAAAGTAATTCAGAGCATGAAGGAGAAGACAAACGGACAGTAAAGACACTGATTGAAATTTATGATATTTATGTCATAAAAATATGTAAAGAGCATAACTATAGTCTGTTTGTGAAGAATGAGCCCAAAAAGTACATTCAGATTGAACATTCAATGTGCCACATTGTAAAGAAAGTGATCAAACTTTGAACATTTTTTTTTCAAACAAATGCCAAATTAATGCATGTCATATTTATCATTATAACTAAGAACACAAGATACTAATTCTGTATTGATCTCGTTTTTACACTTTTTTATTTGTTTAGGGTCAAATTTTTGGTTTTTTATTAAGCTATGTGCAAAAGAATGCTGATTTATATGCTGTGTCTTTACAAAAAGATAATAATTTTGTATTAAGAGGTAACTACTTTTTTCTCAGATTATTTCGTTGAAAATGTAACAAAATATAATATAAAATAATGTTTTATTGAAATATCTATAACAAACCACCACTTTTACAATAAACACATTGTGGTATTTTTTACCCAGTAGCGACCATCCGTGTTGCATTATGGGGCGCGCCTCCCGCCGTGTTAAAGTTCTTATAGTAAATACGTACTTACAAGCACTTTATAATTAAACTATTATCTCCAAAAATTCAAATTATATTTCAATGAATAATTAATTAATAGTTTGATTAATTTTGGAGTCATGTCCACATAATTGCAAACAATGTCGCAAATTTATCCGATCCCTGGTGATCACACCTGTATTCCTAAATGGAGGGTGCAGAGCACACGACACGTAAACAAAAAAGTTCCATGCGACTTCTAATGTATTTTTGGCAGCTGCATTAGCTGCATCTGCATTAGTTTAACGATTCAATATAATTGCCGTTTCACTTATCATCGCTGTCGTTAGATATTTTTATACTAGTCGTGGAAACATTTAATTATTTAATGCACATTTTGTTTCCAGTTATATTCACACCATTCTTCCCACACCTGAAGGAGGCTTGGTCGCGCCGGAACCACCCGAACATGATGTTCGTGTTTTACGAAGACATCATCAAAGTTAGTGCTTCTGATTTCACAATAACCGCTGTCTCTTTTATTATTCAGGCTAACCCATTGCACCAGTGTTTTCGTTTTATTTATTTTTTCTTTTCGTCCCTTTCCCACTTCGTCCACATCTCCGTTTGGCCAAAGTACCTATTTTGTCCATATTACCACTTCGTCAAAAATTTTTGCCGATTTGGTACTCAGGATCACTTCTGCCTCAGTTCTATTTTGTCACCTTTAATCGTTCATTCGCATTTGATATAAGTACTGTACCGATTCCCCAGCATTCCTATCTCAAACGCTTCCTTAGGTGGGCCACTGTACCAACTCGTATACATTTGTATTTATATGTTACAACTAGCTGTGCCCACTATTTCATCCGAGTGGAATAGTTATTTTTTTCACATTTCCAAATGTTTTTCCACTAGTATTGGTCGCAGCGTGATGTTATATGTATAGCCTTTCTCGATAAATGCTCTGTCATCATCATCATCATCTTCATCATCAGCCTATATACGTCCCACTGCAGGGCACAGGCCTCCTCTCAGTATGAGAAGGCTTGGGCTATAGTTCCCACGCGGGCCCAGTGCAGATTGGGAACTTCACGCACAACGGTAAATGGTCTATCTAACCAGTATTATTCGAACCAGTAGTTCCTGAGATTAGCGCGTTCAAACAAACAAACAATGAAACTCTTTAGTTTTATAATAACATAATAAGTATTGGTACAGATGACAAATGATAAGAATGGCTTTGCCTATAAACTTTTCGTGTTTTCTACCTACCCCATTTGGGAATACCGGCGTGATGTTTACGTGTGTATGTTTACTAGTTCGCTGGTAACAACTCTAACACTACGCTATTATGATCTTCATGTTATGTTCATTGCGAATCCGGTTTCTTTTCCCAGGACATGGCTTCAGCAATTCGCCGTATTGAGCAGTTCGTTGGCCAAAAGTGCACCGAAGATGAACTGGCTAAGCTCTGTGCGCACATGGGCGTAGAGAACATGAGAAACATCGCCGCTGCGCAGCCGCTTGTCGGCCCCATGCAAGCTAAACATTATGTGAGACAAGGTACAATTCTTTTCACTTTTTTGTTTACCTTTTCTTTTTTAAGCCAAGCCAGGACAAGGCAGGTTACAGTGAATGAGGGTAGTCCTCCTTTTTCTATAAGTATGATACCTGCATAAAAATAATTATCTACCAATAAAAAACCGGCCAAGTGCGAGTCGGACTCCCGCACTGAGGGTTCCGTACAAACCGATTACAACGCCATCTAGTGACAGATTTTCGAACTAATGATAAATTTTAATTTTATTTATTTAAAAAAAAACTACTCAGTAGATATAGTTCAAACCAATTTTCGTTGATAGTTTTTATGGTAATGTACATTATATATTTTTTTTAGATTTATCACTCTTATATTTTAGAAGTTAGAGGGGGGGGACACAACTTTTTCAACTTTGGAAGCGTCTGTCGCGTAAACTATTCACTTTAGAAAAGTATGATGTTAGAAACCTCAATATCATTTTTGAAGAGCTATCCATAGATACCCCACACGTATGGGTTTGATGAAAAAAAATTTTTTGAGTTTCAGTTCCATGTATGGGGAACCCTAAAAAATTATTGCTTTTTTTAAAATTTTATGTCACAATCTTAATGCGGTTCACAAAACACATCTACTCACCAAGTTTTATTAGTATAGTCCTTATAGTTTCGGAAAAAAGTGGCTGTGACATACGGACGGACGGACGGACAGACAGACAGACAGACAGACAGACAGACATGACGAATCTATAAGGGTTCCGTTTTTTTGCCATTTGGCTACGGAACCCTAAAAATGCAACAAAAAAAAGAGTCGACTCTGGGAAAGAGTTAGTGTATTCTAGGCGATGGGCTAGCAACTTGTCACTGCAATATCACGTTTAACCATCTGGTTACCCTGCTGAAATTGCTAAACGTGGCACTGGATTTTTGAATTCATGTGCTCTGCCTACCCCTCTTGGGAATACAGGCGTGAGAATATGTATGTATGTATGTAAAAAAATGCAACGTAGCTGAAAATTGTAAATTTAGCAGACATTCTGTTCAAAACAGGATTACAAGTTACGACGCCACTATTCTTAGAATTGACCTCAAGTGGACTTTTTCTATTGAAATACAATGCGCAAATTTATCACCACTACTTAAACCTAGCTACTGTAAATACCGGGAACAGTAACCTATATCTTTAGTCACCTCTTACAACATCACTTTTTTAAACATTCCTGAGATTTCATCATTAATTTGTGTATAATGTAGTGCCTCTGATTTGATAAGGCAGAGTTCTTAGTGTAATCAAAACGGTCATAAATCGATAACGCGAATTTCCGAATTAACGCGTTGTATGAAATCTGAGACAGCGCCTCCAAGCGGTACGTTTGTACAACTGCACCGGTCGACAGTTTCCATACAATTCTGCGCGTTAATACGGAAACGAAACGATGCGTTTCTTGGGGACTTCATCACACTAGACACTTTGTTAGACAATCACTTCTTCTTTTTTAACCGACTTCAAAAAAAGGAGGAGGTTCTCAATTCGACCTAATTTTTTTTTTGTGTGTATGTTACTCGATATCTCGGAGACCCGTGGACCGATTTCCAAAATTTTTTTTTTAATCGAAAGGGTATAACTCGAAATTGGTCCCATTGGCACGAAACCAGGATCTGATGATGGAATCTTGGAGAAATCGAGGGAACTCTTCAAATTTTATATGGAGATGTACGGCGTTTTCGGTAATTTGTTGATGAAGTCAAGATTTTACATTCAGTAACTAGAATACTTTCAAAATATTGCTAATTTGAAGTCGGTTTTTTTTTGTTTATCATACTGACAGGCAAAGCAGGCGGCTGGCGCGAATACTTCGACGATGAGCTGCGCAAGAGTGCAGAAGACTGGATGCAGAGCCACCTAGCCGACACTGACATTACATTCCCTGAAACCTGATTGATTCTACATACATACAACATCACACCTCTATTTCTGTACATGTAATACACACGTACCCCCGTACCCCCCACGTATACCCCGTATACGTATACGTATACGTGTACCCCGTACGTATACCCGTGTGGTGCCGGGTTAGAATAGCACCTCCCCCTTTCTTCCCGTGGGTGTCGTAAGAGTCGACTCTGGGAAAGGGTTAGTGTATTGTGGGCGATGGACTAGCACTAGCAACTTGTCACTGCAATATCACGTTTAACCATCTGATTACCCTGAAAATGCTAAACGTGGCACTGGATTTTTGAATTCCTGTGCTCTGCCTACCCCTCTTGGGAATACAGGCGTGAGAATATGTATGTATGTATGTAATACACACGAAATGCTACATTGACACAACCGTGACATACCTGGAAGAAAAGGAGAGGTGTTATTCTAACCGACACCACGCAGGCAATATAAATAAATGAATAAATAATTAGGGTATATTTCAATGTTAGATAGATACTATACGTCTCTGTAAGCAAAGTGAAGATATCTCTTGAATCAATTGCCGATCAAGTTGTTGTAGGCGTTTTGATTTTTACAATATATTTTAATGTTTTTGGATTTTAAGTGAGATCAGATTACGGTGAGGTAGTTTTTAAGAAAAAAATAACAAAACGTTGTTTCTAATTTTGATAATACAATTTACATGATATTTCTTTGTACCTACATGATGATGAATAATTATCGTTTAGAATAAAAAAGTTCTGTAGGTACATTTGTTTTTTTTTTTAAATTTGCCTATAATAATATAATCCAATGCCAAACTGCCGCTGCCTGTCACCACACAACCATTTGTATACTCTGTCGGTTTAGGTACTTAAATTAAAGTAAACAAACTTTATGTCAGATTTGACAGGTTAAGAACGTTTTTTTTACCACCCAACTTTTTTCGGATGTTCAAATAGTTTAGCAAAGGAATCTTCGTAATATTTATTGATCTGATGAACGTTAGTGTTTTCAATTCCGATTGTTTCTGGTATTAGGTTAATAAGGCACCAACAAAATATTTTTTGTTTCCTTCCTTTGCAAAACTTTTTGAATATCCGAAAAAAGATGGGTAGTAAAAAAAAACGTTCTTAACCTGTAAATTCTGACATAAAGTTTGTTTACTTTAATTTAAGTACCTAAACCGACACAGTATAGTCACCGCCCGTGCCCGCGATTGGTAGTATGGCATAGGCTTTGCTTGCTACAAACATAAGGCTGCCTTTCCGCCAGAGATGTGCTATGATTAGGCTTAGGACTTTTGGATGCTCGCCGTGGTTCTAGAATCCATGGAGTAGCCATTTATGTTAAAATTCTAATAAGATTTTTTTCTAAGTCTAAAAAATTGTCCAGTAAAATGTGTATTAGCCTAAACATAATACTTTACTTTAATTAATTAAAACTTAAATATCTTCTCGCAGCTAGTAGGTATGTTTTATTCGGCACTATTGAAACTCCGATGTGGTACTGTAACTTGCGTGGAGTTATGATAAAATTAATTACTTACTGTTATATCCGCATAAATCATGACACTTATTTTTACACTTTAATTTGACGTTGTCAGAAAATACAGGGTGAAAATGAAATCCGTAACGAAATTAATTCCTGATACTCAGAATCACTAGCACAATACGATGGTAAAATAAAAAAAACACTTTTTTTTTCAATTTTTTTCATCGGGAAATTCCCAAAAAAATATTAAATGTGGGCACACTACAAACCGCGGTGTAACTGTTTACGTTTGTTTAAATTAAATTTTAAAGTAGGGTAGTTTTGCAAATACCTCAATCGGCGAGTTCGTCGACCCTAAAGTAACCGCCGAGGGTAGGTATGAAAAATGAATTCTCAAGCGGGCAGTCGATGCGCACGCGTTCCCTAATCATCCCGGTCGTACGATACGTAAGCACGAAGTGTACGAGTGACAATATCGTTTGAATTTTCGAATCGCGAGTGCTATAAAATGGTGCGAGTGTACATCCAAAGTATGTTTTACCAACAAGGTGGTGCATCCCTCCATTACGCTCGCGATGTACGCGCGAGCACTTGAACAATGTGTACGTGTACGGTGACCGATGGATAGGCCGTGGTGGACCTGCCACCTGACGTCACCCCTTGTGATTTCTATCTTTGGAGCGAAATCAAGCGCCGTGTGTACATGGATGAACCACAAAATTTACAGAATCTTAAAGACAAGATTGTAAGTGCTTTTTCTGAAGTGAAAGTGACACTGAAGTGCTAATAAGAGTGAATAAAAACGTTTTGTAACGTGCAAGACTGTTTGGAGAGAAATGGACTTCATTTTGAACAGCTATTAAGGTACCTACGCTTAGTTTAGATTTGCAGGGTAGGGTTAATTTTTTATTATTATTGTACATAAGTTGATTGATAGTTGACGGCCCACGCGCGGTGTCAATAATGTTAGCACTTTTTAGGAAAACTTTGATGACCCATAACTTCTTATTTACAAAAGTAAATGAGAAACTACTCAAATTATATTTTTAAGTTTTATTAACATACAGGTATGTAAAATTTCGTTACGGATTACATTATCACCCTGTATTTAAGATAATGGCGACTCCATGGATTCTAGAACCACGGCGAGCATCCAAAAGTCCTAAGCCTAGCTATGATATAGATGCGTTTGATATCCACCAATCATTATTCATTGTTGCAAATAGCATAGCACCTGTGGAAACGGATTCTATAGCGCAGGTTAATACAATCTTCGCATCATAGCTGCAAAGCACATCTCTGGTGGAACGGCAGCTTCAAGATAGGGACACACCTGTCTTATCTCATGTACGCAATGTGTGCAATGTGGGAGAGTTTTTGTGCACACTTTTCGCACTTCTACAATTTGTATTGATATCAGACGCTGTTGACAGTTGTTATTTAGATGCACTAATGTAATTGAGTGACTATCAAGAAGATGGAACTTCTTTATGGTATTTTTATAATTAGTGCACTATTCCATTGGGTTTCCTGAAACGACAGTGTCAAATTTTCATAAATAGATAAATAAATGAACAAAACAAAAGTAATAATTAAGTATAAGGGTTTACCTATAAATATTTGGGTTTAGATTTCATAATTCATAATGCATTGTATACTATGCATGCATACGTGGGATATGTGTATCCTTACCCTTATGTCACGATGTTCCCATTAAAACGTTATCAAAACGACCTTGAATATAAGACATACAAATCGTTGATAATTCAAACCCGCGTATACATGTGCAGTTTTTAAAACCGTGTATTTTTTCCATTTTAATGTAAAAATCTTAATGTGGTAAAGTTCTTAAGTTCTTATAGTTTACGAGAAAAGTGACCGTGACATACAATTGGACAGACAGACAAATATGACGAATCTATAAGGGTTCCGTGTTTCGCCATTTGGATACGGAACCCTAAAAATATAGCTAAAGCACGCAGTTTTTCATTTTCCTGAACAATAGTAAAGGAAACACATAAGCAGTCTTACGAACTGCTCATATGTGGTTTTAAACAATTAACGACG
Source organism: Adoxophyes honmai (assembly GCA_005406045.1). Classification (NCBI taxonomy): domain Eukaryota; kingdom Metazoa; phylum Arthropoda; class Insecta; order Lepidoptera; family Tortricidae; genus Adoxophyes; species Adoxophyes honmai. The sequence goes on from BHDV01013122.1 coordinate 148,158, forward strand.
TTATCTCATTAATTATCTTAAGTACGAGTATAACAAATAATTGATGTATTAATAATAAGCAAAATATTCTGTTTGTGCAGCTGTTGCGTTGGCAGAGCTACTTAGTGTTGAAGCAAGTGTAAAACAAACTGAAATCTAACCTGTTACGAAGATTCCACGGAAGGTAGTCTCCATATTTTTGTGTCTACCGTAAACTGCTTTAAAATTTCAGATTTCGAACTGATCGTGTGAATTCATCGACTGTAGAAAGAAGTGTATTGATTCGATTATTGTTCTCTGTGGTAATCATGTCAATTCCTGTAGTATTCGAAGATCTCTCAACAGATGTCGTGGCTCGATTAGAGTCATTATTCAAAGGTAAGTTGTTTTTTTATTGCTTTTGTATTTCAAAAGGCAAGAATTTGGAGCGTTGTGGTATCACTCCAATGTTTGTTTGTTTTTCTGACTCACTATTTTGTTTGTCGTGTCGTGGTGTCGTAAGAGTCGACTCTGAGAAAGGGTTAGTGTATTGTGGGCGATGGGCTAGCAACCTGTCACTCCAATATCACGTTTAACCTTCTTGTTACCCTGAAATTGCTAAACATGGCACTGATTTTTTTTAATTCATGAATGTGCTCTGCCTATCCCTCTTGGGAATAAAGGCGTGAGAATATGTAGGTATGTTTATGATTATTATGTTATTAGATTATTACACGGGGAAAAATTGCCTGAAATCCATATCCATACTAATATTATAAATGGGAAAGTGTGTTCGTTTGTCCGTCTTTCACGGGTAAACGAAGCAACGGAGTGACGTGATTTTTTGGGAGAAGATAGTTGAAGGGATGGAGAGTAACATAGGCTACTTTTTGTCTCTTCAAAATCCCCCACTTCCCTAAAGTCAGGGGTGGAAATTTGTGGAGAATTCCGCAATTTTCAATGTAGAAAGCTATAAATTAGTATGTGGACTATATCTTCTGTGCTACTCCGAATTTAACACGAGCGGAGCCGCGGGCAAAAGCTAGTTGCTAGTAAACGTGGCACTGGATTTTTTAATTCATGTGCTCTGCCTTCTTGAGAATACAGGAATATGGATGTATGTTGTACACAGGCCAAGAATTTGTCTTCGTAGAATCGTCGTTTACCTAGCTTTACTTAGCCAAAAAAACTACTAACTCATGACCATTTCAGAGAAATTCCAAGATCTTACAAGATTCGGTGAAACAGGCTATTTATTGCCAGCAGACTATAAGCCGCATGCAAACGCCGTGCGTGAGATGCCTGTACGCAGCTCTGACGTCTGGGTTGTCACCTTCCCAAGATCAGGTAAACAACAACATACATACATATTCTCACGCCTGTATTCCCAAGAGGAGTAGGCAGAGCACATGCATTCAAAAATCCAGTGCCACGTTTAGAAATTTCAGGGTAACCGGATGGTTAAACGTGATATTGTGGTGTCAGGTTGCTTGCCCATTGCCCACAATACACTAACCCTTTCTCAGAGTCGACTCTTACGACAGCCACGGGAAGAAAGGGGGAGGTGCTATTCTAACCCGGCACCACACGGCACCACCAAACAACAATTTTTTATACATTTATTTCCTGTGTGGTGTCAGGATGGAATAACACTTCCGTGGATATTTTAAGAGGCGACTAAGGAAAGGTTTGAGTATACTTTAGGCGACAGGCTAGCAACCTTTCTCTATTCTATTACCTCTTCCATCTGTTTTCAAACCTAAAATTATGCTAGAAGTGGCTGCGAAGCGTGAAATAAACATAATCATGGTTTTGTCTATGTCACGTATAGTCTGCTCTGCCAAGCCCATTTGGGAACACAGGCGTGAGAATATGTATATCTGACGATGTACATTTTTTAAAGGTACCCACATGACTTCAGACATGGTGTGGCTCCTGCTCAACAAGTTGGATTATGAGACAGGAGCTAAGATCCCGGTGACTCTGCGAGTTTTGTTTGTTGAGTAAGTGAATCATCGTCATCATCATCCAGCCTTATTAAATCCCACTGCTGAGCATAAGCCTCCTCTCAGTATGAAAGGGCTTGGCCTATAGTTCCCTCGCGGGCCCAATGCGGATTCGGAACTTCACAAACAATATTACTTCGTCGTCTTGTGTAGGTTTCCTAATGTTTTCCTTCAACGAATAGCACGTGGTAAATATCAAATTCGACATCGCACATAAATTCCGAAAAATTCAGAGATGCGAGCCTTGGGTTCGAACCTGCGACCCTCTGCGTGAGAGGCCACAAGTCGAACCGCTACCACGGCAAGTGAAAATAACTATCATAATTTTTTCGTCTCAGCTCCTTTAACAAGTGTGATTTATAGTCAACAGTGAACAAAACATTTATTTATTTATTTATCTTTATTTGTTTTTACTCAAAAATCTTGCCTAGTCTCTTGTACTCCGGTTTCTTTCAACCCTGTAGCATCGCAATATGAAACGATGCGCCGTAGTCGGTAATATACAGGGCGCAATGACCTAAAAATCGATGAAACATTTGTCTCCCACAAATTCAATAATAAAAATATTAAATAAATATTTTACATGGGTTATCGTTATCAGACGCGTACCTATACCCGACTTCTGGTTAAAATATTGACACTCAACTTCCGACCACTCTGTATTACTATACAAATATACAAAAATAACATTCCAACTCTTGGGTCCCCACTTGTTACTAAACGCTTAGAGACATCATTACGATACTGAAACCTCAACGGATCACAGATTGGGATTGAAACGTTCACCTATCTACTCTTTCAGGATATTCGTCTTGTGTGGTGATGACTACCCAATCGGCTACCAGATCCTAGCAAACCGGCCCTCTCCTCGCGTCATCTGCACACACCTGGCCTTCTCCCTCCTCCCCCCCAAGTTGCTTGACACCGCTAAAGTCGTCTACGTAGCCAGAGACCCAAGGGACGTCGCCGTCTCTTACTTCAACTTATACAAAAATGTCCAAGGCCAAGGACGCTTTGAGACTTTCCGGCAGTTCTGGGAGCTGTTTACGGAAGATTTAGGTTTGTCTAGTATTTAGATATTTTATGATTTAGGTAACAGGCTAGAAACCTGTGACTATTTTACCTCTTCCATATGTTTTTGAAGCCGCTGGATGTGGGCAGCGCAGGACCGGTCATTGTGGAGATCCTTGGGGGAGGCCTATGTCCAGCAGTGGACGTCTGTCGGCTAATAATGATGATGATGATGATATGTTTTTGATGCGCAAGCTCGTCGAGATGTGTATCCTGCCCATCCTAACCTTCGGCGCTCAGACCGGGTCTTTGACTGTGGCCCAGAAGTCCAAACTCAAGATTTGCCAACGGAGCTATGGAGCGCAGTAGTATCCTAGATGTTCGAAGGTCTGATAAGAACAGAAACACTGAACTGCGCTCCAAAACTCAATTGTCGATGTGGGGATGAAGACCGCCAAATTGAAATGGGATTGGGCGGGACACGTCTGCCGCATGCATTTGGACCGTTGGACTAACCTTGTCTCTAACTGGGTCCCATGCGACGGGCACCGGAGCAGTGGTAGACCAAAGAGGAGATAGCGGGACGTTTTAGAGAAGTTTGTTAGAAGTTGGATGCTTAGATTTTTCTATAATTTGTGAATCGTCCGTAGAAATATTTTTGATGGTTATTTTCATTTATTTTGTTTTCAGTTGTGTTCACACCATACTTCCCACACCTGAAGGAGGCTTGGGCCCGACGGAACCACCCGAACATGCTGTTCATGTTTTTCGAAGACATTATCAAAGTTAGTGTTTCTGATTTCATAAAAATCGTTGTCTCATTTTCATGTCACATTTCTATTCCCATTTCATCCACTTTTTCCATTTTGTCCGCTCCATCCACTTTATCCACTTCATCCAGTTTGTACACTTCATCCATTTTCTCCACTTTATCCACTTTATCCACTTAATCCATCTCGTTCTCTTCGTCCACTTCGCTCACTTCGTCCACTTTGTCCACATACCTGTTTAGTCCTTTATGTTTAATGCAAATTCGTTCTTGCCCCAGGACAAGGCTTCAGCAATCCACCGCATCCAGCAGTTCCTTGGCCAAAAATACACAGAAGACGAAATTGCCAAGCTTTGTGATCACATGGACATAGAGAACATGAGAAACATCGCCGCTGCGCGGGTTTTCGACGGCCCAGTGCAAGATCAAAATTATGTGCGACAAGGTACAATACTTTTGGCTATAGAAATAAGAACAACGTAGACAAAACCATGACTATTTCACGTTTCGTGGCTTTTTCTTGCATATGTTTAAAGTTTGGAAGTATATTGGTCACAGGTTGCTAGCCTGTCACCTAAAATATACCTTAACCTATTTTAAACAATAAATTACATTTGAGTGAAATATGTCATGTCATGTATAATGCCTCTGATTAGACTGCCTGTCCACTGGAGCGGAGCGAGACAGCGGAGCGAGCGAGATAAAAATCCACCAATAAAATCTCCGCTCCTCTTCAGTGGATGCAATTGTATTGGTGGATTTTTATCTCGCTCACTGCTCCGCTACCTCGCTCCCCTCCAGTGCACAGGCAGTCTTAGACACTAGTGAGATGAATAACTGCTTTTTCACTTCTCATGCTCTTAAAGTGTCTGTCTCTACATAAAGGGTCTAAAACTCCTTTTTAATCTCTAGGGACTAAAGTATTTTTTTTTATTTGCCTTAGAAACCCCTTAAACAGCCCATCACCGTGTTTGTCAATGTAGGATTATCGCCATTTATAAAGACGTAGAAATAACCTCAAAAAAAATTCCCGTGTGGTGCCGGGTTAGAATAGCACCTCCCCCTTTCTTCCCGTGGGTGTCGTAAGAGTCCACTCTGGGAAAGGGTTAGTTAGTGTATTGTGGGCGATGGCCTAGCAACCTGTCACTGCAATATCACGTTTAACCATCTGGTTACCCTGAAATTGCTAAACGTGGCACTGAATTTTTGAATTCATGTGCTCTGCCTACCCCTCTTGGGAATACAGGCGTGAGAATTATATGTATGTATATATGTTGAGCAATCTACTATTATACTGACAGGCAAAGCAGGCGTATGGCGCGAGTACTTCGACGATGAGCTGCGCCAGAGTGCAGAGGACTGGATGCGGCGCAACCTCGCTGACACTGACTTGACGTTCCCTGAAAACTGATTCATTTTAGTTCCTTTGAAATATGTAATAATGTAATAACGGAGGCCATCGCTCAGATTCAGCCACTTTTTGCAGAAGAGTCATTAAAAATTGGATCTCTCAGATTTGTGCCACCATTCGAAGCCGCGGCGGACATTTGAACGATGTTATATTCCATTCATAATGGCATAAATAGGCCTTTCAAATAAATAATAAAAATCGTTAATCTCACACACATCTAGTTTTATTCAATTTTAACATCGACCCGTCCTTGTTGAAAGACCCTATTATTCAATGTTTGTACATTTAATGTTAGTTACTTATCGTCTCTAAAAGTAAAACGAAGATGCCTCTTGAATAAATTGCTGAGCTAATTATGATAGGCGTTTGGATTGCTTCAATGCTTAGGTACTTGTCTTCTGTGGATATGACAAAAGTTAAGGGTACCCAATAATTTTCGGACTCGCGCACGAAGGGTTCCTTACCATTCATCGCCCAAACGCATACCGTATTTCAAGTGTCTATCTGTTGCTGTATACTACACTAGCTTTTGCCCGCGGCTTCGCTCGCATTAAGTTTGGAATGACACAGAAGAGATCTCAGAATTATTTCAATACGCTGCTGTAGACGATATATACATATGTGTATATGTCTTTCAATTTGGGAATAGGATAAAAAGTTTCTAGGCATATGCTACATAGAAAACATCGATAAATTGCGGAATGTTACATAAATACTTTACACCCCTCATTTTGGAGAAGTGATGGATTATAAAAAGACAAAAAGTAGCCTATGCCACTCACTCTCCATCCCTTCGACTATTTCCATTTTACCTGCATGTCAAATTTCAAGCGGCTAAATTAAGCGGTTTACATTTTTCACACAACGGGATTTTCCCGTAACTTTCGTTCCCGTGGGAATTTTGCAATATCATGTTGCAACTAAGCTTTGAGTTTACTAAGGTACCTGTATGCCAAATTTCAAGCGTCTAACTTAAGCGGTTTAGATTCTTCATACAACGGGATTTTCCCGCTAAATCCCGTTCCCGTAGGAATTTCGCAATATCCTGTTGCAACTAAGCTTGAAGCTTACTAAGGTACCTGCATACTAAATTTCAAGCATCTAACTTAAGCGGTGTAGATTTTTCACACAACGGGATTTTCCCGCTAATTCCCGTTCCCGTGGGAATTTCGCAATATCCTGTTGCAACCAAGCTTTGACTATCTGGTTACCCTGACATTGCTAAACGTGGCACTGGATTTTTAATTCATGTGCTCTGCCTACCCCTCTTGGGAAGACAGGCGTGAGAATATGTATGTATGTATAACCAAGCTTTGAGTTCACCAAGGTACCTGCAAGCCAAATTTCAAGCGTCTAACTTGAGCGGTTTAGATTTTTCACACAACGGGATTTTCTTGCTAACTCCCGTTCCCGTGGGAATTTTGCAATATCCTGTTGCAACTAAGCTTTGAATTTACTAAGGTACCTGCATACTAAATTTCAAGCATCTAACTTAAGCGGTGTAGATTTTTCACACAACGGGATTTTCCCGCTAAATCCCGTTCCCGTGGGAATTTCGCAATATCCTGTTGCAACTAAGCTTGAAGCTTACTAAGGTACCTGCATGTCAAATT
>BHDV01013122.1:160527-190843 GCA_005406045.1 Adoxophyes honmai
AAGTGGACGAGTTAGGAAGGTGACGATTTAGGAATTGTAGTCTGACGACATGGCACTGTGGACGACTTAAGAAGGTGACGAAATGAAACTGTGGCCGAAGTCATCCTGAGCCACACTTTTGAGCGTGTATTAAGACATCTGTGTGGTGTCAGATTAGAATAATACCTCTCCGTTTCTTCCGTGGATGTCGTAAGTAAGAGGCGACCAAGGAAATAGGCTAGTATTCTGTCACTATTATACCTCTTCCTAAAATTATGTTAGAGGCTACAGGAGGGAAATAGTAATGTTTTAACTATATCACGTTTCGTGTGCTCTCCCTACCGGGCCGAAGTCCTAGAGCCTATCCCATTTAGGAACACAAGGCTGATTGTATCTAAAGTAAAAAGGAACCTTTCAAGTGCAAGGTCTCAACTATTTGACAATAGCGAACTACAAATAAGAACCTATTTTTGACAATAATATAAATGACGATAATAACGTGGGTAGTTGTGTGTCGGTGTTAGTTTCTTCGAGCACGACCAGTCGCGCGAAGAGAGTGGAGGCGCGCAGTGCGCTTTTGGCAGCAGCAGCCGCCGCGGCTCCTAGATGAAGGGCTACGGATTAGCTAGAAACATGTTGAGCTAAACTCGATTTAATAAACGTGAGTTATCCCTACTAATCCCTACTAATATTATAAATGCGAAAGTAACTCTGTCTGTCTGTCTGTCTGTTACGCTTTCCCACTTAAACCTCTCAACCGATTTCGATGAAATTTGGCCCAGATAATCTTTAGACCCTGAGAAAGGACATAGGCTACCTTTTATTGCGAAAAAAGGTACCTGATGCCCAAAATAACTATTCCACGCAGTCGAAGTCGCGGGCACAGCTAGTGTTCAATAATTTTACAAAATGTACAGTTTATTTTTTTATGTAACCTAACCTAACCCTACTTGTATACGAGTATGTAACCCATGCAATATCACCTGCGAATGTCAAAAAGTGTGCATCTACATCCCTGTTCTATGGCTTGAAGGCCTTTACCCATAACCTCGTAAACGACAATTAAAAAATGTTTTCCTCGTTACATTTACTACGAAACTAGGCGTTTTTGCTTGACAACCTGTCTTTCCAGTTATTACATGTTCAACGCAGGCAAACAGACGTCAGCAACGCGTCAACTAGAACTACGTCATAGATCTGCCAAAAGCTAGCTACCTACACATACACACATATTCTCACGCATGTATTCCCAAGAGGGGTAGGCAGAGCACATGAATTGAAAAAATCAAATGCCACGCTTAGCAATTTCAGGGTAACCAGATGGTTAACTGTGATATTGCAGTGACAGGTTGCTAGCCTATCGCCCACAATAAACAAATCTTTTCCCAGAGTCGACTCTTACGACACCCACGGGAAGAAATGGGGAGGTGCTTTTCTATCCTGGCACCACACGGGAACATACAAAACGTGTTCTTAATTCATACATTATCTGTGTAGGTACCCAAATGGGACAGACCACACGATTTAATATAGACAAAACCATAACTATATCACGGAATGTGGCCACTTCCAGCACATAAACATAAACACGAAAACCTAAAAACTATGCTAAATGTGGGGCAGGCATGGTTTTGACTGCCATGCTCAAGCTCCTGAATACATCAACTGTTGTAAAACTGCACTCGGACTGCCCTTTGTAGTTAAGTTACAGTTCAAATGCCGTCCGTCTGACCCAGCCCTTATTTAGTGCAGGTGTTATATACATTTTTATATTCGTCATAACTAAAACACTCTTGACCTTTGTCGCAGTGTCAATGTTTAGAAGTCAAGGTATATAGCCGTTTGATAAAACGATAGCCATTCTGTTGTAATAATCTTGATCGAAACCTGTTTAACTTTTATAGATAGTTTTTTTTTATAGCACATGGTCTATAAACTGATGTCTATGGCTTTATAATTAAAAAAATGGCGTCGTATGTGATTTCATCAGTTTTCCTGTTTAGATTGGTTAGGACAAAAGCAGGTTATATGTTTTTTAAGTCAGGTAAAGAGTATCCGAAACCGACGAACATTTATTTTATGAAGGGATTATTATGTGTGTGTTCTTGTGTGTACACTTTTTTATTACCATACATACGTACAATCACGCCTGTGTTCCCAAATGGGGTAGACAGAGCACAAGAAACGTGACATATAGACAAGACCATCACTATTTCACGCTTCGCAGCCAGTTCACTATTTTATGTGTATTGAAACTTCATACACTGAGGAACAATTATAATACAATAGGCTAGATGACTAGAAAAAACTATTTAGTCCGTCAGATAGACTACGAAAAAATAATATTGTACCCATATTTTTTCTTTTATTTGACAGACGAAAAATGACGATAATACAGAGCCTAAAAATTTCGCGTGACGTCACGTTCGAGTTTGATTTTTACTCAAACGTGACGTCACGAGCCCCCACTCAGGAAGTTTGATGCTCTGTACCTTTGTCGATGTTTCATTATTTGATAAACTAAAAAATATGTGTCTCATTTTTTGCCATAATCTAACTTACGGACTAATTAGAATGATATATTTTTATCCCTGTCATCGTCCCTATTGTTTTAAATTATTTTTAGCATGGTAACATGAACAAAGTTTTAAAATTACACAAATAATTGGCCAGATTATTTTGATAAAAATTCCACATTTTGGTAAATTACACAGGAAATAATGTTTTTTGAATGACTACACTAATTTCCCCGAACAGAATTTTACGAAAGCAGTCTTTTGCGTGCTCAAATCTACTTTCAAGGTTATTTATGACAAAAATTGTAGACTTAGCTTACCTATTAGCTTTAGCTAATTGTATCTATTTGATACGTTTACGGACAAACACAGTTTCTCTGTGTGGTGTCTGGTTTATATTTACAGCCTCCATTAGATAGAACATTTTGAAAAACACTTTGTACCTAATTTTCATCTCAGATATAAGTAATTCACAAAAGGTTCGTCAAATTGTAAACAATGGTTAATAACTGATAAAAATAGGCACACATTTATAATTAATTACAAATTGATATAATCAGGAATTCATTTAAATTTCAAAAAATGTTGTTTTGTATAGGTACAATTATGTCAAAATAAATTTCACAAAATGTAAAATAGGACCAAGTCATAAAAAGTGTATAGAAAAGTGATGATATTAATTAAAAGGACAACAAAATAAAATCAGTTCACGAAAGGATCGGCCAAATTGAAATAATAAAATAAAAATAGGTTCATAACAAGTACCTACTTAAAAAAAACTCGTAGAGCTATAGGTTTTAATTACTTTACGTATTTTTTTATAGAAATAAGTGATTTATCCAAAAAAAATCTCCTTGAACGCCGTAAAGGCGACTAACAAAAATAATATAGGTGCGTTTCTGAAGCCAGGCTAGCAACCTCTCACTATTATACCTCTTTCATCTGTTTTTACACATACAACACGCCTGTATTCCCTAACAGGATTAAAGTAATGCATACTAATCGCTACATAAACATAATCGTGACTATATCACGTAGGCACTTCGAGCATAACCTTACATACATACAGACATACATCACATCACGCCTGTATTCCCAAATGGAGCGTAAATGGGCATAATTTTAGGTTTAGGTAATTGTATGTTAAGAGACAGGTTCTGTCACCTAAATTATACCTAAGGCTGGTTTCACAGCTTCCGGGAGACCCGTACCGGCTGTTGCTACGGGCGCTCGGAGCGGTAGCACAACTGAGAAACTACCTCTAGAGCATCGTTTCACAGTGACGCGGAGCGGGTCCCGTGCGCACCAATCCGCGTCGCTGTGACAAGATGCTCTAGTTCCTTATTTGTGCTCCCGCTCCGGGCGCCCGTAACAACAGCCCGTACGGGTTTCCCGGACAGCTGTGAAGCCAGGCTTAATCTTTTTTGTATCCTTATTCTGATCCAGGACATCACACAGGATCTGTTTTTAAACCTCAAATTATTTGGTGTAGGCTTTTGTATGCTCTACCTCGACTGAGAACACAGGTGTAGTTAATGTATGTGTAAAGCTCATTGACATTATTAGGTTCAAAAGCATGAATCTGTAAAAAAACTGTCGGAACATCTTTACCCGCTCGCCTCACCTCGTTCCAATGACGCAGGTCTTTCTTTTGCTGTAGAAACGAGTTGCCATTTTATTTAAATTAGGAGTCAGTATTTAGTAGTTTTGTTAACATTTTGTTCTTCTTCATTCTTCGATTTCGCACATAAGTTCCGAAAACTTCAGAGGTGCGAGCCTAGGAATCGAACCTGTGACCCTCTGCATGAGAGTCTACAGGTCGAACCGCTAGGCTACCACGGCTTAAGAAAGTTTTTTACTTATTATTTTAGCTGTGCAAAGTTTCAAGTTTCTAACTCTTAGGCCCTGCGTTGATTACCAGTCAATTAGTCAGCTTCTCCATTAAGCTTGTCACAGACTAAGCAGATATGATAATATTTTACATACACATACATACCTATTCTCACGCCTGTATTCCCAAGAGGGGTAGGCAGAGCACATGAATTCAAAAATCCTGTGCCACGTTTAGCAATTTCAGGGTAACCAGATGGTTAAACGTGATATTGCAGTGACAGGTTGCTAGCCCATCGCCCACAATACACAAACCCTGTCCCAGAGTCGCCTCTTACGACACCCACGGGAAGAAAGGGGGAGGTGCTATTTTAACCCGGCATCACATGGGGCAAACTTAACTTTTTTACCGTTTTCTAATTTATCACGGAACCTTATTAATTTACAAAGATATAATCTTATCTCTATTTGTACAATGGAAATTATTTCAATATTTACAATTATGAAGAATACTAAGAATTCTCACTTCCTCAGTACCTTTCCTTATGACACCCACGGGAAGAAAGGGCGAGGAGCTATTCTAACCCGGCACCACACGGGAACGCACCACAGGTCCTGCATTGATTAATATTTATCAGTCAGTCAGTCAGCTTCTCCATTAATATACTTATACTAGCTTTTGCCCGCGGCTCCGCTCGCGTTAAGAAGTTTTTAGGGAATTGGGGGGTTATGAAGAGACAAAAAGTAGTCTATGTCACTCTCCATCCTTTTAACTATCTCCACCCAAAAAATGATTTCAATCTGTCACCCCGCTTAGCCGTGAAAGACGGACAAACAAACAAACAAACACACTTTCCCATTTAGAATATTAGTATTATTAAGTATGTACTTATACTGCGTTCGTCTGTGTTCGCGTGACTTTAAAAAACTGTGACATAGCACGCGGATCTCTGAATGATAATTGTATACTACTAAGCGGTTGCGTGCGACGCTCGTTTGGCCCCAGTCGTCAACTCCTGCGCCGCTCGCGCCCGACGCTTCGCGCTCTCGGATTGTAGTGAAACTGTGATTTAAAACTTTACCTGTATTTCGAAAACTGTGTGGCATAGAAGTTACTAAGTTTTTGTGGGTGTTTACGTAATTTTAAAACGGTTAGTATTATTTTCACTTTTTTGTATGAACGTGACGCAAGTCGAAATAATTTAAAAAAATATTTAGGAACATCTTTGTTTTATTTTTTTTTATTTTTTTTAATAAACTGCTTAATATTATAGATTCACCCCAAAAATAATTTAAATTTAAACCTCTTCAACGAATGCACTACATAAGAGGATAGGAGTCGCGCCACTTCTCTATACAAACGTAGTCCCCTGTTTTCTCCGTGAATAATGACATTAGAGCAAACATTTTTTTTTCATTAAATTTGTATCTGTTGTGGCTATGCCCCCTATGATTTGCTTTTATCGATTTTCTAATTTTTTATTTATTTTTTATTTATTTAGAATATCGATAAAAGCAAATCATAGGGGCATAGCCACAACAAATACAAATATAATGTAAAAAAGTTTTTGCTCTAATGTCATTATTCACGGAGAAAACAGGGGACTACGTTTGTATGGAGAAGTGGCGCGACTCCTATCCTCTTAAAGAGTAATTAAAATTGTTGCCTCAAGAAATAAATAATAACTCATAGTTAGATTTTACCAGTAACATATTTTGTATGCCAATATAATATCTGTTTTACAAGTCACCGTACAGAACTGTGTGGTGTCAGGTATAACACCTCTCTATTTCTTCCGTGAGTGTCGCAAGAGGTAACTAAGAATTTTAGGTAGGCTTTAGGCGACGGACTAGGAACCTTACACGATTAATTTAAAACCTAGAAACTAGAAGTGGTTACAAAACGTGCAATAATCAGTTGATGGTGGTTTTGAGTAACATTTCCTATGCTCCGACCACCCCTTTTTGGAATACAGGTGTGATCAATGTATTGTGTGTGTATGAAAGCTTACGAGGATTAAAAAAAAGTATGACTGTGAACGAGTTGAATTTCACTAGCCAAATTGGCGACGGTATAACTGGTTTTCCTTAAGTACTGTTACGTACATTTTGCTGAGATTATACCTTTGCAAACGCGGTCCGTTTAAGATACCGGTATGGTTTATAGTAATATTATTATATCACTATTATGACATTCCCTGTGTGGAGTCGGGCTTAGAATAATACCTATAAATATTTCCATGATTGCCGTAAGAGGTGACTAAGGAGATAAGTCAAAATATGCTTTAGGCGACTGGCTAGCAACCTGTCACTATTATAGCTCTATCAAGAGTTCAACTTCAATTTGCTAGAAGTAGCTACGAAATCAGAAATAGTATGCAATCTTTCGTGTGTTTGAGTCGTAATGTATTCTGTACGTACAGTCAAGAACTTTAATTCATGAGCCACCATGGAACCAATTCACAGTAAACGTCATAGTGACATCCCATTAATTATCAAGGGAAATCGATATGATTTTTTCTTTGATAAGGTTCTATGGTGACACGTGGAAGGTTCACACAAAAAAAATTGCCGCCAAAATAACAGATTCTTAAAAGCTTTTCCCTGACTGCACTTTTTGCCAATTATAACTTCATTGGCCTTGTGGTGACGGGTTCAGAATTACACCTCTCCATTTTTTCCGTGGACAACGTAAGAAGCGACTAAGGAAATAGGTTTACATATGTTTTAGGCGACAGAGTAGTAATCTGCCACTATAATACCTGCCAACTCAAAACCTAAAAGCATATTATGCTAGAAGTGGCCACAAAACGTGAAATGGTCATGGTTTTGTCTACGTAGCATTTCGTGGGCTCTGCCTACCCCATTTTAGAATACAGGCATACGTATGTAAGAAACAGGTTGCTAGCCTATTTCCTTAGAAAGAACTACGAAAGAAATGGAGAGCTGTTCCAATCCAACATACCACGGAAGTCAAGAGTCGAGAGCAAAAATATTTTTGACATCCAGACAACGTATAAGTATTTAAATATCGTATGGCTGCATAAAGAAATTCTCTCGGAAACATAATATTCACGATGTAAAGTGTCTCGAGGAACTAAAAACGTGTTCACTTCAAGATGCGTCATCTTTTATGTTAATGTAAAATACCTAAACATTTTCGTGTGTAATCTGGCGGTAACACACGCGAGAACAAATATTATGCCACTTTACTACTTTTTGACGGTCACTACAACATAGGCAACAATGTTTATCATTCCATTTGCAATAATTGCCATTTTAGTTAAGCCACTTCGTGTGTAAGAAAAAAATATAAATGTTTGTTGTAAAAGCCAGACGACCAAATTTGGTTTGGTACGAACCACGAACTTGGTTGGCTCCAAACTTCGTCACCGAACAAAATGTTCGGCCAACTGAACACACGTTCGAATTTGGTTTGGAGCCAACCAAGTTTGTGCCACCATACAGCAATTACAAAAAAAATCGGGCTCTCCGACGCCTGCTAAAGAATTATCACAAAAATGTTTGCAATTCGTCCAGATGCATAGTTAGCCAAGACAGAAGACCACTCTTCTATGTACCGGGTTTCATCAAACCACAAATGTAATCTTCCGGTTTTAGAACTTGAAAATAATATATTTTCGTCAATAAAAGCTGACACCTTGATAAAAGTAGTTTATTATCCTCGGTCAAGGCCATTTTTTTCGCAGGCCGTCTGTCATGTTAATTCATCGAGTGTAGGCAATTCCTTATTGTCGTATGGTGAATGTCAAACATATCTCTAAATCGTCCTGTTGAGGTAAAGCCGTCGAGAATATAATGCCGTCGCATCATTGACGTACAATAAACAACTAGACTCCCAATCACGCTCAAAAAAATGTCGGAAGCAAAAGTCTGCACGCGTCAACTGTGCAGAGTTTTGGTTCAGTGGTCGTTCGGCGCGCGTGACGTTATGTCACTACTTCTAATGGTCGTGTACAATTGTCAGTAAACATTACTGCTACAAAATTTGAATGCTGTTCATGTCGTATGTCATCATCATCATCATCATCAGCCTATATACGATACACGTCCCACTGCAGGGCACAGGCCTCCTCTCAGTATGAGAGGGCTTGGGCTATAGTTCCCACGCGGGCCCAGTGCGGATTGGGAACTTCACACACAGCGTTGAATTACTTTGTCGCTGTGTGAAGGTTTCCTCACGATGTTTTCCTTCACCGAATAGCTCGTGATAAATATCAAATTCGATATCGCACATAAATTTCGGAAAATTCAGAGGTATGAGCCCGAGGTTTGAACCCACGACCCTCTGCTTGAGAGGCCACAGTTCGAACCGCTGGGCTACCACCGTTTTTTTATGTCGTATGTGTTGACACAAAAAACGCCGCTCGGACGTTTTTTGAGGAATTTTGTCAAACGATTGGGAGTCTAGCTGTTTATTGTATGTCGATGCGTCGCATAAAATGGGCTATTGCAAGCGAGCGATGGTTATTGTGCCGTAGATCATTTAGGTTGCCTTCAGTGTTGTGTCGCCGGACCCAACAACGAACACTATTTCTATTCACGGTTAAGCGACGTGTTATGCCATGAATCTCTACACGTTCTTGATAAAACTTCACCGTTTGAACTCTTAATACTTAGGTCACGGTTAGCGACAAGCATTTTATTTATTAAACTTAATATACGTGAGATCTTTTACAATTTTCACGGTCTTCATTAGCTTCAAACCGACTTCTGTGCGTAATTAGAAATGGGAATAATATTTTTTCCCAAAGAAATCTGTATTTTTTAGTAACAAGTAACATGATAAATATTTTAACACACTGTCAGGTTTTCCCAAAAAATAGTGTCAAGTGGACGTCCATACGTATACCACTCCTGAGGGTATCTGAATCAACCCCATGTATTCTACGTGATTTTTTTGTAGTTTACGAGTTTTTTTTTCGTAATTTTGTATCTGCAGGGCAATCCGCCTATTTGGTAAAAAAAGCATGTATCTCAATCTCAACTATTCATGCCTCTGTGGCCAACTAATGTCTACTATGTAGGTCAAGGGGTTACAAAAAATACTTTTAAAAACCATTATTATGACTATGCCACGCTTCGCAGCCACTTCTAGGATACTTTTAGGTTTGCAAAGATGGAAGAGGTAGAATAGTAATGTTAGGTAGAAGTGGAATTTTAAAATTAAAGTATTCCATAGGAGTATGAACTATCCATAACTCTTGATGATTTATAGATTACTAGCTTTTGCCCGCGGCTCCGCTCGCATTAAATTCGGGGTATCACAGAAGATATAGCACACATACCAATTAATAGCTTTCTACTTTGAAAACTTCCACCCCTCACTTTAGGGAAATTGGGGGTTTTGAAGAGACAAAAAGTAGCCTATGTCACTCTCCATGCCCTAAACTATCTCTACCTAAAAAATCACGTCAATCCATCGCTCTGTTTAGCTTTGAAAGACGGACAAACAAACAAACAAACAAACAACATCCCATATACCTAGCTGTAAACGAAGACAGGTGTATGCATTTAGGATTTTGCGGTTTTTTTTTTTTCAAATTATTATGTAGCCGTTTATTTAACAGAAATACAACATAATCATGATTTTGCAGATAACATCTTTTTAAAATAAGGCTTGACCTTTGTTCGTTTTTTTACTAACAAAAATCGAGTAACTAACAACCATTCATGTCTAATGGATGTAGCTTCCTGTTTTTATATAATTGGCTGTTGTTAATGGCACTTTTTATATTTTATTCGCAATTTACTGACAGTAATTGTATATTTCCATATTTGTTTACATTACAATACATATTATACATACCTAGGTACTGATGTTTTTATTTTTGGATTTTAGTTAACTCAAAATGTACAATTATAGTATTTCATTTACATACATCACTCACTCGTCAGTTTCCAAACGAGGTCGGTACGCAGATCATACGAAACGTTACATAATAAAAACCATCCAATCCATTTCTTCCGTTGATGTTGTACTTAATAACCTGTCACTATTAGGTAGACCTGCCAACTTAAAACCTAAAAATTATGCTAGAAGTGGCCACAAAACAAAGGTGGTCTATGTTACCTTTCGCGTGCTCTGCCTACCCCATTTGGGAATAGGGCGTTATGTAATTTGTCAACATTATGGATGTCATCATTATCCCTATGACATATTAAAAAAAAATGCTATCATTAAAAAACCTCTATCTGTGACAGCATATTAATTTAAATTTCGATCCTCTTAAAAACACGTGATGAAAAATGAAAACACATTGTACGCGGGATGGGGCCGCGAGCCTATAAAGCCATATCCACACTGTTTCTTTTTAGGGTGACCCGTGTGGTGTCGGGTTTAGAATAACACCTCTCCATTTCTCCCACGGATGTCGTAAGAAGCGACTAAGGACATAGGTTAAGGTATACTTTAGGCGACAGGCTAGCAACCGGTCACTATTGTACCTACGACCTCAAAACCTAAAGAATATTATGCTAGAAGTGGCCACTAAACGTAAATAGTCATAGTTGTGTCTATGTAGCGTGTAATGACTCTTATTAAGGATCACGGCTTCTTAAAAAGCCGGCTTCAGAAGCCGTGGTAGCCCAGCGGTTCGAACTGTGGCCTCTCAAGCAGAGGGTCGTGGGTTCAAACCCCGGGTTCGCACCGCTGAATTTTGCGGAATTTATGTGCGATATCAAATTTGATATTTATCACGAGCTATTCGGTGAAGGAAAACATCGTGAGGAAGTAATTTAACGTTGTGTGTGAAGTTCTCAATCCGCACTGGCCCCGCGTGGGAACTATCGCCCAAGCCCTCTCATACTGAGAGGAGGCCTGTGCCCTGCAGTGGGACGTATATAGGCTGATGATGATTAAGGATCAGTTAAATAAATAACTAGTAATAGCAATCATACGTGGTGATGTTATCTAAACAATTCATGGTAAAGATTTACTTAGCTAAGTAATCTTTATAAATACAATGTTTTTATGGAGTACTTAAACCATGACTAATTCTTGTTGATTCGTTTCATACATACATGTACATTTATCAACCATTTACTTTGCATACTTACATGCATTCATACATCGCATACATACATACATGCAGACGGTACGCTACGCAGATAAAACTGTACCTAACTACTTATATTTTAAAATTCCGTAGCCACATTTGACATGTTTGTAAGGTTTTAAACTGGCAGATATGATAGCATAGAGGACAGAACCTATAGAGTACTAATGTCATTGAATTTGTTCGAAGATGATTCCGCCAAATCATGGCGGCGTTCGCTGTGCTCTTATTGGCCGGCCCAAGATCGCGCGTAACGCAGTGGCTTTTTCCTCTATGGTTATTGGCTCTTTACAGTTTCTGTGACAGTTTGTAAGTTGAAATAAACTGACGGTTTAAGGAACTGGGTGGCCATCATTGTTTCTCTAGTTGGTCTGTCCTCTATGTATGATAGTGATAGGCAGCATACCTAAATCTGTTCTCTCGCTTCTGAAGATCTGTAGAAAAGACTCCAGAGATCTCTCTCCAGGCAGTTGTTACACCAGGAAAACAGAGTCCATAAGGAGAAAGTTGAAAGTTGTATTTATGCAGCCGATCGTCGAAACTTCGTTGGCGCCATGTAGGATTACAACTTGACAGTTGAGTGTCAATGACGTATGTAATAGAAGTTCAGCTATTCGATGATAGGTGGTGTTGGGGTGCTAAATGTCCATGGAAGAAATGGCGAGGTGCGTTTCTAACCCCAACAATACGCAGGGGATTTACTAAGCATCGTAATTGAGATACAACTTCTTTTCAGAGATGTCGGTAAAGCAGTTCCCAGTAGAGAAGGAGTATGAGAAGAATCCTGATATATCGCGGGAAGACATTCAGAAGCTGCGGGAATGGGTGAAGACACAGCCACATTTGCCAGGGGAATATTTAGATGGTGAGTTGCGAAAAGAGGGAGTAATGTATTAAAAGCCGCAGATATAGCTCCCTCGATGACGAGTCATTTACAAATGAAAAGTTTTCTGCCCAAAATCAAGAGCTCAATTGATAGCGATACTTAAAAAACACACAAGTATGGCGGTCACAGAATAGAATCACAAAATTTGTATAAAAAGTTAGGGACCTTTTTTCCAACATGCACCGGAAGCGATAGTGAATCTGAATAAGAAAAACCAACATTTTATTCATAATTGTAAAAAAAAGAACAATTTGTTATAAAAACTACAAACAATGCTTGCGTGCCATTTTTATTGTATCGCCATTGTTATCAAGACATAATAAATCGATAGAATTATTTCTTATTAAATGTAGGTATTAAATTATTACTAACTTGTCATAATTATTGCTCAGTAGCTAATCATTCTGTCACTTACTTCATGGTGAGTCAGTATGGATTACTTAATTGTTTCAACCTTAAACTTAACTGGCAGTACATATTCTACTGCCAACGATTAATAAAAGAGAAGCGAATAGTGTCGTACATTTTTGTTGGTAGATTTATGTAGCTATAGTTATGCTTTTGCTTTTGTCTATGTAATGTAACGATGCGTGTGCTCTGCCTACCCCAATCGGGAACACAGGCGTGATTGAAGAAGAGAATTAATTATTAATTAATATTTTAGAATAAATATTGTTTGTGGTATAAACCAAACAGTTTAAGATGACATAAAGTGTACGTTTATTTAAACTAGATGGCGCTACCGTCTTTGCTAGTTATATTGTATTGTACTCGGTCGCCTTATACTCTTGTCTTGTCACGTCTATCAAAATGTCTTGTAGACTACTAAAATAAATACCTATTTATTAGTTCAATCCTAGTTTATTTTGCTCCAAATCCTACATACGCGTCAGAAAACCCATGTAAAATATTTCCTGAGGAGGCAAAATGTTTCATCGCTTTTCGGGTCACTGCACTCTGTGTTATGCCTACTTTTACCCACCGTTTTAGCCGGCGTGCACTTGCACCCCGATTGTATTCGTATTCGACATTGCGATCCTAGACGGTTGACTATCGGCGGGGGTACAAAAGGCGGTTCTATGTTTTCAGATTTTTATAAAAAAAAAAAGAAAATTTCACATTGCAAAAAAACTCACAAGAGTTATCAGATGCGTATATTTGACCACTGGTTAAATATTTACGGCAAATTTCCAGCCACCCTGTATACAGGGTGATAATGGAATCCGTAACGAAATTTTATATACCTGTTTGTTAATAAAACTTAAAAATGTAATTTGAGTAGTTTCTCATTTTGTTTTGTAATTAAGAAGTTACGTATCATCAAAATTTTCCTAAAAAGTACTAACATTATGGACACCGCGCGGGCAAGTAAATTTATACAAGCGCGTTGGGCGTCGTCTACCGCACTCGCGACTCCTAGGTACCTACTTAGTAAAATAAAATTAGGTTTGCATAAATTCGGCATTCGGGCGTAATTAAAAAATTGGAATCAACTTATGTACAATAATAACAAAAAATCAACTCTATCCTACTAATCTAAACTAAGCGTACCTTAATAAGTGTTCAAAATGGGGTCCATTTTTCTCCAAACAGAGTCTTGCACGTTTCAAAACGTTCTCATTCACTCTCCTTAGTACTTCAGTGCCACTTTTCACTTCAAAAAATGCACTCACAATCTTGTCTTTCAGATCCTGTACATTTTGTGGTTCGTTCATGTACACACGGCGCTTGATTTCGCCCCAAAGACAAAAATCACAAGGGGTTAGGTCAGGTGACCTAGCAGGCCAGGCCACAGATCCACCGCGTCCTATCCACCGGTCACCGTACACATTGTTTAAACGCTCGCGTACATCGCGAGCGTAATGGGGGGAGCACCATCTTGTTGGTAAAACATACCACTTAAATACGAAATCGGCACATCCTCTAAAAACTCAGCTTCCCTGAGCCCGGAGTCTAGGTACACTTTCATCCCGATACCGTCTACGGGCAGCCTCCAAATTTTCGCCGCTTTCGGTTCGCACCATTTCATAGTACTCGCGATTTGAAAATTCTGACGACATTGTAACTCGCACACTTCGCGCTTCTTACGTATCGTACGAACGGGGTGATTAGCTCGCGTCGACTGCGCCCTTGATATTTCATTTTTTATTTAGGGTAGGTATGCTCTCGATTGTGGCAAATGTAAAACTACCGTCCACTAAACAGTTAAGCCGGGGATACACATGCTGAGTAAATTAGCTGGTATGAAAGTTACTGGCATGTACGAGTAACTGGCACACTGCGGACACATTTGCAAGTAACACTGGCATGCAAATGTGCCCCTGCATGCCAGTATTACCATCGCTGCATGAGAGTATTTTGTACCAACAACATGGATAAAAATCGAAGTTGTTAGGAAGAATTGGGGATACTCACATGCGAAAAGCCATCCCGGCAATAACCAAATTGGAAACTAAGAAACACAACAATTAGAACACTAAGATTTTTAGCTACAGGTGATTCATTTGTAATGTCTACTGGTATGCCCGTAGCTGTCGCGGCAGTTCACACGTGCCGAATTAGCTGCCCCCTGAGGCCCCTCTTTTAGCGGGCATGCAAGGAAATCAAAAGTTGTTGTGTCAGCTACTTGCAACTAGCTAGCTTCCAGTTACAGGCATGTCAGTTAGTGATAAGTAAAACATGACTGTACTTGCAAGGAGCTGGTATGCTAGTGTGCAAGCTACGGGCATGTGTATCCCCGGCTTTACATGTACCGCGCTTTGACTGGTCCCATCTGGTCATTCGCACGACACGCCTTCAATTTTAGCCCTTAGCGCGCCGCGGTTTGTAGTATGCTCACGATCAATATTTTTTTGGGAATTTCCCTATAGAAAAAAAGGAAAAAAAAAGTGCTTTTTTTATTTTACCATTGAATTGTGTTAATGATTCTGAGTATCAGGAATTTTTTTCGTTACGGATTTCATTATCACCCTGTATGTAGTGAAAAATAACGGAATTACTCACGTTTTTTACACCGAGATTAGCTCGACATGTTTCGGGTCAATCCGTGACCATTTGATCATCTCGTGATCATCTGGAGCTACGCGCCACGGCAGCGAACAGACGCGCACTCACATGTCGAGCTAATCTCGGTGTAAACAACGTGAGTAATTCCGTTATTTTTCACTATGAGTGAGTCTCACCGTAGTTTCACCCTGTATATGGATCGTAATGACCTTATTACAAAACTCGCAGTATCTCACCATGGAATCCCCTAGTTTTAATAGCAATCAAGTATAACCATTGCATAAACTGCCATAAACTGCAATCTATTTGCGCTTCAATGACACTACCTACGTAATTTTAAGTCGAGGAAAAGGCACGACTATGGCTTTAATTGAAACTCAACTGCCAGTAAAACGGCAGCAAGAAACATTAGAAGTCACAAAGTAGTTATGTGCAATTAGCGTGATTAGGGGCGATAGGGAAAATTATAGGACAAATGAGTAACCATTACTAGAATGACAGTCGAAACAATGGTTCCTGAGCTATTGCTGAACGTTGTCACAATAAATGTTAGAAAGATTTCCTTTGTTGTGTAACGATCACTGTAAATAGGTTATGTATGGCATATAAATGTTTTCACGTCTTTTCTGTGGAGCCAATAATTTGTAGGTAAAAACATCAAATGAATAATACACCAAGGAGGAACTAAATACTAGCCCGTTGAAACAAATGGAAAATTGGGCTTTATGCCAATAATTTTATGTCACAGGATCTCTCCTGCACGACAGGAAAGGTCTCCTGTTGATGAAGTCGTGAGTTGGGGCACTAAACACATAGACCCTTAACTTTTTAACCGACTTCAAAAAAAGGAGGAGGTTCTCAATTCGACCTAATTTTTTTTGTATTTTACTCGATATCTCGGTGACATGTACGGCGTATTCGGTAATTTGTTGATGAAGTCAAGAATTTACATTCAGTAAACAGAATACTTTCAAAATATTGTAAATTGAAGTCGGTTTTTTTGTTTAAAATTATGTAATTTCGACAGAAGAGACGAGAACTAAATTTGTGCATAAACGGTTTAATATAGTGGGTCAGGAACCACTTGATTTAGAGCGTCCTAGCGCCACCTATTGTCAAATAGCCGAACTTCTACTAAGTCAACCACATAAATCAACTGTCAAAATAAATGGTAATTCTACATGGCGCTCGATGTTTCGAAGATAGGTTGCATAAATACAACTTCCAACTCTCTCTATTGACTTCTGTGCCATGACATCTGCCTGGAGATATCTGTCTTATACCTCACGCAATCTCTTTAATTTCAGATCTGGATCTCCTAATCTCATACCACTGCTGTGAAAAGAGTGCTGAAGTGTCAAAGCAGGTGCTGGATCTCCATTTTAGTCTGCGCACGCTCTTCGCGCCATACTTCAAAGATCGATGCTTTGACAAGAAGATGGAATTCACTTTGAACACTGTGTAAGTATGATTTTCATGGCTACAATAAGTTCATAAAAGTTAACTTTTTCCCACTAACGCTTTTAACTTTTATAATGTTTTTCTAACCACGTGAACATCACGCCTGTATTCCCAAATGGGGTAGATAGTGCGCACAAAACATCCCAGTCGAAATTGAGAATCTTTAATTTTCTGTAGCCACTTTTTGCATAAATTTAGGCTTGAACATTGATGAAAGGGATTTATTAGTGACTAGCTTTCCCCCCGCGACTTCGTTCGCGTAAATTTCGGATTTTGGGGTCGTAGGTTTCTGAGCCTATTCATAACAAACAAAGTTTTCCTCTTCATAATATTAGTGTAGATGTAGATATCTAAACCCAAATATTTTACGGAATCCTCTTTTTTTCAAAATATAATTTAGCCTATGTTACTCGTGGATAATGTGGCTTTCGAATGGTGCAAGAATTTTTGAAAACGGTCCAGTAGTTTCTGAGCCTATTAATTACAACCAAACAAACAAACATACAAACAAACAAACAAAGTTTTCCTCTTTATAATATTAGTGTAGACAGGGTGCTAGCCTGTCGCTTAACTAAAGTAAACCTTAGTATTTTATGATATCCGCAGAAGAAATGGAGAAGTGTCATTCTAAACCCGACACCGTGTCTTATCTTTGTAACTTTCTATATTTCTCAAAAAAGCATTTCAGTAGATTTAGGATACAAGTCTACTGACTGATTTACTAGTTTTATTCACAGTTCCGACTATGTCCCGTTTTGTGTGCTTAGTCAACTCAATTTGAGAATACGGGTGTGTAAAACAATAGAAAAGTAGAATCTCGGGTTATAATAACATTTTATTCTTCCAGGCTTATCGCTCCTCTGCCAACGCCAACGGTGAACGGCGACCGGGCGATCTACGCGCGTCTTCTGGATGCCGACCCTCGCCTCTTCAACTTCGTCGATTGCATCCGTGCCTTCATGATGATCTTCGACTTGTGGCAATACGAAGAGGGCACCTGGCCAGGGTAAGATATTACTTATAATGATTCTCTCATCATCATAAATATCAATACTATTAGGTACCATGAGTACTGAGGTACAATGACCGTATATTGAATAAAGGTGCTTACTTTAAGAAACAGGTTTCCTGGTAGCCGGTACCGACCGGTACAGGGTCAACTTGCATAAAGAAAGAGGTCAATCTGAAACCTGTTTCTTTATAAGCGAGCACTCATAAGCAAACATAACAAATATGAAACCTCAAATATGGTACCTGTCGGTACCGATCCACACAGATTTATCTGTGCCGGAAACCTGTTACTTTATGTAAGCACCATTAGGCCCACTAAATGTATCGGCTTAGATAACAATGAACATCAAATTGCTAAATTGAGTCCATAAACTTAGAAATAAATGGCACATTTTAAGTTAAAAAGGCTTAGTTTTTTTCCTTACAGTTAAATATAGCTATCAAACTACTCGCCATTTTTATGTAACCATTACTTCATCATCGTCTCATTTCACTTTAATTGGTTATTGCAGTTTCGTGCTGATAATCGACATGGACCAGACCGTGATCGGGCACCTCGCAAGGCTGGAACTCATGGTTATCAGACAAGTGCTGTACTTCCTACAGGTTTGTAGAAGACCACCAACAAACGCTTGAGGTATTCCCAAATTAATTCAGAACACACGGTAACATTTCAATGTCAAAGCCATGATTATTCCAAGCGTCGTATCCACTTCCAGATTTAACTTTCCAGATGACAGAGCAAATATTTTATAACGCATTGTCTGGGGAAATTCGTCTATTTGCAAACTAAGGATATTTTTAACATTATGAGACCTTTCCATTGAAACTTAACATTTTAAGAAAATTAACATTAGGTACTTTTTGAGGAAGCGCCCTTAATGGGCAAAAGTGTACATATTGAGAGTGCATATTTTACAAAAAGTGGACATTTCGAAAAAGTGTCTTTCGCGACTAAACAAAATCACACCTCTTCTTTTCTAGGAAGCAATGTTGGTGAAACTGAAAGCCATACACTTCATGAGCGCGCCAAGCTTCATGGACAAACTGATGATGATGCTGCGGCCGTTCCTGAAGAAGGAACTCCTGGGTTCCCTGTACATCCACCAGAGGGACGCCAGCTCGACGTACGACCACATACCGAAGAAGGCCTTCCCAAAGGAATGTGGGGGGGACTATAAGGACTTTAACACAATTAAAGGTACGTAATTCATGCACTACAAAAACTAGCTATAACTACTGAAGAGAATAAATAATGCACCCATTTCTTCCGCGGATGTCGTAAGGGGCGGCTAAGGTAACAGGTTAAGTTAAGGTTGTTGGTGCCAGGGTAGCAACCTGTCACTATTATACCTCTTAGCTTAAAACCTAAAAAAATATGCTAGAAGTTGGAATACAAGCGGTAGGTTATTTGTATATTTTTATTAAGAGTCTATTGTATCTAACTGTTCAGCAAGGGTTTCTTCCAATATTTCTACTGTTCCCTGTCTCTTGTCTCTTTTTCTCCTCGCAAAAGAGACATGTAAGTTGAAACTGGACTGAAATGTCATTTATGCCGAATACAGGACGTATTGTGGATTAAGTCCCAAAATACCCGTAAACTTAAAAGAAAGTCTTAAGAGAGAAGTGATGCCTTTTTCTTAAAGGGACTGCCTCTTTCATTTCATGATATTAATATCATTTATTTCTCTCTTCAGACGAAGTAATCGCACGTCTTCAGAGCAACACCACTTTCTTCCGTGACGAGAACCGGCGGAGAGTCAACGAGGCTCTGAGAAAGGGAAAGAAGACCACCGTCGAAGACTTGTTTGGGATCCAGGGGAGCTTCAAGAAGCTAGATATTGACTAGGTTATCACTTATCACAAACTGGCTTAGAAGGGCGTATCCGTATCTCCATGAAACCCCCAAAATGGGGACAACCACTGAAGAAAATAAAAATAATTGATGGTGACTTGAGAAATCTGTTCACTGAGGGTATGGTCAAGTTGGCAGAAGAACAGATAAACGGAGACCTGGTGGAGAAAAAGCACGAGAAAAGCAGAGTGATGGAATTGTCCCTGAAGATGTCCCTAATGCTAAAGGTCTCTGGTGGATGGATGCAAAAGGCCACCGGTCCTTCGTTGCGGCAGGTCTAAATGGGCAATGGATGTTTTTGGGGTGGGTGTCGTCATCATCAGATGATGGGAGAGTTCGATGCAGATACGCCTTTTTGAGTTCAGTGTTAATCACTATTACGGAATAAAGGAGTGTAGGTTATATTGTGTTTCATTTTAAACCTGTAGCGCCCCAGCGCCACATGCGTTGAATAGAATAGCATAGCTAGGGGTAAACTCAATTCCCATACTTGTTCACAGGGGTAGTGACATTGAAAAGGTTAGGAACTAGATTCTAGTCGATATACGATCTTCGAAGACACCCTCAACCAACTTTCTCCAACATTGGGAGTAAAATTCGTTTAGTAAATCCGCACTGGGCACGCGTGGCAACTATAGCCCAAGCCCTCTCATACTGAGAGGAGGCTTATGCCCTGCAGTGGGAAGTATATAGGCTGATGAAGATGATGATGATAGTAAATCTTCTTTGATCAATCTTTCCCTTGTGACCAAGACTATCTTAGCATACCTACTTTTCTCTATTCTAGATTCTGTAATTAAAGTGTAGCTCGTTACACTACTAATCAATTAACTAGTCGGTCTTTCAAAAATATTAAATGAAAATCATTCCATATTCATTGGTCATGACTAGTCATGAATGTAGTCATCAACAGGGATTGTTGATCCACTTGCCACTGTTCGCAATTTAGACGTGTAATCAATGACTGATGTGACTGACAGATGTTATCTATTGGATTAGTATTACACGACCAAGTTACAAACATAGGTAAGGCTCAATTCACACCAGAAGAGCGGCGAAAAGCGGCGAAGCGCAGCGACCCGCTCCGTGGAGAATGCGCGAGGATTCCTGTGACTGCTCGAAAAGCCGCTGGAATGCATAGGAAGTCGCTGGAATTTACAAATTGACATACTGACATATTGACAGCGGCCGTCGCGACTACTCGAGCATCCTCGGGCATTCCCGCGACAGCTCGCGCAGTCGCACGGCTTTGTTTATGGAATGCGCTGGAATTCCCGCGGATCCGCGGGCATCCGCGCGCATCGTTAGAGTTTCTCATGCGATAATAAGTCTTATTGTAATGAAAATAAAGTTGAAATTCTCATGACACTGAAACTGCGCGCCGCTACGCCGCGCTTCGCCGCTCTTCTGGTGTGAATTGAGCCTAAGTGGCTCAACAATCCCGGTTCGTGATGGTACACTACAATAAATTATTATCTAGGCCTCTAGAAGTACTACTATCATGGTATAGACGAAGCCACAGGTAGAAGCTGGAAATTGTTGGGCAATGGGTTAGGCAGAGCACACGAAATGTGACAGACAGAACCATAACAACTGCACGCTTCGTAGCCACTTCTAGCTTAATTCTAGGTTAAAAAAATAAATGGAAGAAGTACAGTCAAAGAATTCGATAACTGTGCCACTTTGTACCTTAACACAAGAAATGTCACTGTGACATACCATACTATCTACTAATCAAAGCAATATGAAACTCATTATGAAAAGGTCTAAAGTGGCACAGGTATCAATTACCTTGACTGTACAATAGGAAAAGGTTGCTAGCCTGGTAGCCTAAAATATTTTTAATTATTTAGTCAGCTCTAACGACGTCCTCGGAAGAAAAAGTGAGGTTTTTTTCTAACCGTAACTACACGCACGAAACACATGTAATAAATAAATCCATATTATCTCAGGCCTCTGGTTAGGTAACGCATCTGTAAAGCCCGCTCTACACTCGCGGCGCGAAGTCGCGCCGTGAACTCACGGCGTGAATTTACGCAGCGGTTCACGCATAATAACTAAGCGCGAACGCAAGGCGTGAACAACATCTACACTCGCGATTCGCGGCTTTCGCGGGCGTTCGCGGGTGTTCGCGTCGCGAGTGTAGAGCGCGCATAAGCTGATTAGTGTTACGGATGTTTATGGGCGTTGGTAAAAATGTACCATCTAGTTACTCGCTCGCTTTTTTACCTTCCTTGTTGTACATAAAATAGTATGGCTAGATATTTAAATAGAGGTGCTGTACTATGTTTTCGCCCTCTTTTTTTGCCTTCATCATAGTATTATAATATGGTTAGACAGTTCTTCTTGGATAGAGGTGCTGCACCTATGTTTTTTAATCTGTCCAAAATAACAACTGGCGTAAACTACGGTGTTGAGTATTGATGATGGTAAGAACACAAAGAAGAGCAAATAGCTGCACGAGCGCTTCTACCGGGACCTGACTGGGCCGGTAGATTTGTCCGCGTCGGTAAACTGGCTACGCTTCGGCGTCCTTTTTGGGGAAACCAAGGGTTTTGTCTGTGCAATTGCAGATGAAGTTATCATGTCGAATAACTACCGGAAGTACTGAAGGACGGTACGGTCGACATTATGTCGGGCATGTCACCATCTCGGAGAATCGCTTCAGGCCTAACATTTTCGGTTGTTCTCATCTTTCTAGAGGAGAGTTAGTGACACAGATATAAGGATATAACATAACTTTGTAGCCAGAATTATCCACCAGCTACTTGCTCTTCAATATGGTCTGGTAGAATCATATTACAAATACACACCGGTGCCAGTTCTTGTAAATAGTCGTGCTGCGCTCTTCCTACTGGGATCGATCTGCTATCACTATAGCAGACAGAACTATTGTTGCCGATGAGCCTGACGTCGTGATAGTAGACCGATCACAGCGCCATGCAGTGCTTGTAGACATCATCATCCCCTATGACGAGAATCTCGTGAAGGCCGAAAAGGACTAATTCGGCAAGTACCTCGACTTGGCTCACGAGGTGACCGCCATGTGGAATGTGGATTCAACGATCATTGTACCTCCTATTTTACATACATACACGCTTGCCAGCCTGCCCCCTAAAAAATACCTTTACCTTTAGTTTATCCTTAGTCACCACGCTGAAGAAATGGAGAGGTAGTTATTCTAATCCCGACACCACACAAAAAACTTTAGAAATCCGCAGTAATGACAGTAAATTGACACATTTGTACGCTCCGCAGCTTCCAAATGGGGGACCATTTTATAATTTTATAATTAATTATATTGAGATTCGTCCCAAGGTCATGCAAGTTGTGGATTTTCCTGTAGTTTTGGTATATAAACCTGGTTGGTTACTGGGAGCGACACACATCTCACGATGAAGTACTTAGCTCTGCTTATGGGTTTGATAGCTCTCGTGTTCGCTGTTGTGGTAAGATTTTAATATTTTTTTAATAAGAATTTAATGATAACTCATACTTCGGTGTATGATCTATTTAACATACATATTTACATATTCTCACGCCTTTATTCCCAAGAGGGGTAGGCAGAGCACATGAATTCAAAATCCAGTGCCATGTTTAGCAATTTCAGCAGGGTAACCAGATGATAGATAGATAGATATCTTTATTTCCTTTTGAAAAATAAATTACATTAGAAATGTCAAAACATAATAAATTCACAAAGGGATCGTCAAATGAGTAGATAATAAAAATTAAATAAAAAGAAAAATGACAAAATGTTAAAACAAAAATGCTATGATAAATGATGACGTATAAATGACATTTGTGGACGATTTGTGTTCTATTAGTGGACGATAGGTGGTGCTAGGGCCGCTACAAGAAAATGAAAAAGAAACATTATGTACCGATCACTGGGAAATCTATTAAAATAGCGTGAAACTAACATTCAAGTATTTTTTTTATTTATCAACAAGACGTGGAAAGTCATGTACTTGTTAAGATGTTGTAAAAAGCATTTAAAAAGGTATTTTTTAATCGCTGACTATTAAAGTATGTCGTATAACGGGGTGTTTTACGTAACAAAATTGTTTCCCTAATTTTCTACGAAAAACTAAAGGCCGAGCAATATCGACTTTCAAAACATCGATATCTAATTTGTTAGCACCTCACGTATTTTAAGGGTTTTGTAAGCTTAATTAACCGACTTTTTTAATTAACAGAGCGGCATGGGTGTAGGCGGGAATGCTGGTCTAACCGAGAGGAAAAACAAAGCCAGCTGCTTCGATGACGACGATGAACCTCCCCCACCACCTCCTTCCAGTGAGTAGACAAGTCTTCTTAGTAGACTATAAGGTCTTCTTCGCGACTATGAGAAAAAAGACCTCATCGGCCTTATCTGTCGACGAGTAGTAGAACTTTTACAAAGAAGACTCTGAATCGGCATGGACTTGGTGGAGGAAAGTGATCTTGATCCCGAGCGTCTTGGTAAAATACTTTCGCATAGCAAAATTATTCCCATTGCGCGTAAGTCATTCATTCAATTGGCTTCAAACGAACCTGGGCATGGATTTCAACTGTCATGAACTATTTGTTTCAATTTGAAAGAGATTCCTAGCTTGGTAGACATTATATCCCTGCAAACCTATCTGTCTGCTTTACTTAGTTGATTTATTTTTCTATTTACAGATAGCTCAGGATAATCTTGGGAAAAGGACCAGACCGGAAAACCCAGCGCTCAAACTATAGATTAAATAAAGTTGCAATCACACTAATTATTACTTTTATTTAAACCTTCTTACAGTAAAACCGTTGTACAATATTCTTTGTTAAGTATAAAGCGATGTTGCTCTGAAATTTGATAATTTAAATTGACTTGTTCCTTGGCTGTACGATCTGCCAAGAAAGTGGTCTACCACTTTTGACAAAAAAATCTGTGAGATCCAATTATCACTAAGATTGACATAACACACGACATGACTAAGCTATAGTCACTGTCATCATGTCCTGTATCTTGTTTTTTGTAATTGTTTTATGTCCAACAAAGAGTCATACAATACAATACAATAATATAGAAAGGGGAAATTACCCTTCTTGTTTCATGATCATGAGGTTCAAATGAATATCGATCTTAGGGTGATAGACCTATTTCTTGGCCGACTGTACATAATATTCATAATATGCTTACACAATCTAAATTCCTTACCATTTTAAGAAACTTATACTCATCGCGCGCATCGTTAGAGTTTCTCATGCGATAATAAGTCTTATTGTAATGAAAATAAAGTTGAAATTCTCATGACACTGAAACTGCGCTCCGCTACGCCGCGCTGCGCTGCTCTTCTGGTGTGAATTGAGCCTAACTGGGTCTGATGTATATTTGCCCGCGTCGGTAAACTGGCTACGCTTTGGTAACCTTTTTGGGGAAACCGAGAACTTAGAGCGTGCAATTGCAGATGAAGTTATCATGACGAAAAACTACCGGAAGTAAATCCTAAAGAACGGTACGGTAGACATAATGTCGGTCATGCCACCGTCGCGGAGAATCTATCATTTTCGGTGGTTCTCATCTTGCTAACGGAGAGTACTTGACACGGACAAAACATAGAAGTTGCTGGAATTATCCACCAGCAACTTGCTCTTCAATATGATCTTGTGGAATCTGAAGTGCCGTATTACAAATACACAACGGCTCCAGTTCTTGAGAATGGTCGTGTTACGCTCTACTGGGATCGATCTGTTATCACAGACAGGACTTAATTGCCAAGTAGGCTGATATCGTGATAATAGACTGATCACCACCTTTCACTAAACATTCGTCGACATCACCATCCCCCATGACGAGAATCTCGTGAAGGCCAAAAAGGACAAATTCGGTAAGTACCTCGACTTGGCTCACGAGGTGACCGCCATATTGAATGTGGAATCAACGATCATCGTACCTCCTAATTTACATACATACGTGCCTTCTTAGTTAGTTAGTCTTTCACTCCTGTATTCCTAAAATGGGGTTGACTGACACACTCGAAACGCCACATTGACGAAACCATGAGAATTTTAGGTATTTTATCCACCAGCAACTTGCTCTTCAATATGATCTTGTGGAATCTGAAGTGCCGTATTACAAATACACAACGGCTCCAGTTCTTGAGAATGGTCGTGTTACGCTCTACTGGGATCGATCTGTTATCATTATCACTGACAGGACTTAATTGCTAATTAGGCTGATATCGTGATAACAGACCGATCACCATCTTTCACTAACCATTCGTCGACATCACCATCCCCCATGACGAGAATCTCGTGAAGGCCAAAAAGGACAAATTCGGTAAGTACCTCGACTTGGCTCACGAGGTGACCGCCATGTGGAATGTGGAATCAACGATCATCGTAGGTACCTCTTAATTTACATACATACACGCCTTCTTAGTTAGTTAGTCTTTCACCCCTGTATTCCTAAAATGGGGTTGACTGACACACTCGAAACGCCATATTGACGAAACCATGAGAATTTTAGGTATTGTGACCACTTCTATCATATTTTTAGGGTTCCGTAGCCAAATGGCAAAAAAACGGAACCCTTATAGATTCGTCATGTCTGTCCGTCCGTCTGTCCGTTCGTCCGTATGTCACAGCCACTTTTTTCCGAAACTATGAGAACTATACTAATAAAACTTGGTGAGTAGATGTGTTCTGTGAACCGCATTAAGATTGTGACACAAAATTTAAAAAAAAGGAATAATTTTTTAGGGTTCCCCATACATGGAACTGAAACTCAAAAAGTTTTTTTCATCAAACCCATACGTGTGGGGTATCTATGGATAGCTCTTCAAAAATGATATTGAGGTTTCTAACATCATACTTTTCTAAAGTGAATAGTTTGCGCGAAAGACGCTTCCAAAGTTGAGAAAGTTGTGTCCCCCCTTCTAACTTCTAAAATAAAAGAGTGATAAACCAAAAAAAAAATTTATGATGTACATTACCATAAAAACTATCAACGAAAATTGGTTTGAACAAAATCTATCAAGTAGTTTTTTTTTTAATAAAATTAAAATTTATCATTAGTTCGAAAATCTGTCACTAGATGGCGTTGGCTGTAAGCTACATCATCGTTTATTTACGTATTGTTTACGGAACCCTCAGTGCGTGAGTCCGGCTCGCACTTGGCCGGTTTTTTAGAGTTCAAGTTGGCAGGCATAATAGTGACAGCTTTCAGCCTGTCGCCAAAAAAATACCTTAACCTTTATCCTTAGTCACCTCGCGGAAGAAATGGAGAGGTAATTATCGTAAACCCGACACACGGCAAAAAACTTTAGAAATGCGCAGTAATGACAGTAAATTGACACATTTGTACGCTCCGCAGCTTCCAAATGGGGAACCATTTTATAATTTTATAATTAATGACATATATTGAGATTCGTCCCAAGGTCATGCAAGTTGTGGATTTTCCTGTAGTTTTGGTATATAAACCTGGTTGGTTACTGGAAGCGACACACATCTCACGATGAAGTACTTAGCTCTCTTCATGGGTTTTATGGCGCTCGTATTTGCTGTTGTGGTAAGTGTATAATAGTTTCTTAATTCATTTATACTCCGAATATTTTTAAGGGGCTATTAAATTAAGTACCCATATTTTAAGAGATTGTAGCGACCAAAAACAGCCAAACCTTAATACTTA
Organism: Adoxophyes honmai; assembly: GCA_005406045.1. NCBI lineage: Eukaryota > Metazoa > Arthropoda > Insecta > Lepidoptera > Tortricidae > Adoxophyes > Adoxophyes honmai. Next base: position 187,805 of record BHDV01013122.1, read on the forward strand.
AAATATGCTCTAAAGGCCGAATATCCTTACTAATATTATAAGTCAGAAAGTGAGTTTGTTTGTTTGTTTGTTTGTTTGTTTGTTCCGCTTTCACACCGTAACTACTGAACCGATTGCTTTAAAATTTTGCAGACATAAAGATAGAAGTCCGGATTAAATAATAGGGTACTTTTTATCCCGGAAAAAATTGATGTTCCCGAGGGAAAACAAAAATATACTTTGCTTGATAGATCGATATCAATCGATGATAGATCGATATCAATCGATGATCGATCAATAGATGATAGATCGATGGCGCTGTGTGTCGTTCGAAACGAGAAGTTTTCTTATAGTTGTGCTTTATACCGCAAAATAACCGAGTTCCACGCGGGCGAAGCCGCGGGCGGAAAGCTAGTCGACTATAAAAACGTCGATACCTAATTTGTTAGCACCTCATAATATTTAAACTATTTAAAGGGTTTTGTAAGTTTCATTAATTAACCGACATTTATAATTACCAGAGCGGCATGAGTGTAGGAGGGAATGCTGGGTTAACCGAGGGGAAAGAAAAGGCAAGCTGCTACGGAGGCGGTGGCCCACCTCCACCACCACCTTCCAGTGAGTAGACAAGTCTTCTTATACCTTATCGGTTTAGGTAGTTAAAACAATATAAACAATCTTGACATGTCTTTTTGTTGAAATACACAGTCTAAAAATGAAAATCATAACACTATACAATTCAATTATGAAAGTAAATGATTTTTTCATACCTAAATTGTAAAATGTAAAGATTTCGATTTATAAAGTGTACGTTTAAATAAAAAGACACGTCAAGATTGTTTACATGATTTAACTACCTAAACCGATAAGGTATAGTAGACTATAAGAACTACATCGAGACTGTGGAAGATTCTAATGTACCATCGCCAACCGGGATTGTTGAGCCACATGTTTGTAACTTGATTGTATAATACTAATCTAATAGCTAACATCTAGTCGGTCACATCGGTCATTGATTACACGTCTAAATTGCGAACAGTGGCAAGTGGCTCAACAATCCCGGTTCGTGACTGTATATCGTCAGTGGAAAGGAAAAAACGCTAAAGCGCCATATAGATACTTGGCGCTTTAGCGTTTTTTCTTTTCCACTGACGATATATTTGTCTCCGGAGTCGCTATTAAAGACTGTGGTGGTACCAGGATCGCATAGACAACAGGAGGCCATGTACCATCGCGAACCGGGATTGCTGAGCCACTACCTATGTTTGTAACTTGGTCGTGTAATACTAATCCAATAGCTGACATCTAGTCGGTCACATCGGTCATTGATTACACGTCTAAATTGCGAACAGTGGCAAGTGGCTCAACAATCCCGGTTCGTGACTGTATATATTTGTCTCCGGAGTCGCTATTAAAGACTGTGGTGGTACCAGGATCGCATAGACAACAGGAGTCCATGTACCATCGCGAACCGGGATTGCTGAGCCACTACCTATCCAATAGCTGACATCTAGTCGGTCACATCGGTCATTGATTACACGTCTAAATTGCGAACAGTGGCAAGTGGCTCAACAATCCCGGTTCGCGACTGTACCCCTAGCGTCATATCGCTGCTTAAATACAAAAGCGACACAAATCAAAAAATTTCAAAATCGTTTTTATCGCAAAAATAGCATTTAAAATATCCATTTTATACCATGCCACAAAGACACCCACTGAATTAGCGTTCGAAGTACCTAAATAACGTAAGTGCCCTTTTTGCACTAGCCCGTTTTCGTACCTAAATTCAGAGCAAAACCGCCATATTTCCAGTTGCGACTCAAATTTCAAATAATTTATAGTTAAAAGTGCCCTATTTGTGAATGTTGCAGTGTTGAAAGGAAAATACACGTAAGTTTTGTTATATTTTATTTATGTAAAACCGCCTTATTTCGAAATATTGCAGTTTTGATTTAAAATTGCTCTTAAGGCGAGCTTCTACTAGCCCACCGCGCTGATTTATACCCCCGCGCCCCTCCCGCGCAAAACCTACGAACGCCGCGCGTATCGTGAACTTTGTAACAGAGGTCACGAGTGCCGCCACAGTCGAATAATAAACAGTACTGTGGCGATCGAAATCACGCTGTCATTTAAATGTATAGTTGCAATTATTAAATGTCTGATTTTTATTACACAAACTGCATGTGAGATTTATCAATAAATTTAATGAGCGTATGTAAGCGGTCATTGGTTTAGAATCTTAACCAATGGCCGCTTGTATCTTAAATTAAGATACCTGCCATCTTCATAGAGCTTATAACCTGAAGCGCGATTCTCTGAGCCGAGCTATTTTATCTAACTTTGTTGGTGATTTATTTTCGCTTTTGGAATGTGTGACCTTAAAATTCTAGCACACGTATGAATAAAAAAAAACATTTCTAGGAACAGCTTATACAAGGTGGAAAGTTTCAATAGGCCCTGGAGGGGAACTACTCTAAAACCTTTAGTTAGCTCATTTTACTGAAAGGAAACATTCTTTTTTTTTTAAAAAGGAATAAAACTTTATTACACGAATCGGTCGGTAGGACTATATTGTATAGGACAAAATTTGTTTAAAAAACATTTGGTATTACACTTAGATAAGTATGTACGTGATATCCATGAAATTTAATATTTATTACATGTTTTCTAAACAACCTATGTAGTACTGCAGCGCTATTGTCTAACAAACCAAAAAACTAAATTCAAAAATCGCTTCAAAATTGATACATTTCAAAGCATACTGACACTAAAACTGTCAAACTAAACACGATTTAGATTTTTGGTGCGTTAGACAATAGCTCTGCAGTACTAGTACTACGCATTGTTAATAAAAACATGTAATAAGTATTCAATTTCATGCATATCACGTACTTATCTAAGTGTAAGACCAAATGTTTCTTAAACAATTTTTATCCTGTACAATAGTCCTACCGATTCGTGTAATAAACAAGCGGAGTTTTTTTTTAGGTGGTTCGATTCCCGGTTGAGACGAGCAAAATTTTAAAAATCTTGTAATGCATTTTTGTTTATTTCTAAAAA
>BHDV01013122.1:200192-251719 GCA_005406045.1 Adoxophyes honmai
AAAAAAAAAAAAAAAAAAATACATTTGATAGATTCTAGAGCTACTTATGTATTACCTGTGTATTGTTCATGTTATAATTTTCTAATATCTTGCATTTCCTTTGCAGATAGTTCGGGATAATTCCACAAACGACTCAACTTTCCACACGATTAATGAATTAAAATTTGTCGCAAATTCTACCGTTGTTTTACTTCCCAATCATGATTTAATGGTCCTGACATTATTATGTAATGCTGATGTAATTTTGTCTTAACTGAGACTGCTTATTATTTTAATAATTGATCGAAGATATAAAACACGACACAGATCCAACAGCTGAGATACGATTTGACTTGCATTCACATGCAGTGCCATCGTTTCGAATCCCAGGCTCGCACTTTTTATTTTTTCGGAAACCATATTGATAAGAAGTTTATTCTATGAAAGAAAAACTACACAAAAACAACCCACGGCAACAAATTAATCATTACATTGTATGTGAAGGTCCCAATACCGACTCGCGCCTTGCCATGCTAAAATCATCGCAGCTAGTGTTCGTATTACAACAGTGGATTGTAAATCGCAATTGAGCAATATAATGCTACATCGTTGCCAACGACACAGCCGACGACTTGTCGTTGCAACACTGCTGGTTTCTACAAATTATAAAAATTCTGTGTTTTAGAATAACACTTCTCCATTTCTTCCGTGGATATTTTAAGAGGCGACCAAAGAATTAGGTAGAGCTGTGCTTTACGTGACACACTAGCTGCAAGCTACTATTATTTTACCTTTTCATCTATGTTAAAATCTAAAATTTTGCTAAAAGTAGCTACGATGGGTAGGATAGTCATGGTTTTGACTACGTAACGATTTATGTAATGAAATTTCCTACAAAACTAAACTACGAAACATGAAATAGTCTTGGTTTTTTCTACGTCACTTTTCATGAGCTCTGCCTACCCCATTAGGAAACACAGACGTGTATTTCTACGTATGTATGTGTCGAAGGCGGATTGTATAATCCGCCGTTTTACATAACGCCTAGTCGTTTTGCAAAACAGCGCCGTTTTGTAATGCGGCGGCTCAACATTTAGCCGGATTGAATGCGGCTGAACGAAAAACCGCCGGAATGAATTCGGCGCTAAACGTTATTCATTACGGCTAGGCATAATGTAATACGGCGAGAGATTAGCCGCCATTTTGTCGTTTTTAGTTCAGATTATTAACACTCGTGGCGCTGCCTAACATAGACAGTAGAGGATTTAGAGATTATAATAGGTTAGGTTAGGTTACATTACATTAGATTAGGTTAGGTTAAGTTAGGTTAGTTTCCCCCCCGAACGTGTCGCCACCTTGTCGTGGTGGGGGGGCTTGCGTGCCGTTGATCCCCAAGGCCATGCCGGATAGGGCCACCCATACCGGTCAGGCTTGGGGGGAGGCCAGACGAAGAGCGACACATCCCGGTGGTGCCCGTCAGGGCCAGGCGGGGTGGGTGCGCCCTTTTCAGGGCGCACTGTCTGGGGAGCTCACCCCAGAAAAAAGAGACGACGATGTGGAGACATTGGTGTTTTGTAATGGCAGCTCATAAAATCGTATTACCCCAGGAGGGTACCCGCAAGGGACAATCCCTCGGCGTCGCTGCGGCGGCGTCCAGCCCCTCGTACTCTGGGGGGGGGCAATGACTGCCTCGTGGGTCGGCAAGATGCCGACCCTCGTGAACACAACTATATGCGAGCACAACGGATTTTGAACGAGGTCGATCCCAGTGGGAACGACCTCCAGCATTACGATGATGGCGGAAGCGCCGACATGGTGTCGTCCGGCGATGAGGACGACACTGATTGGCGCGGAGCATCAGGTCTTCTGCCCCTCCCTGTAAGTCGCATGCGGACTCGGTCCATGCAGGCCCCCGAGTCATCGGAGGTGGCGGAAGGCCAAATAAAACTGCGTTTCGGTGCGCCGAAACGTATTTTAAAGAGGAGTGCTCGGGGAGGCACAAAAACATCGACTGCCCCACCTAAAGTCAATTCCTCCCAGAGGGGAAAAGCAAGACGCGCCACCCTTGTGGCTGCGCTCCCCCTGGATGCTGCACAGGCCATGCCGGAGGGTGCAGGGAAAAATCCTGCAGCATACGAGGCGGAGCAGGAGGGGGACTCCGACCTATCCTCCTCGTACCAGCCTAGGTTCCGGCCTATGCGCAGACCACCAACGCCGGTGCCGGTCGTGGAGCCTTCGACGTTCCCCTTCGAAGTCAACGTCATTCCGTCACACACCACAGAAACGCTGGCCGCCACGGCCCTAATCAACCTGGCGACCATCAAAGAGAAGGTGAAAAATGTGGCACCATTAAGGGCACCGTATGGGGTGCCATTAATGGTGCCACTGCGGCGGTTATCGAGGCGGTTGAAGAGCTGAGGTCCCTCACCCATTCGGAGGAGCAGCGCAGGCTCCGAGCTGATAACGCCCGCCAGGCGCAGGAGCTGAACGTCGTTAAAGCGGAGCTACGAGCGTACAAGGCGGCGTATGAGATGTCTCAGACCACCCTGGCCGCCTCGCGACGTGAGGCTGATACCGCCAATGCCAACCATCCAGCTGGGACTCCTGATATCAAGGAGCTGATGGATGAGCTGATTTATGAGGTTGACGGACAGCCGGTCCAAAATGAAGCTGCTAAGGGGTGGAATAAAGTGCTTGGGCGCAAGGCCAAGAAGAGGAAGGGCGCGTCTGGAGCACCCCTTAGCACCCCTGCTGTCCCAAAAGCAGCAAAAGTCGTCCCTCCCAAAATGGCAGTCGTCGTGCTGACCTTGAGGGAGGGTGTGAGGACGACTTATGTTGAGGTCTTGACGAAAGCCAAGGCTTCAATTAAGTTGGGGGATCTTGGTTTGGAGGCAGTCAAGATTAAGCCGATCATGGCTGGCTCCAAAATGTTAGAGATTGGTGGAAGCGACTCTTCAGAGAAGGCGGACCGGCTGGCCGGAAAACTCCACGAGGCGGTGGGACACCTCGTGGAGGTAACTCGGCCCACTAAGATGATCGAGGTCAAGATCACTGGCCTCGACGAATCGGTGGGCCAAGAGGAATTGGCTGTTGCATTTGCAGCAAAAGGGGGCTGCAGCGTTGAGGCCATAAAAGTGGGGTCCATCACGTTCAGCGCTTGGGGTCAGGGCTCGGTTTTAGTCCGCTGCCCCATGACGGCGGCAAAAGTGGTGTGCGCAGCTAGGAAGCTGCAAGTCGGGTGGGTGGTCGCCCAGGTAAGGCCAATGGAGGCCTTACCACTAAGATGCTTCAAATGTATGGCGCTGGGCCATACCAGGGCGACCTGTCCCTCGCCGGAAGAACACGGAACAAAGTGCTTCCGCTGTGGTGGCGAGGGACATCTTGCAGCCACATGCGCGGCAGCAGCACCCCACTGTGCGGGATGTGCCAAGGCCGGACGCCCTCACAGGCACGTCATGGGAAGGGGGAACTGTGTCCCCCCTACCGTTAAGGCTAAAACCCTCCCCGGGCCCCTAGTACCGGCCCCCTCTTCCGGGTCTCGCGACCCGAGTCCGCTGCCTAGATCTCAGGTCCCCAGGCCCCAACCTGGACCCCGTTCTGGGCCTAACCCCGTGGCTGGAGGTAGCAGCCACGACGAGGAGATCATGATGCAGGTGTCCTAATGCCTGCACACCTGCATCAAGAAATTGTGTTGTGTAATGCCAACCACTCTGCGCGTGCCCAGGACCTCTTTGTGCAGGTACTGACAGAGTGGTCGGCAGACCTGGCCGTCATTACTGAACCCTACTGTGTCCCCACGCAGCCCAGCTGGATCGGGGACACAGAGGGACTAGCAGCTGTAGTGGCCCCTATCTCCAGTTCCAAGCGCATTGCGCTTAGGGAAAGGGGAGCGGGCTATGTGGCGGTGGACTGGGGCAGAGACGTAGTGGTTGTCGGGGCTTACTTCTCTCCGAATAGGCCCTTCCGGGAATTTGAACGATTCCTGGGGGGCCTGGAGCTGGCTCTGGGGAGGGCAGCGCCCGCACAAATAGTCCTGATGGGGGACTTTAACGCCAAGTGCGAGGCGTGGGGGTCCCCCATCACGGACCAGAGAGGGGCGCATCTGAGGGACTGGGCCGTTGGGGTAGGCCTGGTCCTTCAAAATAGAGGGGCAGTCCCCACCTGCGTCCGATGGCAGGGAGAGTCTATTGTAGACCTTGTGTTCGCTACCCCTACCATCGGGGAGCGTGTATCTGATTGGAGAGTTGTGGAGGAGGTGGAGACCCTGTCTGACCACCTCTATATCAGATACAGGGTCTCAACAGCGCCCCTCCAACCGGCCGGACGAAATAATGCTTGGGGCGGGGGATTCCCTCGTTGGGTAATCTCCCGCCTTGATAAAGATGAAGCCGAGGCGGCTGCTGTAGTGCGGTCCTGGAATGCGGACCCACCGCGATCGCTAGGCATTGACGAACGCGCCGTCAAGTTCAGAGAGGACTTGACGGCCGTCTGCGACGATGGAATGCCCAGGACCACAAGGCCGCCCCCCAAAAAGGGGGTCTACTGGTGGTCTCAAGACCTGGCAGATTTAAGAGCCACCAGCAATGCAGCCAGACGTGTATTCCAGCACTACCGCCGGAGAAGGACGAGAGACGCCTGTGAGGAAGAGGTCCTGCACAGTGCGTACAAAGAGGCAAAGCTACGGTTGTCCAGGGCTATAGCCCAGGCCAAGGAATCAGCCCACACAGAATTTCTGGCCACCCTGGACGCCGACCCGTGCCGACTCCGTGGGGGCGCCCGTATCGCTTGGTACGGGCCAAAATGAAAGTCTCTCCCCCCACGGAGGAGCTGGAGCCAGCACTGTTGCAGGCAGTGGTGGAGGGCCTCTTCCCCGCTGCGGAGCGTTTTGAGCCTCCCCCAATGGCGGGTCCTGCCACAGATGACCAAATCGGAGAGGAGGAAGTCCCCCGTGTGACCGCAGAGGAGATGCACAAAGGCCTCAGCCGCCTCAAATCGTATCGCAAAGCGCCAGGGCCGGATGGAGTGCAGAGCAAAATCCTTCCTATTGCACTCAAGCATCTGGGAAACCGACTCTTAGACCTCTTCGATGACTGTCTCATCGAGGGTCGGTTTCCCAGATGCTGGAAAGAGGGGCGCCTAGTGCTCCTGCGGAAAGAAGGCAGGCCAATCGACTCGCCCTCCGGGCACAGACCGCTGGTGATGCTGGACGAGGTGGGAAAACTCCTAGAGAGAGTCCTCGCCTCGCGCATTAACCAGCACCTAGCGGATCCTGGGACCGGGTTGTGCGACAACCAGCACGGGTTCAGGGCGGGTCGTGGCACTTTAGATGCCTTGTCGGCGCTAAAAGATTTTGTCAGAGAGGCGGCTGAAAATGGACAGGGAGCATTGGCGGTATCTCTTGATATCGCCAATGCTTTCGGCTCATTACCTTTTGAGGTAATAGGTGAGGCGCTCCGTTTTCATGGAGTGCCCCCTTATGGAGCATCGTGGGAAACTACCTACAGGAGAGAGCGGTCTTATACACCGGTCGAGGCGGTGTTCGGCACAGCAGACCATTGGAGCGCGGTGTCCCACAGGGGTCAGTCTTAGGACCACTCCTGTGGAACATCGGGTTTGATTGGGCTGTACGGGGTAGGTTAATACCCCGTACAGCCGTAATATGCTATGCCGATGACACGCTTGTTGTGGTCAGGGGCTCAACGGTTGAGGAGACCATGAGGAGAGCCGAGGTAGGTGCCACCCTGATAGTAGACCGTATAGAGGCGCTGGGTCTAAGGGTGGCCCTAAACAAAACGGAGGCGCTTTGTTTCCGGCGGCCGCGCTGGAGGGTCCCAGTCGGGACTATGTTACGAATAGGGGGGGAAGCCGTCGAGGTTAAGGCCCATATGAGGTATTTGGGCCTTATCCTCGACGGCAAATGGGAATTCGGTGAACATTTCTCTCGTTTAGCTCCCCGAATCGTTGGTGTAGCGGGTGCGTTGTCCCGACTACTCCCCAATATTGGAGGCCCTAACACGCCCTGCAGGCGTCTGTACGCTGGGGTCCTTAAAAGCATGGCTTTATATGGCGCTCCGATTTGGGCTGACTGCCTCAGGCCCAAGACAAAGGCCATGCTCAGGAGACCCAGAGAGTGATCGCGATACGAATCTGCAGGGCGTATCGCACAGTGGGCTGGGCTGCAGCAACAGCGCTAGCTGGAACTCCGCCGTGGGAGATTGAGGCTCTCCTACTGGCGGAGGCTTACAGAGCCCGGAGGGAGCGCCGGGATAATGATATCTCATTGGCGCCCCAAGAACTGGCCCAATTAAGGAGCTTGCGCGCCCTCGAGGCACTTGAGTACTGGGTAGACATATTGGGAGAGGCCGAGTTCGGCCTCCGGACAATAGAAGCCATCCGCCCAGTACTCGAGGAGTGGAGCCTAAGGCGGCACGGGGTGATAACTTTTCGGCTTACGCAGATACTGTCCGGGCATGGGTGCTTTGGACAGTATCTCTATCGCGTGGCCGGTAGAGAGGAAACCCCCGTGTGCCATGACTGCGGCGCTGCGGTAGATACCGCACAGCATACATTGGCGGAGTGCCCAGAGTGGGCAGTGCAAAGAGCCTCCATGACTGAGGTAATAGGAGATGACCTGTCGCTCCCGAGCATCGTTTTTGAGATGCTCCAGAACGACAGGTCGTGGGAGACGGTCTCCACCTTTGCGGAGGAGGTCATGGCGGCAAAGGAGGAGAGGGAGCGGATGAGGGAGAATGACCCCCTGGCGCATCCGCTCCGGCGCAGACGGCAGGGAAGACGGCGGCGGCAGTACAACGCCGCCGCCCTTCCCTGAGTGTGGCCGGGTAGGTGGGGCTCTTTACACCCCACCAACCCCTGTGACGGCTCACATAGATAGAGGGGAACCAAGTCCCTTGTCTCCCCCCTCGTCTGGCGCGGGAGCCCCGGCACAGCACCAGCCGGGGCGGCCGGTGGATGTCGCGGTTGTATGTTTCGGTCCCGTGACATCCGCACAAACGGCAGAGAGGGCGGTCGGTTTTTAGTGGGTATTCCCTCCCACTCTGGGGGGGGCGAGTCCCACACACCCCCTGGGTTGTCGCCGTGCTGCGGAAACAACTCAGGGCAGTGCGTAAATGCATTTTCCGACCATTAAAAAAAAAAAAAAAGTTAGGTTAGTTTATTTTATTTATATTTATTTTATTTAGCATTCTTTATTTTGTAAGTATTGTTACCCTACAATTTTAGTAGTAGTACAATGCTGCTAAACGTGGGCCGCCTTTTTGAAGAACGTTTCGCAACTACAATCCGGCTGAACGTTGAGCCGCCGTTTTACAAAACGGCGCTGTTTTGCAAAACAGCTAGGCGTTATGTAAAACGGCGGATTATACAATCCGCCTGCGACATATGTATGAAATTTCGGAATGAAGCTAGCAAAATTAGGTTGAGTGTCAGACGATACTGTCGTCCGACCGTGGATCAGTGGTAACAATACATGTCGCAGCGACGTGTCGTCGCGACATACGACTACACCATCGGCTACTAAATTGCGTAATTGTCACTTAGTTTACAAAACGCGAATATTATCCAAATCGACACTCTACGCTCTACTACCCAACAATCATTCGCTGATTATTATAAACATTATAATTTCTGTAGAAAAACATACCAAGGTTATAGAGTATGGTTTCCTGTGTGGATGGTATAAAAGGGAGGTGGACTGACGGTCAAATACAAGTGACATTTGACAATGAAGTACCTTGCTCTTCTTATGGCCGTGTTGGCGATCGTGTTTGCCGCTGTGGTGAGTCCCTTTTAATACTTTTTTTTAAATATCACACGCCTGTATTCCCAAATGAGAAAACTACATAGAAAAAATCATGATTTTTCTCGGTTCGTAGTCACTTTCTGCATAATTTTAGGATGAAACATTGATGAAAAAAGTATAAAAGTGACAGGCCGCTAGCCTAACCTAGCACCTAAAGCATATACCCCTACCCACCTTCCCATTTCTTCCGTGGATGTCGTAAGAGGCGACAAAAGAAATTGGTCTAAGTATGCTTTAGGTGACAGGCTTGAAACCTGTCACTATTATACCTCTTTCATCTGTTACCAAACCTAAAATTATGCAACTACTTAATCATAGTCTTGTCTATGTCACGTTTCGTATGCTCTACCTATACTATAGACCGATAGGTACTCAAAAGATGGTAAACAATCTTGACATGTCTTTTTATTGAAATACACAGTCTAAAAATGAAAATCGTTACAATATACAATTCAATTATGGAAGTAAATGATTTTTTCATACCTAAATTGTAAAATGTAAAGATTTTGATTTATAAAGTGTATGTTTAAATAAAAAGGCACGTCAAGATTGTTTACCATCTTTTAAGTACCTGTCGGTCTCTAGTATAAGTACCTACCGCATTTGGGAACATAGACGTGATTGTTTGTATTTGTAATTTTGTATATGTAACAGTGACAAGTTGCTAGCCTGTCGCCTGAAACATTATGTAGCTACATCTACGTCCCTAGTCCTTCTTACATCATACAAGTAAGAACTGGACCAATATCATGATAATAATGTGTCTGTCTGTCTGTTTAGAGCGGCATGGGGATCGGAGGGCACGCTGGCCTGACTGAACCTAAGAAGGCAGCTTGCGGTGGCGGCGGCGGCGGCCCACCCCCTCCACCTCCTTCAAGTAAGTTTTTACCCCCAACTACCCACTTTCCTAAAAAAAAACGTAACTGCGTAAAAGCCGTGGTAGCCCGGCGCGGCGGTTTGACTTGTGACCTCTCATGCTGCATGACGTGGGTTCGAATCCCAGACTAGCACCTCCGAATTCTCGGAATTTATAGAAGTACCAGAGGTTTTTAGAATGCAGGCAAACATGAAATAATCTACCATCCTCTTCATGAATTTCCTTATTCCACTGACAGTTGTGGTAAGCCAGCATATCGGCCACAAAGTGGCTTCATAATTCTTTAACCGTGTCTTACATCAACGGAACAAGGAAGAGAGATCTCTCTCACTCTCCAAACAGAAGTCATGACCATGCCACATAGTGATAGTTGGAAGTTGTATTTATGCAACTGAACTTCGAAGCTCCGTCGTCTTGATTTGAAACACTTTGACAGTTGTTGACGACTTAGGTGACATTTTTGTTGAACTTCCGCAACTCGACTATAGATGGCGCTAGAAGTCAAGTTCAATTCTTAACATGGTATTGTTTTTTATCATTTTCTCTCTTTTTACAGACAGCTCAGGCTAGACGGGAGAACCGACCACTGATTCATGGAAATAAAATAAGTTGCAAGTTAATTAAAGTCGTTTTATTTGTTTATTTACAAAAATATTTACGTCATTCACATGTCCTTATGGCAAATCGTATAAAAGTAGAAAACTACATAGTAATGTTCTGAGTATTTTACATTTTATTTTGGCAATAAGAGAGTCCTGTAAGACTATAATACTCTTACACTCTTACATAGACCAGTTTTTATGAATTTCAAACATGTCTTTTAGGAATAAGAGTATAAATTTAATTCTTATTCCTATATACAAATAATGTTCCCGTTCAACTTACTACTAATTTTCTAGAACACATTTTGATTTGGAATATAATAAGTTGTGACAAATTTTAAGATTACTTTTTCGATGCAATATGTTTAAAGTATTTGCTTGCTTAACTTTAACTTTACCTGTAAATTTTAACATTCTTTTGCCCATAATTATAAAATACCTTCTGGCCTCTGCTCCTGTCACAAATCTTTTTCTTCAGTGAAAATAATGTTTACCTAATGATTATTTTTGTAATTACTTTTAATGAAATATTCGTAGTCAGTATGTTAAGAGGGTGCACACAAAATTCGGTGATTTTGATGATTTTCAAATGCTTTAGAAAGCTATAAATCCTTAAGTTTTTAAAGAAAAACTACTGTAACATATAAATCAACTCTTTTTCTAGGGATTAACGGAAAGAAATATTTTATTAGCAACACAGATTTCTTTTACTTAGCCAATTTGTTGAAGGGTTTTCACAAAAATACGCGTCAGAGCTGTCTTTCACTTGAAAATTTTCCATTAAAATTTACCATAAACGATATAAACTAGTTATTATCTGATAGACAATATAGTCTACTGGGGATTAACGGAGAGACATGCATCAAATTATTGGTTTTTATTATTCAAATATCATTGTACATAATTTCAAAGTTGAACTATTACTTTATTTTTTTTCTCATTGATTTTATTATAATTACAAATGAAACAATTTTATTGTGAATTTACAGAATATGTTTAGTCTAACCATATTTTTTTCATGGCTAAATATGAGTTAATTTATTTTTCACGATTTTTTAAACATTGGTCCAAAACCACTAAGGTCAGGTGGGGGAAGAGAAACGCAGGGATAAGAGGGCTCTACAGACCATAATCACTCATAACTCGACGAGTTATGGTCTGTGGTGCCTCTTACCCCTGCCCTGCCCCTGAATTTCTCTTCCCCGCCTGATCTGATAATTACGTTCGTAAAAAATGTGTGCGCCCTCTTAATCACTAAACAAACATACAAAGGCAATGCTTAAAGAAAGCGATTCAGAGATGGGATTTGAACCCACGACCCCAGAATACGTACTGCGTATAGAAGGTTCACTCCCAAACAAAAGTCTTGTTTAGGGATTAAAACAACAGAGCTGTAGCACGCAGTGCATGTTTGACACCAGCCGCCGCGGCTCCATATAAAGGGCTATGGATTAGCCCGAAACAAGTCTAACTAAACTCGATTTAAGACGTGAGTTATTCCTATTTTTAATTATGAAGACGGTAGTTTCTTGTTTAAAACTAAATATTGCATCGATTCTAAATCGTTATCTTTTTAAAAATCCATAAATAACATTGAATCATTATATTCCAAATCTTCTGTCCCTTTCTCACTCGTGCTCGAGCTCCTGTAGCGGTTGTAGGCTCTCCTCTTCTTTCTGCAACGCTTCTCTCTCCGCCGCGATGCGAGCGTGCTGCTCGGCGATCACTCGGAAAAGTTCAGCATGCTTCGCCGTGGCCGCTACGACGGCCGCCGATTGGCGCGGCTGAGGAGCGTCGACCACTGAAACGTGACGTGATTGGTTATTGTAAGACTACAATAGAGAGATCTCTCGATGGAGATGTTATGCATGGGGACGGAGGTCCACAGAGATAGTTGGAAGTCGTATTTATGCAACTTTTTGACAGTTGATGACGTAAATGATATTTGTAGAGGTTCTACTGCTTGTCGATAGGTGGCGCTAGGGGTCGCTATATTTATTAACTCTTGATGTTGTAGGAATGTGAATTTACACCATATTATGAAATTGCTACAGTCATAAGGCGTTAGAACACGAATGTGGGTTAGCGAGGTGAGCAAAGCGAATTTAGATATAGGATCACACGAGTGTTTTGAGATCTAGTTGTGCAGAGTTACATTATTTTATTTACACAGAAATAGGGTCATACATAAGCATAAGACAAATACCAACGACTTTTATAGATGCTTACGACAAATAAGTTATTAAATTCCAATAAACAATTTATAAACTGCAGAGTAGGTACCATAGCAAAAAAATCTTATTAAAGACTTCCAATTTTCATTGAATTCATCCCAGTCGTCTCTACAATATCGAACGGAGTGCTCTTAACGTGTTTTTTTTCATTCACTTGGTTTCCTCGTGACTTTTTCTTTTACCGTTGTAAATGTCAAATTTATTTTCACACATAAATTCCCAAAATTTATAGGTGCGACCCTAGGATTCGAACCCACGACCCTCTGCATAAGAGGCCAACGGTAAAACCACTGGGCTACCACGTCTAGCCCCTAAGGGCTTACGCTAACCGACGTGGACTAGGTACCCGCAACGCATTCCCGTATTTCCCGACTAATAAGAAATTGTATGAGCACCGCTAACTGGCGCGGGCGCGTGTGACGGACATAAATCCGCGCGGCTAGCGGCGTGCACACGCTCTAGGACTACTCATTAGGTACACTGGTAGCGTTAACGCTTAGTCCGGACTAGGCTAGTATTTCAATCTAATTCAGGGTATTTTAGTAACTAAAAGTGTCTGAACAATAAAAATTCGCCCGTCGCGGACGTCCGTGTCAGTTAGCATAGTCCCTAACTGATACCCAGTACGCTAGTTCCTCACCAGCAGGATGTGGGTACGCAGCATGTTCCTCAGCTATCTTAGCATAGAGCTGGTAGTGGCGGGTCTTGGCTCTGGCGACCGATTCGGAGTCCGCTGGCAGTTCTGGAGGCGCGTCGCTCAGGATCGGGTGGAAGCCGTCCTTGTCAGCCACGTAGTCCACCTTCCGGACCTTGTTCCGAGGGTCCACGTAGGAGAAAGTGCCTGGAATGGAGAGGAAGCTGATTTAAAGACGAGCAAGTGAAGTAAGGAAGTTAGAATGACATCTAACTCTGTGAATGTCGGAAGATGAGTTTAGACTGCTTTAGGCTGCTTTATTTTGTACCTCTTTACTTAAAACCTAAAAATTTGAAATGTAAAAATAATTGTGAGGGCCGGATAGCCCAGTGGTCAGAGAAGCTGACTGTGAAGCTCAAGTTCCCGGGAACGATTCCCGGTCGGGCAGATGTTTGAATGATGAATACGAATATTTGCTCTCGACTCTTGGATGCTTTTCTATAGGTATTGGTAAGTAAATCCGTCGTCTAGTACCAAAGCAGAGGCATTAAATTGCCTTAATCGGGACTAGGTGATTGCTATAAATAGTCCAATGGTATGATGGTATGAAGTGGCGAAAAGTGAAGTGATCATGTTTTTGAATATGTAGTGTTTCCCATGCTCTTTCTACCATTCGGGATGCAAAGATGGATGGATAAACCTCACCTCTAACCACGCCGCTACCGTCGCTGACCTCAGCATGGTGCCTGTCTGCGTGTCCTGGGAAGCGACCAGCTGTGTACGCGAAGGCGTAGGGCTTCGGTGGCGGAAGCTCCGTGCTGGGCTCGAGGAGATGGGCCACGTCGGCTCCGCAGACAGCCAGGGTCATGAGGATAAGCACTGGATACAGCATCTGGAATTTGGAGAACGAGATTTCAGTTGAAATTTACGTTTTGGACATTTTAGTAGTATTTGCATTTTTATAAATGATCTTTTAAAGTTCGCCGTGTGATGGTTTAGGACAGCCATTCTCAAAGTGTGTTCTGCGGAACCCCAGGGTTCCGTGATGTCCCTGACGGGGTTCCGCAAGAATTTAGAAAAAAAAACAAAACGCCATTCTCTGATCGAAAGTTTTGACGTGGACGGACGGGTTGATAAAGAATACTTTTAAAAACTGCTGTGTTTTTTTGTAGGGTTCCGTCAAGTGTTTCGCTTTCCAAAAGGGTTCCGTCACTAAAAAAAGTTTGAGAAACGCTGGTTTAGGATAACACCTATTTCTTCCGTGGATGTCGTGAGAGGCGACTAAAGAAATTGGTTATGGTACGGTTTAGGCGACAGGCTAGCAACTTGCCACTATTATAACTGCCAACTCAAAACCAAAAAAATATGCTAGACGTAGCATGAAACGTGAAATAGACATAATTTTGTCTATGTACCCCATTTTGGAATACAAGCATGATGAATGTACTTAATTACCAAAGTATTGATCAAAGCAAAAACCGAGCCTGTCGGGACATTTACTTGCACCACGCTCAATACAAACCAAATCAAGATTTCTTTAAATAGCACACACGGATATAAAGGCGAGGTGTTTGCCCCGAAAGGCTCCAGACCTGTTCCGGCTGGCATTTCGATCCACAAGATAAAGGTCATCATTCCACAAAAAAATTTAGATGTAAGAATTCTTGGCGGCATTTCGCACCTCTGGTCTGCTGCTGGTGATAACGAGTTACGTGAATTCTTTATTATATTGCACCCCATGTTTTTTTTATCAACCATTATAAATATTAGAAAAAAATCACTGCCAAGTTTCTTGCGACGCATTCTAGGCAGTCATGGTCTTTACGAAGCGCTGGTAGACTCAAACAAAAGATGTGCAGATGCAGAGCGTACGGGGTACTTGCATAAATATTTTGACGGCCGAATAGCCCAGCGGTTAGAGAACCTGACTGTGAAGCTTGAGGTCCCGGGTTCGATCCCCGGACGGGGCAGATGTTTGTATGATGAATACGAATGTTTGCTTCCGAGTCTTGGATGTTTATCTGTATATAAGTAAGTTTATCCGTTGTCTAGTACCCATAACACAGGCATTAAATTGCCTACTTTGGGACTAGGTGATTGGTGTAAAAATTGTCCAGTGATATTTATTTATTTTATGTCGATTTTACTTTTTTTTAACGTGTGGTGTTGGCATTAGAATAACACCTCTTCATTCCTTCCGTGGATGTCGTAGGAAGCAACTAAGGATACGTTAATGTATTTTTTTAGGCGACAGACAAGCAATCTGTCACATTAGTATAATAATATGCCTCTTAACGTATACCTGAAAAATATGCCAGAAGTGGCTACAAAACTTGAGACAGTTAATGATTTGTTCGTGTAGCGTTTTGGGTGCTCCGTCTACCCTATTTGGGAATACAGGCGTGATAATGTATGTTTTTTTGACGCATCAGTACAATAACAGAGTAGGGATCATGATCACCAACAGAATTCATTCATGAATAACCTAGAACGAAAGGGACACACAGAACAACACACAAAAGGCCTTGGCTTATAACTGTGGGATTGGCTCAGGTCGCGTAACAGACGAGTGTATTCTCATGCGTACAATTAGACATATCTTATTAAGAGGCCGCGTACTCTTAAACAGATTTCAAAAGACGGTCACGTACGTAATGAGGTAAATTGACAGATTATTTAACAAAACGCCTCTCCATTTCTTCCATGGATGTCGTAGACGAGTTAGGAATGGTTTAGGTATGCTTTAGGTAACAGAGGCCAGCAATCTGTCACTATTGTAACTCTTTTAAGATAATTGAAAACCTAGATGTTTTTAAATACCAACAATCCACCATTTTCGGTAAGGTTTTTAATTATCCAGCAAACAATACTTGCGTGTGTGTTTCCAGCTGGTGGTCGTCTCTGTTTAGACTTTTATCAATAGTACTGTTCGTATCACTTGTTTAAATGTATGCGTCGGCACTTAAAAATTAGGTGCAGAAAGCCCCTTAAGTAATCTCTCTGTGGTTGACACACTTGGCAACGGTAACTATTAAGTAATAGGTAAACAAGTAGATGCATATCTAGCTCGGCATGACAATGTGGACAAAATTACTTGGATAGGGTAATTGGTAATGCAGTAAGTTGTCGGGCTTTCTTAGGGCTATATTTCACCGGGACACCACGGCGGCGCAACCAGTCGTCAAATGTATGAAATGGTTGCCCAACCAACGGACACCAGGTGAGTAACTCCCTATAGAGCTGTATACATTTTGTTGGTAGCGGGCGACTGGTTGCGCCGCCGTGGTGTCCCGGTGAAATATAGCCCTTAAAGGTCGCATTCAACCAAACATGTGTATAGTTTATACACACATACATACATACATCATGCCTGTATTCCCTAACGGAGTAAGCAGAGCGCAAGAAACGCTACATAGACAAAACCATGGCTATTTCACGTTTTGTGGCCACTTCTAGCAATTTTTTTAAGATTTTGAGTTGGCTGAAATAATAGGGACAGGTTGCTAGCCTATCGCCTAAAATATACCATAACCTATTTCCTTGGTCGCCTCTTACGACATCCACAGAAGAAATGGAGAGGTGTTATTCTAAACCCGACACCACACGTGAAACGGTCTTTAGGAATCTATAGTCTTTTACCCGTGTGGTGCCGGGTTAGAATAGCACCTCCCCCTTTCTTCCCGTGGGTGTCGTAAGAGTAGGGTTAGTGTATTATGGGCGATGGTCTAGCAACCTGTCACCGCAATATCACATTTAACCATCTGGTTACCCTGAATTTGCTAAACGTGGCACTGGATTTTTGAATTCATGTGCTCTGCCTACCCCTCATGGGAATACAGGCGTGAGAATATGTATGTATGTATGTAGTCTTTTACCAATAGTGCTGTTCGCATCGCTTGTTTTAATGTGTCACGTGAATAGTTGGCTGCAGAAAGCCCCTTAAGTAGGTAGTCTCTCTCTCTGGTTGACACACTTGGCAACGGTAACTATTAAGTAATAGGTAAATGAGTAGATGTATATCTAGCTTGGCACAACAATGTAAAGGAAAATTGCTTCGATAGGGTAATTGGTAATGCAGTTACCACTGTGCGTACTTTCCTAAGTAAGGGTCGACTCAACCGAACGTGTGTAGGTACGTTTATAGTCTTGCAATATGCGACTTTTGAAATGAAAATAACGGATAATACATACATACAGTATACATATTCTCACGCCTGTATTCCCATTAGGGGTAGGCAGAGCACATGAATTCAAAAATCCAGTGCCACGTTTAGCAAATTCAGGGAAACCAGATGGTTGAACGTGATATTGCAGTGACAGGTTGCTAGCCCATCGCCCACAATACACTAACCCTTTCCTAGAGTCGACTCTTACGACACCCACGGGAAGAAAGGGGGAGGTGCTATTCTAACCCGGCACCACACGGATAAGAAAGAGAAATTTTATCTTACTATTTTGCAAAAACACAATCCAAAATTTAGATACTTTCATACAGTCACGCCTCTATTCCTAATGGGGTAGGGTAGGCAGGGCACACAAAAGGGTACATAGACAAAACCATGACGATACCACGTTTCGTGGCCACTAGTAGCTTTAGTAGTACTAGTAGTACCGGTACCTAGTATTTTGAATAGTTTTATTTTGATCATTTGACACAGTGAGAATCGTAAATTCAAATCAAAATCAGAACCACAACCTTTATTGCCAAAACTTCATTGTAAAGACCTTGATTGCCAAGAAGAATGCGCCACAAGAAACACACACCACACAAGGACTACACAAATATGTAACTTTGTATTTGTAAAAACTGGTATTTGGCACCCTTGTGGTGCCGGGTTAGAATAGCACCTCCCCCTTTCTTCCCGTGGGTGTCGTAAGAGTCGACTCTGGGAAAGGGTTAGTGTATTGTGGACGATGGGCCAGCAACCTGTCACTGCAATGTCACGTTTAACCAGCTGTTTACCCTGCAATTGGTAAACCTGGCACAGGATTTTTGAATTCATGTGCTTTGCCTACCCCTCTTGGGAATACAGGCGTGAGAATATGTATGTATGTGTATGTGGTATTTGGCATTCCAATACTCCCGTGTCGGTCCAGCCCACAACAAACAGTAGGTAAGCGTCATACCCCATGGTATTTTACCATCTTGTTTACAAAGTAGTTGATCAGCGACTAAACCGGTCAAGTGACCTTTCGTTAATTGCGTCACGATGCGTCGCACCACAAAATCGTTAAGTATAATCTATATCTAAGTATTGTATAATGTAATGAAGAGGAAGACATTGTGAATTCGTATAAGATTTTGCTCGCGCACTAAATCTTCTTTGGAGTATACTGTTTTAAGAGGAAATGGAGCGGTCACATTTTGTATGGAAACGTAGTCCCCTGATTCCTCGCTGGATATTACCCGTAGAACAATGATTTTTTACATCAACAATCTAATGATATATTAGCATGTTCCTATGTTTTCCTTTTTTTCTTTATTGAATTATTAAAGGAGATATTAACCTTCAAAAACATGAAAAATTGGCAAGTTTTTTCCGTTTTGTTCAAACCTCTAGAAACCAATTTTAACACAATTATATCAAAATATAAGAACATAGAAACACAGTTATGACATTTCTTAAACATTTAATGAAAAAACATATTTAATCGGTTAAGTTTTGGAGAAGAAATCAGGGGACTACGAAACGTTGTTTTTGAATAATTTTCATAGGTATTTTTGGTCCGAGCTGTAGTTGTTCTTATCGCACTCGACGTCGTCTGGGCAGGTCACGGCGCGACAGCAATAGATTTAGCAAATACCTATTTTTCAATTCCTTCGACCGGCATATTTCCTCTTAAACTTTCGTCACGGTATTTTCTAATTACCTCTCGACGTTTCGGCCGCGTTACAGCGACCGTGGTCACGAGTTGACTGAAGCGAAGCTATAAGCGATTAATACGTCATCTATAGTCAGCATAGTGTGTATTGGGTTTGTGTTGATATTTGAATAAAACCAAAACATTGTTTACAGAGAATGAGAGCTTTGTAGTATATAATTTTAAACAAAAAAAAACCGACTTCAAATTTGGGCTATACTGAAAGCATTTGTCTAATAATGAGGGTGACCTTCCATCACCAGCAGGCCTCACTAATTACTGAAATTATAATTTCCAGTCTGCAGGTGCATTCAGTATTGAAAGAATTATCCTTTAACTCCTAAGCATTAAGGAGTTGACCTTCCATCATCAGCTCAGTCATATTTTTTTTACTGCCAGACGTAAATACTGGTGTAGCTTTGAAAAATGTACTAAAAACATTACCTGTGCCAATAAAATTTGAGGGTTGCCCTCGATTTCCCTCATATTCCATCACCAGATCAAGATATGCTGGCAATGGGACCACCTGGAAACTATACCCTTTCAAACAAAAAAAATAATCCAAATCGGTCCAGGCGTCTTCGAGCTATCAGCGAACACACATAAAAAAAATAATGATGATAAAAAAAAATAATAATAATAATAAAAAAATATCCCGACGAATTGAGAACCTCCTCCTTTTTTTGAAGTCGGTTAAAAATACGCAACATGGCCAGGGCCAAATAGTAAGTTGTCGGGCTTTACTGTGATTATGCTATGTGGCTGAACCGGTAAAATGATAATCCGCGATTCCAAGCAGAAGATGAGATCATTTTGCATTCTAAAATCATTACTAACTACATCCTGAACAGAATAAAATGTTTATGCGCAAGAAGTAAACAATTATGTCGCTTTGTCTAACTTTATAACTCATAATTATGTTTAAATTACTCGTTTGCAATTGATCGAATAAGAAATAAATTAATAAAACCTAATGACAGATCGTAAAGCTAAACATATGCAAGGCGGAGAAACAGTCTAAGAGTATTATTAGACTAATATCATAAATGCAAAAGTTATGAGTGTGTTTATATATTTGTTAAGGTAAATATACAAATAATCGACGCCTCAACGCCCAGTAGATGACACCCATCTGTCACCTGTCTTACTGTGACATAAGCTGCAAGTGCAATGTATTGGGTCAGTGTCGAGCACAGGGACGTTTACCTTACTTCTTGACGGCCAAATGCCGTTATCAATTTTGATGCAGTTTGATACGCAGGAACCTGACACCCTGGATTAACATATAGATTACTTTCATCCTGGAAAAATGCATAGATCCCGTGGGATTGCGATAAAACAACACACAGAAGGAGTAGCAGGCAATAGCTAGTAACCTATAAAACGTATTGAATGTCAGACTGGATTAAAAATCGAAAAAAAATTTAAGGTCACTCTTAAAAATGCAAATCAGAGTACAGACTTTTGCTAGTCGCTTACAGCTTTGTATCCACTATCACCACGCCATGTACGGTATGTTTAAAAACCTTGAATCTGTCACTTCAGGTCCTTGTGGGCTTTAGTGACATGACTGTGTCTATACAGTAACACGTGCAGCCGTGGCCACCACATAAAGGCCTGGAGGAGTATCGCTGGGTTTATTGAGTATATCCTTCTCTCTCCTTCCACTCGGGAAGAGTCCCACACAGTGCCGTAACTAGCCTTTTATGTGCCCGGTGTGAGTTTTCTAAACTGTTTCCTTGAAGATCTGGGCATTTCTGCGCCCCTCCAGGGTCTGCGCCCTGTCCCTGCGCACCGCTTGAACAGCTCTAGTTACGGCACTGGTCCCACATAATTTCCGCGAAGAAAAGACAGCAATATCAGGAGTTTGTCTGCTTTGTTGATTGGATAATAAGAGCACGAGATAAAAAGGCCAGATGGCTGTATATTTACAGTCGGCTCTGTATGGTAGCTAGAAGAGCATTTGATAGAGGTACGGTGGTTGTAATCACATTGATTACAAACATATCAAATCAGGTACAAAATCATCGTCATCAATTATCAGTGACAAAATGTCCAATTCGTTTTTAGTTTTGGTAAATTACTTTTTAGGAACAGAAATGTCAAACTGGCAAATTACTCTAATAGTCCAACAAATATGACAAAATTCGAAATCAGCATAGTCAGCAATAAAGACGGTCAAATTGTCAATAACGTGTAGATATTCTAGCTCTTATTGTACCTACATTTCTGTCACTTCGAATCATTGTCACTAACTAGAGGACAAAGTATCGGGAGCTTTACTTCATCCAATTCCAAACGCACAGTTAGCATTTCTGAACGTCAGAAAAGTGTATTGTCAAACCATCAAGTGCACTTGTACTCTCTCGCATCCCAAGCTCGTTCACCTGCGCGCACGGAATGTCGCCTTGACCCGCGAATTCGTAGCACTGTCACTTTTCACGCGACATGACAATAATTGCGACTTTATCGTGTGCTAGCCGAAGGTTGTGGCGTATTAACATGTTGACTATAACCTTCTTTGAATACAACACGCCTGTATTCCCAAATGGGGTAGGTAGAGCATGAAACGTTACATACCTAAGTATACTTCATTCATGGAAACAAGTTAATATAGCGCTGTCTCTGTCACGTAATCCCATACAAATGACAAAGACAAAAAGTCTATGTCATTTGACAATTTCGAAAAACGAATTGAAACCTGGCTAAAGGTAGCTAAGTTTCAACTCTACATTTTTTGTTTTCCCCATTAACTTGTTTCCGTGAATGAAGCATACCTAGTAAGTAAGTAAACACTCCATTGTACAATCGAACCAACTGATTCCTGACCCACCGCAGAACGTTGTCACAATAAACGTAGTAAATATTTCCTTTGTCAAGCAATGCAATGTCACTTTGACGTTCACTGTGAATAGGTTCTACGGTGGGTCAGGAATCATATCGATGGTACAAAAGGAAAACACGAAATAATGAAATGGCAAGGCCTGTCGCCTAAAGCATACCATATACCTAAACATATCTTCTTAGTCGCCTCTTACGACATCCACGGAAGAAATAGAGAGGTGTTATTCTATCCCGACACCACACGGAACGGTAAACCTTCTCTGTTTTAATTTGTAGTACAGTCTGGTGTCGGTTTTAGAATGTCAACTTTTAGCTTCTTCTGTAACGTAAGAGGCTACTAAAAATAGATAGGTTTAGGTACGCTGTAGGCCACAGACCAGCCAGAGGCAGCCAGTAGGCCAGAGTCACTATTGTACCTGTTAACATGAAACCCAAAAAAATTATAGAGGTGGCTGTGGAACGAGAAATAGATTCAGCATGATTACAATGATTAAAATAGGCTAGCAACTTGACACTGTTATGCCTCTTTCGCCCATAATCTTAACCTTAAAATTGTAGGCTCTAAAATTATACGTGTTGGCGCACACGTAAGTGCATTAATAATTCGAATACAAACAACATTTTGAATTGTTTGGCATCAACAGCGGAAATTCAGGTGTTTGTACCTTTTGACCTCAACGGGTAAATTAGCTAAGAACCTACTTTATTAGGTAAGTACTAATCTATACCAATATTATAAAAATAAAGAGTGTGTTGGTTTGTTTGAACGCGCTTATCTCAGGAACTGGTTCGAATTGAAAAAATATTTTGGTGTTGGATAGACCATTTACCGAGGAAGGCTTTAGGCTATATACATCACACTGCGACCGATAGAAGCGAAGAAACACAACAAAATGTGGGGGGAAAACGGGGGAAATTACCCAAAGTCGTTATTCCACGCGGACGGAGTCGCGGGCACAACTAGTTATTCATAAAGCAACACTTGCGAGAAAATATATACTTTGCTTACTCACTGCACAAATAACGGTTAAGTAATTACAAATAATTACACTTCACTATGATTTGTACCTCTGTTCGATCACTCTGTAATTCTATACCATTGTTTTATGGTAATGATAAGATAGAGCAGCCGTTCGAGCCTGGTTGTTACGCCCCCATTTGATTACAAATTACACACATACAACATACATATTCTCACGCCTGTATTCCCAAAAGGGGTAGGCAGAGCACATGAATTCAAAAATCAAGTGCCACGTTTAGCAATTTCAGGGTAACCAGATGGTTAAACGTGATATTGCAGTGACAGGTTGCTAGCCCATCGCCCACAATACACTAACCCTTTCCCAGAGTCGACTCTTACGACACCCACGGGAAGAAAGGGGGAGGTGCGATTCTAACCCGGCACCACACGGGGAATTATAAAAGTATCTTAATATTTATATCAGCTGCTGTACAAATTACAATAATCCAATTATAAAAGTATCTTAATATTTATATCAGCTGCGTGGATCTAAGAGGGCTATTGTCTAGCGCTCGGAATCGGCATGGGCTTGACGCTGGAAAGCGATCGTGATCCCGAGCGCCGCGGTAAAATGTTTTCGTGTGACAAACAAATCTCAACAGTCATTGTGCTTTCGCGAAACGTATTTTCAGTAAATCATTCGTTGGATTTGTGACGTCGAGATAGAATAACAAAACGGGATAGAAAAACTATTATTTACAATTTTACGATTCCTTTGTAAATTACACACATACATACACATACATATTCTCACGCCTGTTTTCCCAAGAGGAGTAGGTATAAAATATTTCTACAATGAAATAAATGAATCTATCTATCTATCAGATAATTTCAATCATCACAATAGCACTATAAAAGGGTGTGGTTGGTGAGAGCACGGCTCCTCGAGTCACAAGTTACATAAAGTGAGATCCAGTGATTTGATTAGATCCGTAATTTATGATAAATTCTTGCATAATGCTCTTACCATAACCGTTGACTCGGATGGGAGCGGTCATCAGATAATTATTTTATTTACAACCTAACCTAACCTCAGTAGGTAATACCTCTTTCAAGTATTCCGAAATAAGTAGGTACCTACTTGCATGTAATTGACAGGGACCTCTCCATTTCTTCCGTAAATGTTGTAAGAGGCCACTGAGGCAGTTAAGGTACCTAACCTATATTATGTTAGGCTAGCAACCTGTCGCTTAAAAATTTGTAAATATGCTAGAAGTAAATAATAACTAAATAAATAAATAAATATCACTGGACAATACTTACACCAATCACCTAGTCCCAAACTAGGCAACCCTGTGTTATGGGTACTAGACAACGGATAAACTTACTTATATATAGATAAACATCCAAGACTCGAAAGCAAACATTCGTATTCATCATACAAACATCTGCCCCGACCGGGAACCCGGGACCTCAAGCTTCACAGTCAGGTTCTCTAACCGCTGGGGTATTCGGCCGTCAAGTTGTTGTGAACCGTCTAATAGTCATGGATTTCTATTTGACGTACCTATTTTTTGGCGTTCAGCGGTAGCTCTAAAAAATCTATAAAAAGGTTTTTTTTTCTAAGTGACCGTTTATGTCGTAAGAGGTACTCGTATAGCTACGAAACGTGAAATAGTTTTCATAACGTTTCATGTGCTCTGCCTATCCCAATTGGATATACCGACGTCATATTAATACATTTCCTGGTCTCAACGCCAAAACTTTCAAGGCCAACTGTTACTCATCTTTCATAGAATTATCAAAGCTTTTTATTCTTGCATCTAACGGTGCCAATTTGGCATTTGCGGGGCCTTCAGAATGGCCCCTGCGACCTCGACCTTTATGATCTCACGCATCATCGGACGAGA
This sequence comes from Adoxophyes honmai, assembly GCA_005406045.1. Taxonomy (NCBI): domain Eukaryota; kingdom Metazoa; phylum Arthropoda; class Insecta; order Lepidoptera; family Tortricidae; genus Adoxophyes; species Adoxophyes honmai. Next base: position 223,915 of record BHDV01013122.1, read on the forward strand.
AGCATGTCCTCACTAGGCTAGAAACAACCTTACCGTCTACCCTTGCCAGTGGACTCCTGGATTTTACAATTTAAACATACCATCGCGAACAGGGATTGTTGAGCCACTTACCTATGTATGTAACTTGATCGTGTAATACTAATCCAATAGATAACATCTGTCGGTCACATCGGTCATTGATTACACGTCTAAATTGCGAACAGTGGCAAATGGCTCAACAATCCCTGTTCGTGACTGTACATACAATTACGCCTATGTTCAGTATGGTAGAGCACACAAATCGTGACAGACAAAATCATTACATTACTGTAGCTACTTCTATAGCATAATTTTAGGTTTGAAAACGGATGGAAGAGGTATGACAGTGACAGGTGGCCAACCCGTCACCCAATGCACACCCAAACCTATTTCTTTAGTCGTCTCTTATGACATCCACGGAAGAAATGGTTACATAAATAATAATTAAGGGGGGCACCCATAGAAAAAACATGTTTTTTTCTGTTTTTGGTACGGAACCCTTCGTACACGAGTGTGACTCGCACTTGGCCGGTTTTTTTTTAGGTTTTAAGTTGGTTGGTACAAGACAATGACAGGTCGCTAACCTATCGCCTATACCTTAACTGTTTAGGTAGTTAAAACAATGTAAACAATCTTGACATGTCTTTTTGTTGAAATACACAGTCTAAAAATGAAAAACGTTACACTACACATTACAATTATGAAAGTAAATGATTTTTTCATACCTAAATTTTAAAATGTAAAGATTTCGATTTATAAAGTGTACGTTTAAATAAAAAGACACGTCAAGATTGTTTACATTGTTTTAACTACCTAAACAAATCCGTACCAATATATAAATGTGAAAGTGTGTTTGTTTGTTTGTTTGTTTGTCCGTCTTTCACGGCTAAACGGAGCAATGGATTGACGTAATTTTTTAGGTAGAGATAGTTTAGGACACGGAGAGTGACATAGGCTACTTTTTGTCACTTCAAAACCCCCCGTTTCCCTAAAGTGAGGGGTGGAAGTTTTCAATGTACAAAGCTATAAATTGGTATGTGTGCTGCTATCTCTTCCGTGATACCTCGAATTTAACGCGAGCGGAGCCGCGGGCAAAAGCTAGTAAAGTATAAATGTACCTTAACCTATTTCCTTAGTCGCCTCTTACGACATCCACGGAAGACGCAGAGTTGTTATTCTATACCCGACATCACATGGCAAAAAAATGGCGATTGTAAATATAAACCAGATACTTGCCAGCAACAGTATAACAAAGAAACGAAGATATAATAACCGATAAATTCCTCAGCAACACGGATGTATTGAAATGCAGGTGTAACTACTGCAGTTTTTCGATAGGTTACATCAGCTGATGCTATCGAGGCCTCTTAGGCAACGATGCGGTTCAACTAGCGTACAGTGTATACATCATACATACGGCCTTCCCACGGGTAGGTAGAGGACGCCAAACGTTGTGTAGACAAAACATGGCTATCCCCTGGCTCACCTGTCACTATTGAACCTTTTAACTTAATATCTTAAAATAATCATGCTGAGCGAAGGCCTATTTTTCTATCTTGCGTCACCAAGACATACTGTTAATAGTTGTAAGATTTTTTTTTTGTTACTTTTGTAAGGTGATGGTTTGGACCTAAAAATAAACATTTTTCTTTCTTTCTTTTTTTTCTTTCTAAAAATATGCTAGATTATTTGGCCACCATAATTCTTGTCTTGGTTTTGTCTATGTCATATTTCGTGTGCTCCACTTTATTTGGGAATACATTCGTGATATGTGTATGTACCTATGTTGAATTATTTTTCTTCTAATCACTTTTTTAGGGTTCCGTACCTAAGTTGTAAAAACGGGACCCTATTGTTAACACTTCGCTGTTGATAGTCTGCTAGTTGACAGTTATTTTCAATGATAACGATTGAAAGTAAATAGATAAACATTTGACCTAGTAGTCTGTAGAAATGTCGCCACAAACTGGAGCATTTAGTATCCCTGCTAAGATTTGCGTAACTTTAAAGTGATACTGCGAAACTAGATATGGAAATACTAATGAAATAAATGCATTTTGCTTCTCTGTAAACGATATTTGATGTCAATTTATTTTGTACATGACATACATCATCACACCTGTTTTCCCAAATGGGGTAGGCAGAGCAATCGAAACGCTACATAGACAAAGTCATGACTATTTCACTTTCCGTGTAGAAATGTCTAGCATTTTTTTTTATCACCTTAGTCGCCTCTTACGACCTCCACGTAAGAAATGTAGAGGTGTTAGTCGAAATCCGACACCACGCGGAAAACAAAAAAAAAATCTTAAATATCATTAATGGGTAAATATTTGGGCGTTTGAAACGCTGTCATTATTCTCAACACTTTTTTTATTACATTTATTTAGTAATGGGTATAATAAGTGTGTCATATAGTGTCCATGACTTGCAAATAGGTACGCACTAGACTATTATATACACATTTCCAACAGTATCTGTCAAAAAAAGCGTTGAGAATAATGACAGCGGGTCAAACGCCCGAATATTTACTCTAATCATGATACCTCTGTTTTTATTTACATATTTTTAAGGATGGATAACATTGAAATACAGTTGACAAAAAGCACAGTTAGCAAAATTAGCTCGTATCGTAGTTTTTTTGTGTATCATGTTATTACACAATAAACACCACGTCTGTATTGCCAAAGAAGGTAGGCAGAGCACACAAAACATTACAGAAACGAAATCCATTATTTAGATACATTTACGGGCAACTTTTACCGATAAAAGGTCTTCATAAACATTAAAACAAATATTGATAGCAAACCAATCACTTTCAGCCGACCATAACCTATATCCTTTACACATTTTTATTACGCAAATTAAATTTAACACTCACCTTGTAAATATTTCCACACAAGATGAATGGGAGAGCGCACGGCACTGACTGAACCAGTGACCGAGTGAAGGTGAACGAATGGGTCGAACCGCTCCATTCACTCTCGATTTCGTTCACTAGAGAACGGGTGCTTTCGGTTTCTATAGTCCACTTAAATCCTTGAGACAGCGTTTGCAGTGTTGCCTGTTTTTAGACATCTGTTCCTTTTATAAAAAAAACTAGCTGTGCCCGCGACCTCATCCGCGAGGAATAGTTACTTTGGGTATCAACTTTTTTTTTTAAATAAAAGGCAATAAAAGGTAGCCTATGTCCTTTCTCAGGGTCTAAAGATTGTCTGTGCCAAATTTCATCGAAATCGGTTGAGAGGATTAAGCGGGAAAGCGTAACGGACAGACAGAGTTACTTTTGCATTTATAATATTAGTAGGGAAGAATGCAACTACGCTTCTGTCTGTCTGTTAATATCCTTTTTTCTCAAGATCATACATCACGCCGGTATCCCCAGATGAGGTAGGCAGAGCACACGAAACGTCATATAGTTCAAATCATGACTATTTCGTGAAATAGCTACTTTTAGCCTAATGGTATTCGGATTGAAATGTTGATAAAAAAGGCATAATAGTCACAGGTTTCTAGCCTGTTGCCTAAAGCATACCTTAACCTATTTCCTGTCGCCTCTTACGAGATCCACGGAAGAAATGGAGAGGTGTTATTCTAAACCCGACACCACGTGGGTATACGGGCCACACGGGCACACAGGTATGGGTATTAAAGTATATCGAGCCAAAAATACCAAAAAAAAATACGACTGTTGTATGGGAGCCCCCTTTCCATATTTATTTTATTTTATAGTGGTTGTTGTTATAGCGGCGGTCGCAGGACCCGCGGAACTTTTTGAAAAACAAACCGCAACCACTGCATTTCATTTGTTTTTAATGTTTGATTGGGTCGCGGCCTTCTAATATTTTTGAATTTTGGGTCGCCAGACAAAAAGGTTAAAAACCACTGCGCTAGAGGAATCGGATCTATATCGGGATCCCTAATTTTTATTAACCTATTTTTTTTTCCCCTAACGTTTTTTGCCATAATGATCATTTGTCATAACGCTCATATGACCTATCTTTTGCTGTCCTAACATTGAATGGATGATTTTTTTGTCCTATAATGTTTTATTTCCTAACGTCACTTGCCATATTGATTATTGGTCCTAACGTCGTGTGCCATTATAGTCAGTAAGCCTAATGGTCTTTAAGCCTAATGACTATTATTCCTAACTTTGTATGGCTAGCAATTTAGGTAGTTTTTTGCCTATTTTTTGTATCTGATAGCAGTTCGGTTCTGGCACTTCGCCGGCCGCTGCCGCGGCACGCTCGCTTCGCTCGCTCGGCTCGCGCGCTGTTATGTCGCAGTTCAACCTAACACTCCTCCTCGCTTCGCTCGTCGTCGTACCTAACTGGGCTCTGCCTCAGATCTCATACAATTTTGTACGGTACGAAAAGCTGAGCTCTTAATAATGAGAAAAAATGCGCGACTTGCCGGGTATTGATCGGTAGGGCTAAATCGGTAGCGTTTTAGCGTTTAGGACAAATGACATGAGGTTAAACGTTATTAGGGATTTTGAGGAATATGCATAATAATATAAGGGATATTAATAATTATGGCAAAAATGATTCGGGCAAATGAGTTTTAGGGCAATAATTACATTATGGAAAATAACTGTTATGACAATTGATAGTTAGGGGAAATGCCTATTAGGACAAAACGGTTCGGAGAAGTGATTTTAGGACAAACGATGTTAGGGGTCGCGAGGTAGAAGGTGATTATAGGATTTGTTCCCCGCCTGGATTTCACGGTGCCATCACGGTGAATCCACGGCTTATACGCGTTATTTTAACCTTTTTGACATTATTTTTATTCGAAGTTCATCAGTGACTGTCTAACTATTTCATTTCATACAAGAAATCACACGCCTCAACTTTCAACTTTTTTTTCCTATTAGCGATTTTGCACTCCACTCTCCGCAGTTGTCTTTGAACCTTCTGCAGATTTGCGAATAAGAAAAAAACAATAATGGCTTATGCGTCGAATAATCCGCTTATTAGGTAGCATTTTTGGTACGAAACCAATCAATCGCAATCGCATTAAAAATGCGATAAAATACTAGATTTCAAGTGGCCTTGGCAAGAAAACAAACAATTTTAAACTCCATTTACATGTATTATGCATCATTACTATCGAACCGGTTTCAGATAGGATACATAAACACATACATAATTTAGTAAACAGGAAACAACCTCAACGTTTTGACCTTAGCAAAGGATCAGCACTTTGACCTTTACTGCCTTTGTATTAAGAACGCGGGTGCGGTGGAAACGAAATGACCCATGCAGCATCATAAAGAATAGTTTACATAAGCGAGATAAATAATGCAAAGTAAGTACGCCTGTTGTCCCAAATGGGATAGACAGAGCATATGAAACGTTACATAGACAAAACCATGACTATTTAACGATCCGTGGCCACTTCTAGCATATTATATTTGGGTTTTAAGTTAGCAGGTATAATAGTGACAAGTTGCAAGCCTGTCGTCTAAAATATACATTAGTCAATTTCCTTAGTCACCACTAGCCACTTCGATGGCAATTGTTTGAAAATGTTATACATCTCCGCTCCTGTGTGGTGTCGGACTAAGAATTACACTTCTTCTTTCATTCTTGTCTGTGGCACCTATACATATGAGTCGAAAAAAAAAGTGACAATCAGTGGCGTAGCTAGGGGGGGGCGGCGGGGGCGGTCCGCCCCGGGTGTTACCCTCTTAAGGGTGACACCCGGCTGTGAACTTTAGTAGTCAATGAAAAATTATAAAGGGTAAAAGAAATCATTTTTTATTTTCAACGTTTCTATCCGAATTCTAGGGGGGGGGGGTGCCTCCTACCCGCCCCGGGTGTCACCCATACTACCTACGCCACTGATGACAATCAATCTATGTCATAGAGGACAGACCCACTAGAGTACTAATGTCATTTTGATTGTTCGGAGACGATTCCTCCAAACCATCAACGCGATCGCTGTGCTCATTGGCCGGCCCAAGATCGCGCGTAACGCTACGCCTTTTTCTCTACAGTTATTAGCTCTGTACAGTTTCTGTGAAAGTGACGGTGACGTTAGTAAGTGACAAACCACTAACCTCTATGATCTAAACGCACTTAATTAAATTATTGTGTGTATCACGGGCGGTAAAGGAATTACAAACTCAAGTTATTAAAAGTCCTCCGCCTGCGGCTTCGGGACTCTCATACGTAATATCCCTCTTTACCGCCCTTATTTCACAATGTACTATCATAACATGCGTGACATTGTTCCCCGCAAACGTTAGTCCTTACTAATATTATAAGTCAGAAAGTGAGTTTGTTTGTTGGTTTGTTTGTTTGTTCCGCTTTCACGCCGTAACTACTGAACCGATTGCTTTGAAATTTTGCAGACGTAAAGATAGAAGTCCGGATTAAATAATAGGCTACTTTTTGTCCCGGAAAAATTGATGTTCCCGAGGGAAAACAAAAATATAGTTTGCTTAATAGATCGATATCGATCGATGACCGATCGATGGATGATAGATCGATGGCGCTGTGTGTCGTTTGAAACGAGAAGTTTTCTTATAGTTGTGCTTTATACCGCAATGTAACCGAGTTCCACGCGGGCGAAGCCGCGGGCGGAAAGCTAGTACCTAATAACTCGCACCGTCGCCTCTGTAGGCTTAGCACAGCAACACATTCTAGTAGTAGTAGATAGCTACTTATCATATACTGACGTCTCTAGTTAGACAGTGGCAGGAATAGTCTATCTCTATAGCGTATTGCGTATCTCTACTCGCGCCTTGTGCTAAGCCGACTGATACCCAGTAGGGTCGCATACGAAGTTGTCGACAACATGGTTATCAAGTGAACACGCCGCCTTACTGTCAGGTGCGATCTGCGTCCGCGCACAGCGCAGGGCCACACTTGCAGACCGAGTTTGAGTCGCTCCCTGCGCGGACGTGTAGTGTTGTTTAGTGTATGGATTATTGAAGACAAGTGGGTATTTTATACCTTTTATCCTTTTCTTTTTTTTGTTCTACCGTGTGGTGTCGAGTTTGGAGTAATAAGTCTGTTTCTTCCGTGGATGTCGTAAGAGGCGACTGAGGTATTAGGTTGAGGTATATTTTAGGCGACAGGCTAGCAACCTGTCACTATACCTGCCAACTCAAAACCTAAAAAAATGTGATAGAAGTGGCCACGAAACGTGACAGCGTCATGGTTTTATCTGTGTACCATTTCGTGTGCTCTGCCTACCCCGTTTGGGAATACAGGCGCTAGGGTATGTATGTACATGTATGTAGCAATCAAATCTTGTAAGTTAAATTTGATCCACATTTCGGTTACCGATTGAGCCGCGAACTTGTGTACCTAAATCTGAATAAATCTCAACTGTTGTTCCTTATAATCAAGTCCGAAATTTGATACGCGAGGTACCTAGGATGGATGATCACGAAGCTAAAAGACCGTATTTTTTGTTTTGTTTCTTTTTTAATCGCGTCGCGTAAGTTAAAAAAAGTAGTTTTATGTTTAAAGTCGCGTAAATTGTTATAAGTTTGTTAGCTTTATGTGTTTTTTGTGAACATTTTTGACGACATCGACAGGCTAGCAACCTGTCACCCCTTACCCTTACCCCTAATACCTCTTTAATCTCTTTCAGAACTCAAAAACACCCTAGACGTTGCTAGGAAACTTGAAACAGTCATGGTTTTGTCTATGTATTTGTGTGCTCTGCCTACCCCATTGGGGTGTACAGGCATGATGTATGTATGTCTAAATTAAATGTCTTTAAGTTTCACAAAACAACATTTTTAAAGGAAACAGTTGACGTGATAATCGAATTGGCAAAACGTTTTTTGCGGAAAGTCAGTGTGCACCGGAATAGTGAGATTTTTTTTAAATGCTATCGAGGCTAACTTCATTACTACTTATAGTATCCAAAATTAACATTATATGGCAGATAAATTAATTACTGCAATTAATAATTTAAAATGTTACTTGATGTGGCAGAGTTAACTCTTGACCAATATTAGGGATGTGCTGTTTGAAATGTTTCTGAAAACGAAAAATTTTCAAATTTCTATTCTTTATTATGCAAATAGTAAGAGCCTATTTTACATGTCTTTCTCTGGTCTACCAGCGCTTGGGAAAGACCTTCATTTCCAAAAAAGAGCCCCCCCAAAAGAAACTAGGCAGAAAACTGATACTGATGTTATTGGTACTATGGTTTTGCTTGATAGCAACTAATGATAATTTAGATAATGGTACGGAACCCCTTTTGCTCGAAGTTAGCCTAGTGCTTGGCTTATTTTTTATAACCTGCGTCAGCGCGTTGCCTTGGCCCTTGGATCAGTGATACATGATTTTACTTAAATATCCTGCCTCCACATTAATTACACTGATTGCTTTTATGTCAATTTTTCCTTTTTTTTTGTAATATATATAATATATTTTTTTGTAATTAACTTTTTTTGAAAAAATGACTTTCTGCCAAGTTTCTTGCGGCGCATTCTTCTTGGCAATGATGGTCTTTCCGAAGCGCTGGTAAAATCAAAAATGACGTGTAAAAGTGCTCTTAGGAGCCTATTTGCATAAATAAAGTTTTGAATTTTGAATTTTGAATTTTGAATAACAACACAAAGCCTTAGTTATAGTAGAAAATGACGTATTATTTAAAACTGGTTTCTTAAACTCTTTCTGATTTAAATACCCAATACGAGTCGTTTGTCAACTTTAACTAGTTGTAAATATTACAATTTGTATTAGGTAGGGTCGTTATGTAACATTGGCGAGGACTATCATTCATTCATTCCTATGAAACATCATTTCGATTCCAACTTCGGTCCTATACTTTTAAATCGAATATCGGAGAATAGGTATAATAGCTTTCAAGTACTTATGTATCTCTTTTTAGTCAGTCCGACTAACCTTCTCAGTCTTCCAAAAATTAGAACACTTACGATGACCATTGAGAAAAACGACAGTTTTGTAAACGACCGGTTGAGGGCAGCTCTGTTGCAGGTTTTGTCAGTCCCACGGTAAACCGTTTGCTATACCCTTCGCTAGATGGCGTTGTCAGGATTACTTTTCTTTGACGCGTTCTGTACCTGTCGACAACTTCATACGATCGCTGTTTTAATAAAAATTGTCTTCCTCAACGACTGTACATTTGACTGCAAACTGTAGGTAGCTTGTATTGAGGACGACAATTTTGTATTGAACCTGGTAGATGTCTAAACAGCGAATTCTTAAAGCTGTTTGTACTAACTATCTACTACTTATCGGTGTATTGGTTCAACACTGTAATGCCGTGTAATTGCATTTGTTAAATAATAATCTGTTTGTTTATGGCAGCCCTAAGATACATGGATTATTTTCTTAATAAAATCTAGTGGTTTATTTATGTTGGACTTTGACTAAAAATTAAGTACAAGTATTATCGCCTCATTGTATTTGGATTGCTCAGTTCTGTTGCGTAAGAGTTGAAAACTCCGATTCCGATTTTGGTTCCCATAAAACCACCTCCGTTCCATTCCTAGTTTGTATAGATAGTAAGTTACAAAATGGTACGGACAGCTGCAGAGAAAAGTACATACATACATACATATACTCACGCCTGAATTCCCAAGAGGGGTAGGCAGAGCACGTGAATTCGAAAATCCAGTGCCACGTTTAGCAATTTCAGCAGGGTAACCAGATGGTCAAACGTGATATTGCAGTGACAGGTTGCTAGCCCATCGCCCACAATACACTAACCCTTTCCCAGAGTCGACTCTTACGACACCCACGGGAAGAAAGGGGGTAGTGCTATTCTAACCCGGCACCACACGGGGAAGAGAAGAGAAGAGAAAAGTAACCCCCTAGTAATGAAACAATATTGTCTGGGCAGGGGGTTACTTTTCTCTGCAGCTGACTGTACATTGCATACATACATACATTAAACAGAAACATTAAAAACATGTCATTCAAATTAGTTTCTGCTTTTTTCGTACTGAAGGCTAAGTATGTTTTAATTGTTCAAGTTTTTTTTTGCTTGCACGTTTGTCATAGTTAAATATCCACATTAAGACTTTGGAACAAGACATTATTCTGAATACTTTTCCATTTCCTCCGTGGATATCGTAAGAGGTGACTACGAAGGGTTTAAATAAGACTAGCATCCTATCTATTTTAATTTAGAACCTAAAAGAAGTTTGGGAGTTCAAGCGAGATGTTTTGTGTTGTACTCTGCTAGTGAGTCGGTGTCTGTCTGGCCTGCTTATCATTAACATTTTACATTATATGCTACGTTAATCCTTAAAGGCAAAAGTAATTTTCCGAGTAAAAAAAAACCTTCAAATGCAACCATGCACTAAGGTTGGCATGAGTACAGTAAGAATATAATACACGTTGGCAAGAAATGCAGTTTTTCTGAAGGTTAACTTGACGTTGTTGTAAACCTTGTGACGTATGTACAGAGTCATTATTTTTTTATTTCTTACATACATACATACATCACATCTGTATTCTTATGTGGTATACTGAGCATACGAAACGTTACATAGACAAAACCATGTCAGATTCACGTATCGCGGCCACTTTTAGTTAATTTTGTCAAATTGTTTTCCCAAGTAGTTTAAGGTTTTAGGCGACTGGCTAGCAACCTGTCACTATTATACCTGCCACCTCAAAACGAAAAAATATTATGCTAGAAGTGGCCACAAAACGTGAAATAGTCATCGTTTTGTCTATGTAGCGTTTTGTGTGCTCTGCGTACCCCGTTCGGGAACACAGGCGTGATTGTATGTATGTATGTTTTCCCAAATTTTGAGGTGTAAACCTAAGATTCGAACCCACGACCCTCTGCTTGAGAGGCCACAGGTCAAACCGCTAGGATACCACAGCTCAACAGATATTGTCTTTTTTTTAAACTGTCTAGCCATTTATCTTATAAATTACGGATAACTCACGTTTTAAATCGAGTTTAGCTCGACATTTTTCGGGTTAATTCGTAGCCCTTCATCTAGGAGCCGCGGCGGCTGCTGCTGCCAAACGCGCACTGCGGCGAAGAGAGCGGTTGCGCGCAGTTGCGCGTTTGGCAGCAGCAGCCGCCGCGGCTCCTAGATGAAGGGCTACGAATTAGCCCGAAACATGTCGAGCTAAACTCGATTTGAAACATAAGTTATCCGTAATTTATAAGATGAGCGAGTCTCACAGTAGTTTAAAAGGTGTAATGTCTTGCCATTTAACAACCTTGTCAAGATATTGTATTTAGGATCGTAAATATAGCTAGTTTGAATCGGTTAGTTTTATTGTGTAGGTACTTACACGGTATGTAGCTACCGTCACACCTCTTTCCTTCAGGGGTCAGCAAACCATTTTGTTCCACTTGTTACGATCCTGAGTCCTGACATACCCTTTTGCTTCATCCACATTTATTAATTCTTGACTTGATCTTTTTCTAAAAAGTTTTATGGGTTAACCAGAGGAAATAGCGATTCACTAGTTTTTGGCTCAACTTCGTCTACGCTAAATCTAACTTAAGTTTCATTAAAATCCATTCAGTAGTTTTTGCGTGAAAGAGTATTTAACAAAACCCATCTAACCACACAAAGTCTATATATAATTAACTATATATAATTAGTTAAATCTACAGATAGTTAAAGCGTGTTTTTGCGGTTGCTTTTTATGTCTGTCTCGGTTTCATGTTTAAATAAATTCTACTTAATTAAATATTGTACGAAACAATGACAACTATTTTACTTGGTTTTGACAGTTAGAGGCCAGGCAAGTTCAACTACAAAATGCTAAAAATCACACCGGGTCAGAAACCAAAAAGTATAAATAGTAGGGAAAAATAAAATAAAGAAATACTTAGGTGTACGAGTATGTATGCCTTAGGCGACAACTTTATTTTATATTTAGGTACATTGTTTCAGACATTTATAAATATTCAATAATAAATTGCATTTTATAGGAAAAATATAAAAATAAATAAGTAAATAAATATAAAAATTGTTAAACGCAAGCTACATGGTAAGTAATAAGCCGTTTACCTCGTAAATGACACATTTTTTGTTAATAAATGTAGTGGTCCCTTTTGAGTATCGTCTTGTGTGAAAGGCTTTAGGCTTTTCAGAGTAACCAGTGTAAGAATAGCGTACAACGACATCTATCGTGCAATAGTTAAACTAAAACTGCCTTTACAGCAAAAATCGTCGCTGTTCCTACAAAAGTCGCTATGTGCATTTTTTCGATTTTTGGTTTTTTATGCCATTTTGAACCTTAGGTCCATGTACGTATGCTCTAAAAACGACGTAGAGCTATCTTTATTATTTCTGCATATGAAAAATAACCATGTGAAGTTTGTATGTCAAAATGTTCCTTTAAAAATAACTAAGTGTCACTAATCACATAGCAGGACCGTTTCATATTCATAACACGCGAAGGTCCGATATTTGTGTCTTTCGGAGCACACACAGCGAATTAATTCGATCGTGTCGTTCGTGTTCGACATGTGTTTTTCGGCACATAGCGATATTTTAGTACGAAAGGGCTTAAATATTTATCGCTATGTAACAAATTTCTTATTTTCTGTGCGTATAAAATTCAGTTTTCATTATATCTTTTTAAAACTATTATCATTTCATGTACAAAATCACAATGCAATAGCACAAAAAAAAATAACTTTCCATATATGGTTAGTATATTGAAATTTAAATTGAAATTGAAAAAATATATTTCAGGTATTGTTAACCCATATAATGTTAGTTACAATAATCTTAACCTATGTTAGTAACAACCATTAAAAAATCAAAATGTAATTAAGTATAGTCTCCTGAAAAGTTGGTTAAAAACACATAGCGACTTCTGCAGGAACAGCGACGAAATGATATTTGACTTGATCATTTCCTCAGCCCCTGCATCGCTAAGTGATGTAGAAATACGTTGAAACCTTTAACAATAGGCTAGACATACTGACATGACCTGACTCAGCAGCAATGTGGACAATTTGCTACAATTATCACTTTGCTGCAAGGATAAGCTATTCTTACTCGTTTTATTAACTTAGCTGATTGCACGAACTCTGTTGCACGTGATTGTCGGTTTTAGAGATCCGTAGCCAAACAACTAAGTACCTACAAGTAGTTGTAGCGCCCTAGCGCTACCTATCGTCGAATGGCCGACCTACTTGCTATGAACGTCCATGGTGTATCAACAACTATCCTACATCCCGCTAACGAAGTTTCGACGTTCGGTTGCATGAATACAAATTCCAACTTCCTCTCTTCGGACTTCGGTCCCCAGGCATAACATCTGCCTGAAGAGAGATCTCTCTATTGGAGTCTTTCCCAAAAGGTAAAAACTCTATAACTCAGACTTCGCTGTCTATCCGTCTGTCTGTCGCCAGACGGTATCAAAACGACCGCGATAGCTATACAGTTGGAATTTTCACAAATTGTGTATGTCTGATGTCGCTATGACAACAAAAATTATAGGTAAGTAAACTAAATAAAATAAATATTTCGAGGGTTAAGCACTTGTTTACCTAGTCAATGGTAGAGAACCCTTCATGCACGAGACTAACTCACACTTAGCCGTGTTTTAGGGTTCGTCAGGTTGGTCATATTACAATTCAAACTGAAATCAACGTTATTTTAGAGATAACCAATCAACTCTCAAGGTTTTCAAAATTGTTGTAACACAATTACATTTTAAACGACATAATGGAATGTTAATAATTCTTGTAACTTGTATGACAATGTCAATAATACGGGACTAATCGCTTCCGCGACTACTTAGTATGATATTACTGGTATGCTAGCTTCATCCTTGTCATAATTATACCTACGTCAATTGAATAAACAAGGTTTTACTGTTATTTTGCTATGGAAAACGGTGGGTCAGAGCATCAATTTTGAAATCGCGTGCGAAAAACAAACCATAGAAACTGTCGCAGTTCGCATAAACATTGGTTGACTGCTTTTTTTTTACATACCTACAGACAATCACGCCTGTGTTCCCAAATGGGGTAGGCAGAGCACACGAAACGTGACATAAACTAAACAGCCTCACAGCCAGCTAGCATAAATTTAGTTTTGAAAACAGATGGAAATATAATAGTGACAGGTTGCTAGCCTGTCGCCTAAAGCAAACCTAAACCTATTTCCTTAGTCGCGTCTTACGACTTCAACAAAAGAAATGGAGAAGTGTTATTCAATCCCGACACCACACAGGAAATTATTAGTATAATTTAATATTACTGAAATCCGTATTGTTATCAATAGATATTATGATAATCACGATTTAGCATTAGTATTACAATTATCTATCAAGGTTTGAAGCGATTACCGCAAACTTTGTAATTAGATGATGCACACAAATTATAACCAGAGAGAAGAACAGCATTATTTGTAAAACCTCAAGCGAGACAGAAACGGCTATAGCCCGGTAACACAAGCGCTCAATAGGCCTTTTGCACATTGCACATGGAGCTACTAAAAAATGACAGAACTGATTAATACTTGGTTACAATTACAAACAAGTTAGTAACAGTAACCCACACACAACGCTACTCAATCGTGACTCCAACCTTGGTCAATTAAAATGAAAAATGCAAGTGAGGAGTTTTTTTTAACCTTTTGACCGCCAAGGCGGGAAGTGAAACGCTGTGCTCCTAACGCCAAAGACGTGAGTCGGCTCTTAGATAATGCTTGTTTTTTTTCGAATGGTGCTGTATTATTTTATTAAAGTTTTTTAAAGTAAACCTAGGAAAAATGTTGCAGCGTTTTATATTTCAGTTCTTTTGCAATAACTTCGACGCACCATTTAACGTCGTGGCGTCACGGGCACTGACTTGCGATGACGTGATATGGCGTCTTTGGCGGTCAAAAGGTTAAATAGCTGTGCCCACGGCTTCGTTCGCGTGGAACATTTTTTTTCCACATTTTCAAATGTTTCTTCGCCCCTGTTAGTCGCACCCAACGTGATGCTGTATAGCCTAAACCCTTCCTCGATAAACGGTTATATCCTACACAAAATATATTTCACTTTGAACCAGTAGTTCCTGAGATTTGCGCATTCAAACAAACAAACAGACAAACTCTTCAGCTTTATAATATTGATACGGTTGGATAAGGAACATGTCCTTGATTACTCATCAACGTCTTCCCAGGGCAATGGCGTCCCCAGTGGTTGTCAAGCAGTTCCCCCTCGAGAAGGAGTACGCGAAGAAGACCGGAGTGACTCCTGAGGACATCAGCAAGCTGCGAGCCTGGCTGACCACGCAGCCGCATCTGCCAGGGGACCTGCTCACTGGTCAGTGGTAGTTTCTTCATTATTCTACCTATGCAAATCCCACCGCTGCTTTCAGAGTGGGTGTAAAGCAATAGCAAGGTGAAGAGCCCGGGGTTTGAACCCACGACCCTCTGCTTGAGAGACCACAGGTCGAACCGCTGAGCTACCACGGCTATAATTGCAATGCGACACATTAAACGCCCCCATATATTCCTACGTGAGCACGCGCACCGAGGAGACTTTTGTAGCGGGCGCGCTTTGTGGCGAGACGTTATCCGCGCTACAATAATTCAAGATCGAACCTGTTCGTTTTTTGTGTCGCACTTCAAATGTGGCGCTACAGTTGTGGAGAAACAATTGTATGCCTGGTGTGCGGCCTGCTTGAGACTAAAGCCAAATATATATTAGGGGACAAAATGTGCCACGACACGTGTCGTGCGACATGTCGAGTGACGTAGCGCGACGTCGCCGGACTTCGCTCGACATGTCGCGCGACTTATATCCGCGTATATAAACGGATCTACTCACGTTTTTTACATTGACGTTAGAGAGCGTCTATCCGCTGCCGTGGAGCGCAGCTCCGGAGCATGGGGCACGGATTGGCTTGAAACATGTCGAGCTAATCTCGATATAAAAAACGTGAGTAGATCCGTTTATTTAACCATGCGAAGAGTTCAGTGCGTAGGCAATTTATCCTTAGTCATCATTTCAGCCATAAGACGTACCTACACTGCTGACCATAGGCCTCCCCTTTAAAGATCCATAACTACATGTTGGAAGCTACCTCCATCCAGCGTCTTCTGGCAACTTGTATAAGGTCGTCTGTTCATCTTGTAGGTCATTGTCTTGGACTTGAACTTGTCTGTCATTCATTGACATAATAGTCCATAATCATATAAACGAAAACTAAGTATATGTTTTATCTATGACTTGTGAATATAATCTGCATTAGATATTTGATAAATCCGAATAGTTTCGAGATATCGAAGTGATAAAAGTATTATTAGTTCTCAATTTATCGAATTAACATGCGTTAGGCTCGATTCAACCAAACGCTGATAAAATTTAGTTTGGAGTTACTCTTGTAGCGACCCTAGCACCACCTATCATTCAGTAGTGGAACTTCTTCGGCAAACGTCAAAGTGTTCTACTTCGCGCTAACGAAGTATTGATGATCGATTGTTAAATACAACTTCCTACTTTCTCTCTGTGTACTTCGGTCCCCGGACATATCATCTGCCTGTAGAGAGATCTCTCTATTGGAGGCTTACCCACACTCTCTTACCATTATTTTTAAAAATACCTGTAATCTTATCATCTCCAGCTGTTTTAGCAAGAATATGATTTGACGCAACAACTTCTCTACAGATCAAGATGAAAATACAGTCAAGTGTGTGGCTGACGGAGAATACTTACTTCCAACGATGTTTTCCTTTAGAGAAAACAAATGACAGTTTTAAAAGTATACCTAACTAGGTACCGTGAGACTCACTTATCTATACTAATAGAGGTATAATAAAGCTGAAGAGTTTGTTTGTTTGTTTGTTTGAACGCGCAAATCTCAGGAACTACTGGTCCGAATTAGAAAATTCTTTTTGTGTTGGATAGACCATTTATTGAGGAAGGCTTTAGGCTATATAACATCACGCTGCGACCAATAGGAGCGAAGAAACATTAAGAAATGCGGGAAAATCGGGGGAAATTTGTCACTATTCCCCGCGGACGGAGTCGCGGGCACAGCTAGTAGTGAAATAAAATGGATAAATTCTCGTCTTTATTTACGAGTGTTAGAAAAACTCGAATCCTCTAAATCAAAAGTCCAAGTCGAGGGTCAACAATGTGGGAAAGATTCCATTAGAGAGACCTCTCGCCAGGCCGATGTTATGCCTGGGAACCGAAGTCCACAGAGAGTAAGTTGGAAGACGTATTTATACAACCGATCTGCGAAACTTCGTTGGCGTGATGTAGGATCGTTTAGTTCGTCTATTCGACGATAGGTGGCGCTAGTTCACACGAGCAATTTCTAAATTTAAAAAAAGTGCTAGGGAATGAACCCGCGACCCTATGTTAAAGATCATAGTTACACGAAAAATAATAAAATAAACTTACCAATTTTGTTACAAAAAAGACCTGTCATCTATCGTCGTTAAGGCCATTGATTTTTGTTGAATGTCTTTATGTTTTTGACATGTGACATCGCGCCCCTATGAGCTATTTTTGTATTTTACATGATAAGTAGGTATATGATAACTTGACAATGATAAGTCCGTACGCCGTACACATAAAGTCTGAGATCGAATTAGAGATCAAAAATGTAAACAAACGTATTGCCATTGCTTTATTGTTATGAATCAATAAACTAAAAATAGTTAAAATATTAATACAAATCTGGAATGTCACCATGATATTGACAGTTGGTTGTTTAGGTACATTTTTGATCTCTAATTCGATCTCACACTATAGTAGGGATGCCACGAATATTCGGCCACTATTCGGTATTCGGCCTATTCGGCCACTTTTCTTGCTATTCGGTATTCGGCCGAATAATACGTACTATTCGGCCGAATACCGAATACCTAATAATAGACAAAAAACACCACATTTCATGAGATTTGTATTTATTATCAAATTACGAGTACCTACAATACTTTAATTTAATAAATGAAATTTATCAGTGGCAAGTTGTAATGGATAAAAACAAGATTTTTAGCATTTGATGGTAGCAATCGATTACGCTTTTCATCCATCGTAAATTATACCAGCTTCAGAAAACAACCTCTCCTATACACGTTACTCCCGAGGTTTGGGTATTTTTTTTTTCGTTTGCTTATTTAATTTATTATTTGTCAACGTAGACGTAGACGTTGTAGACGTGCGCTCTATCAGCTGCAGTGGCGCGTAGCTCCACATGATGGGTCACGGATTGGCCCGAAACATCTCGAGCTAATCTCGATATAAAAAACGTGAGTAGATCCGTTTATTTCACTATTCGCGACTTGTTGTATTATCCTTTACACGCTCGGCAAGCATGTACTTTGTGCCGAATGTTCGGCGGCCGAATATTCGGCGCTTCGGCCGGCAGCGTGGCCGAATATTCGGTATTAGGTATTCGGCCAAATCACTATTCGTGGCAACTCTACACTATAGTCTGCAACAAGTACGAATATGTTACACATAACCTAACCTAACCAACTTATAAACTTGCAAAACTACCTGCATTTTAGTGTAGCTTCTGCAAGAAACTGACTTAGGAATTCGGTCAATCCATTTAATGCTCCTAATGCTAAATGCACTGACAGCGGCGCGGTGGCGAGTATGAACGAAACACTTTTTCCCGGCCGGTGCTTTGTGTGGCCCCTTTAGTATAATTTTGAATAATACAAACGATAGTGTCACGTCTGCGCCGTTTCGGCTGTCAGTGCATTTGGAGCTTAAGGTGCTGCGCAGACGACAGACTATCCGCGACGCACTTTTTAGTCTGTGAACATTGAACCTATGGACATAGTAACTATTTAGGAATCTGTGCTATGGAATTATATGGAATAACGCACATGACGCGCAAAAAGTCCGACGCACAATGCGTACAATCCATGCAGACTTTTTGTAGGCCGCAGACTCAATCGCACAAAAATTTGTCGTCTGCGCTGCACCTAAGAGCTACCATGCCACAGACAATCAATCTTCTATACCACACCACTTTTTTTGTAGAAGATTAACCAATTTAAAAAATAGCACTGATTTCCATGCCTTCCAGACTTGGACCTGATCCTGGTATACTACTGCTGCCAGTGCAGCGCAGAAGTCGCCAAGCAGGTGCTGGACATCCACCTGACCCTCAAGACTCTGTTCGAGAACTTCTTCAAAGACCGAGTGGTCGACAAGAAAGTTTTATCCACCTTAAAAGTCGCGTAAGTAATCACATTATACATTGTGAGAAAGACTCCAATAAATAGATCTCTCGAGGCTGTTGGAAGTTGGATTTATGTAACCTATCCTCGAAAACTTGTAAGCGCGATGTAGAACACTTTGACAGTTGATGACGTTTGTGGAAGAAGTTCAACTATTGAACGATAGGTGGCGCTAGGGTCGCTACATCATAATTATTCTTGTTTCGTAGCCACTCCTAGCATATTTTTAGATTTTAAGTCAGCAGGTATAATAGTGACAGGTTGCTAGCCAGTCGCTTAAAACATACCTACCTTAACATATTTCCTTAGTCGCCTCTTGCGACATCTGCGGAAGCAATGAAGAGGTGTTAACAACGATTTAAACACTATTTGTAGATCAATATGCTTATAGTATGCTATAACTAAATAAGCAAACACCATGTAGACTTGCCTATGCATAATGGGTTCGTTACACGTACCGAGTAGAGTGGCGAGAGAGTGTTCTCGGCCGAGTACTCGGTTCGTGTGTACGATTGTTTTCATAGAACACACGAACCGAGTACTCGGCCGAGAACACTCTCTCGCCACTCTACTCGGTACGTGTGATCAAGGCATAAGTATTGTAATACTCTCTCTAATTATGACATTTCTTTAACATTCTGTTATATCTGTCGCGCTTGCCGTTGGTTTCAGGGTGGGCGTGCCACTACCAACCAGGGCGCACGATGACTCCCTAGTATTCTACTGCAGGCTGGTTGACAAAGATCCGAAGAAGTTTGTCTTTCATGAGTGCGTCAGGTAAGACATACATACATAGACAAAACCATGATTATTTACATACATACATCACGCCTGTATCCCCAAATGGGGCAGTCAGCACATGAAACGCTACATTGACAAAACCATGACTACAATATTTTTAAGTTTTGAGTTGGCAGATAGATATAACATACATACATACATATTCTCACGCCTGTATTCCCAAGAGGGGGAGGCAGAGCACATGAGTTCAAAAATCCAGTGCCACGTTTAGCAATTTCAGGATAACCAGATGGTTAAACGTGATATTGCAGTGACAGGTTGCTAGCCTATCGCCCACAATACACTAACCACTAACCCTTTCCCAGAGTCGACTCTTACGACAACCACGGGAAGAAAGGGGGAGGTGCTATTCTAACCCGGCACCACACGAGATATAACTGTCCCCTAAAATTATATCTTAACCTACCTATTTCATTAGACGCCTCTTAGGACATCCACGAAATAAATAGAGAGGTGATATAAACCCGACATACGGAAATCACAAAATACCTAATGAATGACAATAAAATAAACAATTAGACACATTTAGTTGTAAAAAGCTTTACAGTTCTTAGACTCACCACCATAACCTGACCTTCCAGGGTAGTCCTCATGATCCTAGACCTGGTGCAGGAGGAGCAGGGCACCTGGCCGGGCTTGGCCATCGTCTTCGATCTGAATCTCTTCAGCCTGCAGCATCTGGCCAGGCTGGACCTGCAGACCATACAGCAGTTCCTCTACTACCTTCAGGTGAGCTAGCATTAGATTAGCTGTTCTCAAAGTGCGTCCACGGAACTCATACACTACACTCTACAATATTTCCCACGTTTTCCCGATCTCCAAATCCAAGTCCTATTGCAATCCCTCTTCCGTGCACACTGTCAAACTGTGGAATCTGTACCCCAAGTGTCATCATGACGATCAGAACGTGTCACTCTCGCCTGCTTTAATCCGCTCAGTTTGTATGGGACCTGAGACAGCGCCACCCAGCGGCACGTTTACACAACTGTCGTAATCGACAAGTAGCGTGCCCGGACCAAATGCAGACGAAAGTGACTCGTGTTTTGATCGTATTAACGACATTTGGGGTATTGGTTAATGGTATTATGGATATCAGAGGTTCCCAGATTTTTTTTACTCATAGACCCCTTTCGAAGTTTTATGGGATTTGGTGGACCCCCTGCACTTGTACCAGATACCTAAATACACCAATTTTTATTTACACTTACACGGACCCCCGTCGAGTCTCCCATAGACCCCTGGGAGTCCACCTGGACCACTTTGGGAATTATGTAGATCTTTCTACCTAAACTCTGCAGTGAACCTCCCCGTACTCAAATTCCAGGAAGCCATGCTCGTCAAAGTCACGGGCCTCCACTTCATGAACGCGCCCTCCTTCATCGACAAGCTGATGATGCTCATCAAGCCCTTCCTGAAGAAGGCGCTCATGGACTGCCTGCACGTCCACCAGGTCGGATCCACCACCCTGGAGGAGTTCCTGCCTATTGCCGCGCTGCCGAAAGACGCGGGAGGGGAATTTGAGAGCACAGACAAGATCAAAGGTAGCTAGCGCCACCTATTGTCGAATAGCCGAACTATGATCCTACATTGCGCATACAAATTTCAACGTTTACACGAAAAAAAATAAAAATAAAAAAACAACTTACTGTCCCATGTTCGCCTTCTTCATGAACTCATACATAACCTATAAAATTTGTCTGGCATTTACTTAGCCAATAGACCGTCCAGTAGAGATTTCTGTCCAAGGAATATACACAATTATAGAAAAACTCCGTGTGATGGCGGCATTAGAATAAAACCTCTCCATTTCTTCCGTGGATGTTGTAAAAGGCGACCAAGGTCAAATCAAAATATATTTTAAGCGATAGGCTAGCAACCTGTCACTATTATTCCTGCCAACTCAAAAATTAAATAAACATGCTACAAGTGGCCACGAAATGTGAAATAGTCAGTTTTGTCTAGGTAGCGTTTCACGTGCACTGTTCGTATGTATTTTAGAAAAACTATTCAATATTTAATTGTTTTTCTTATTTCAGATGACCTCATCAAAAGATTGGATTTGAACAAAGAGTTCTTCGCCAGGGAGACCAAGAGGCGCGTAGTCGAGTCCAAGAGGCCGGGCAAGCCCAAAACCATCACCGACATCTTTGGGGGCATCGAGGGCTCCTTCAAGAAGCTGGAAATAGACTGATACAGAACATTTTAGGGCAGACATTATTTTGATTTACGTTTTAGGCTCCGTTTCACCAGAGATGTGCGAGGATGCGTTACGTGGGATGTGTTTGTCATTAACACATTCACCACCAAGCCTAAAATCAAAACATCTGCGCGGAACCGAGTGGTCTATAGCTAGTACAAAATGAACGCGGCTACCGGGTTCTCGGTATCTCGCGAATGTTTTGAAGAACCCGGGAGCCGGGTCCTTGGTTCTGAATGTGTTCCAATAGAAAACGATTCATTTACCTATCCTCGCTTAGCTTAGCTCTGGCGAAACTATTTTATTAATACTGACAGCTTAAAACCATGAATTGTAACGAATTTTTGAACAGGGGTAGCACTTTGTTTGCAAGCATGTGTTGTTTTAAATTTAAGAGGCTGTGTGTCATTGTGATTTGTATATAAACTAGGTGAAAGTACAACTTCTTTTATTTGAAAATCCTGGCGAATGACGAAGTTTTATCTAAGTACATCCAAACCATGTCCCTACTTTTACGTTCAGATGGCATTATGTTGTGTTGTTTTGTTTTATGTGACATGGTAACTTTGTTCTGCAGCGCTATTGTCTATCGTACCAAAAATCTACATCGTTTATAACTTGACAATTTAAACCAAAGATCGCTTCGAAATTGAAACATTAGCTATAAAATCATCGCAACCAATGTCAATACCCTTAAGTAAAATTTGACATTTAAACCAAATCGAACGAATGATTTACTAAAAAATGCTACCGCGTAATGCTCTCAAAATCGTAATCCAGTTTTTTACACGAATGCACTTAACCGTGACGCACGAGATCTAGATCGTTTTCCTCCATGAAACCGATTTAAATTTTTGGTGCGTTAAACAATAGCACTGCTGGTCAATGGATATTAATTATTACGAAAGTATACTTTAAGTTTAAAGGAACCAAACGTTTGGTCTGTGCCCAGCAGTGGGATTTACTAAATAATGATAACGATGATAATTTGGCAAGGAGTCAGTAAAACAAAAGGTATATTTTTGCAAACTATATTTCATAGAAATATACTTGCAGTCAAGTTACGCTTACACCATACTTGGAATAACGACCGCGTGTGCCGCATCTGGAAAAAAACATAATTATAATTAGTAAAAGGAACATAATATGGTTTTATTAAGATGTGAAATACAATTATGGACAAAACCTACAACTATTATTTCATCATATATAATCTTGCATTATCATTCAATTTCCACATTTACGTAAAAAATCCGTTCAAACAGTGGGTATAATTGGGTTAAAATCTTCAAATCAAAAGTATGATCTTTACAAACATACAGTATTGCCTTCTAATATCTTCCCAAATGGGGTAGGCAAAGCACACAAAACATTACATAGACAATGCTGGCATAATCATAGATTAAAAGTAACATAAAAGAGGTATGATAGCAACAGTTTGCTCATCTAAAGCACTCCTTAACCTATTTCCTTAGTCCTTGTGAAAAAAATGTAGACGGATTCCAATCTCAAAACATGGGACAGGTAAGTAAAATAAAACCTAATTATAATAATGCCTGTTCTCAAATCAGACAGGCAGAGCTCACGAAACGCAACACAGACAAAACCATGAATATTTTCATGCATTTAGTTTTGCGAACAGATGGAAGAGGAATAATACAGGGGCTAGACTGTAAAGCATTTCCTTAGTCGCCTCTTGCGACATCCACTGGTAACTCACCTCAAAAATGCACTTAGTCAAAAAGACCGAAGCCCATGTCCTCATCCTCAGACTCGGACTCCTCCTTCTTGGTCTCCTTCTCTTCTGCAATGGGAGAAACACGCGTTAGAGAAAGACAGATCGCGCGTTGCTGTGCTGCTACAGTAAGCAATGTCAGAATGTAGAGTAACATCAATGTTCTTCAGTCGAAAGATGGTGTAAGTTTGAAATCATCATTTAGTTCTTTTCATAACATACATAACCTGCTAAGAGACAAAACAATGAACTATGACCAGATCTTATGCAAGTCGGATTCGTTTTTTAGAATGTGTTCTTCAGTGAGAATTTCCGTTACTAGATATTACAAGTCACATACTTCAGTTCTTGGACATTATTTGTCTTGGATATTACAAGCTTGTGTGTAGGAAAATATAACTACAATAACATTCACTTTCACACACATTGGAGTTTCCAATTAATTTAACATCACCCCTTATGCCAGCCATACACGATCCATTCTATCGTCCAATCGGCATGACGCTATCGATTGGATCAGTTCGAATTGACCGTGTGTGGGAGTGGATTGGCATGACAATTCTAACTGTCATGCCAATCCACTCCCACACACGGTCAATTCTAACTGATCCAATCGATAGCGTCATGCCGATTGGACGATAGAATGGATTGTGTATGGCTGGCATTAGTCCAAGATATTGTAGAAAGAAACAAAAGCAGTCTTCTTTTGAATACAATTATTCAACTGTCATTTAGATTTTTCAGACAGGATTTAAGAAGTTGAGGCTCTCCTTTTTGGACCAATTGTAGTTTTATAATGGTGCACAACCAATGTGGTCAACTATCAACCACCAATATTCAGATTCAGAGAGCATTTAGTAAACACTGGCCAGTCTTTAGCCCCACACTACTTTATTGAATCTTCACCTAAACCTAGTTCAATAGGTTCTACTCAATAAAATAAATTAAGTGCTCTACCTTTCTTCTCTTCGGCGGCAGCGGCGGCGGGGGCAGCGGCGGCGGCCGGGGCTCCGCCTCCGGACGGCATGGAGGACAGCTTCTCGCGGCCTGCAAAGAGAGGGAGTTAGCCAAGAACTCTTGGTCGGTGGCTGTTTGTGCCTGTAGATGGGTTCAGTGAAAGTGTGAACAGCACGGTTGTTCAGTCGAAAGATGGTTAAGTTAAAATCATCATTTAGGTTAATTTATTTAAAAAACTAGCTTTCCGCCCGCGGCTTCGCCCGCGTGGAACTCGGTTATATTGCGGTATAAAGCACAACTATAAGAAAACTTCTCGTTTCAAACGACACACAGCGCCATCGATCTATCATCTATCTATCAATATCGATCTATCATCGATCAATATTGATCTATCAAGAAAACTATATTTTTGTTTTCCCTCCGGAACATAAATTTTTTCCGGGGTGAAAAGTAGCCTATGTCACTCTCCGTGCCCTAAACTATCTCTATCTAAAAAATCACGTCAATCCATCGCTCCGTTTAGCCGTGAAAGACGGACAAACAAACAAACAAACACACTTTCACATTTATATATTGGTACGGATTGTGTGAATTAAGTGAACAACAAAATCTCTTAAATTTTAAATGTAAAACCAGAAGTTCAGATACATGTCACTGTCATACTAAAAGAGCAAATCAGCCTTTATGAAATATTAAAATATTCTGTCTGTCCCACAAGTCAGGAGACAACAATGACAAGAGTTGATAAAAATGGTGGTAATAAAGGGACAGTTTTAATACTTAAATGTGACAAAAAGAAATAACTTAATTGAAACAGTCAAATTTACTTAAGACTTAAGTGATTCCGTAGATGTCACCATAGCAACCAGGGACAGAAAAAAAAATAGTTGATTGACCCGTTGTAAACTCAGCAAGTTCTAATCCATCTATTTTGCTAAAGATTTTGAGTCAAAAACACTCACCAGCCGCGATCAGCTCCTCGATGCTCTTGCCGCTGAGCTCGGCGATGACCTTCTTCAGCTTCTCTGAGTCGGCCTCAATACCGACCGAGCTCAAGATCTTCTCCAGGTCAGAGGCTGCTGGGGAAGCCTTGCCGCCCAGCTCAGCGAGTAAATACGCGGCCACGTAACGCATTCTGAAATTTTACAAAATTTTATTAGTTTAAGCATTCGGAATCCTTTGTCTCTTAATATTTCCTATGTCTCAAAATTAAAGGCATTTAGTCACAATGAGACAGTGTTGTATTTATTGGCATTTGAATTACATACAGCTAACTTTAGCTAGCTGCAAACCAGTATTGTTTAGCTGCGTACCTATACTAACTTTCCCATGTAATGAAAAAGATAATAGCTGTAAGTCCATCAGTAAAATTAATCACAGGTTTCACAGCAAAATTATTAACCCATTAATGGTCAAAATGAAACTAGCAGAGATTCATCAAAAATTTGTTGATTTTATAATTAAAGAGGATAAAAGGAATTAGGAAGTGAGAAAAAAAAAAATTTTTTTTTTAGGCATTTTTGCGAGTTTTCTCACCTTTTCGGTAGAGTTTGGAGCGACGTTATTGTCGACAAGGTGGAGATTTATTTATTATTATAAAACTGTACCCAATCATATTACATTTAGCGTCAACAATTTAAATTTTTCCCTAAATTTTAAGTGTTCCCAAATTGGCACAGTGACCAAGAATGGGTTAATATTAATATCACTATCCACTACAAAGCCAGCATACTGGATAGAGATAAAAAAAAATGTGCCCATTTCTTTCAGATTTACATGAAATGTTTGGCCGCATTTCTAGCTAATTGTCACATGCCTGCCTATAAATGTTACATGTGCAACACTACAATGCGACTTAAAATCGTGCGTGTTTAACTATAAACAGATGAGTTGAGTTGCCGCCAAGTGCTTTGCCAACTTGCCAAGAGCACTCAAATAACACAAGATTTGGGTCAGACTGAACCAAAGGGGGGGCCGTTTTTAGGACTTAAATACTGTCGCACAGGAAAGCATCAAGACTCAATGGTCTCTGACGCTATGACAATAAAAATAAATATTTGGAGGTTAAGCGATCATGAGACAAATAAATCATGAAATGTGATAGTATAAGATTAATTTCATTAACATTTAGGATGGATTAGTGCGAATTAACAATGCATCAGAGTTAAAAACGTGGAGTTATCATGACAAACTTGAATAGCCAGTTGCCGCGGCGCACATGAAGTATCCAAACTCATCGGACGCAAAATCCAAATATTTCGACAAAAAACTTATTCCACCATTAAAACACTTGTTCTTAATTATTAACACAATTATATTTTTAGTAAAACACTTACTTTTAAGTCGTTAAGACACGAAACGTGTTAAGCCGTTATGGTGAACGTTCTTCTTGAACAAATTGTCAAGAGGAAAGAAAGTTGACAGCGCTACGCTGACAGCCCTCCGCGTTTTGTTTTGCCGGTTAGTTGACGTACGATAGGTGTATTTTCGTTAAATGATCACGAATATTTTAAATGGATTTCAAAAACGAAGGGAGGAGATTAGTTTTTTATAACTCCTTTTTATTGCTATATTTTGACGACAGACTTCATTGCTCTCAGTACAATGAAATGAAATGAAATGAAATGAAATGAAATAAAATGAAATGAAATGAAATGAAATAAAATGAAATGAAATGAATATTTATTTGCTAAGAACATGGTGGAGAAATGTTGTACAGGAGTATTTTTGTGCTATGACATGTCCAGCCAAATATATTGGCATGCAAAACCTATTAAACATTTCAATCATAATTTTTGAGATTTTTATTTTAAATAGTTTTACATAGTAAAATACGCTTTCAATACGTTCCAATTCTTGCAAAACGCGTTCAGATACTTAATGAAAAAACTGGTTGCCTGTAAAGTCGGTATACGGGCGAAAGTTTTACGTGACAACGACTTTGAGTGGTAAAATAATTTTA
>BHDV01013122.1:255542-270523 GCA_005406045.1 Adoxophyes honmai
GAACGATGAGTGCGAAGACAGAGATGTGAGCTTGTTTTAAAAATTGCGTTCCAGGACAATTAGTAAAAAATTACTATTATCGATACATTAAATTTGTAAACTTGCCCAACTCTAGTTTGGCGCGCGATCTTGGGCCGGCCAATAAGAGCACAGCGAGGTCTTCAATTGTTTTGCGGAATAATTTCCGAACAACCAAGATGACATTAGTACTCTATAGGTTATATCCTCAATGTAACTAGACGTGCAAGTTATTGAAATCTTGAAAAAAGTATTGTTGGATTAAAAAACTTAGTTTAAAAATCAAAACTAAACAACTAAGTCTGTGGAAACGTCAGATCTGTATCCGCTAGATGTCGCTGCATCCATCGTTCAGCTTCCAAATTCATCTCTTCGTCAAAATATGCCCGCCATCCACCAGATTTGCCTGCAACAAGAAAAAAATTTAAGCAACCAACCTTCGTAACTTTCGTAGCGCGATGTAGAGCACTTTGACACTTAATGACGTTTGTAGAGGAAGTTATTCTACTGGACGATAGGTGGCGCTAGGGTCGCTATAGAAACAATCAGCTTTACCGCCCGCGCACGCTATTGGTCGCACCGGCACCGCGTAGGTACTGCATGCTGCTACAGCAGCAGCAGTGTAGCGCTGGCCTAAAATAAAAGCTTCTATATCATATGGTTACCTACTCTGTGGTGAGAATCTAGCAATATTGTGGAGCTAGCAATAATAGACTTAGCTACACTTTTTTTACATGATTGGGAAAAACAAGCATGCGCGTCGAAAGTTCGTTGGCGCGATAGTAGCGTACCGTACGATCGTTTAGTTCTGCTATTCGACACATGTAGCGCTGATGCGCTACAAGCTCCTTCTTTAAAGGACCTCATGTTGTATCATTCCGGAAATGTCGACACGAAAACATGTTTTTATTTTCTTTTTTTATTACCTTTCCTAATGAACCCTTCGCCGCCCTCGTTCTTCATCGCCGGTATAGTTTCCAGCACAGACTGCACTGTCGTGTTGGTGCGGAACTTGTCTATGGCCAGGTGTTCAGCCAGTCTCAGGAGTTTTTCCTCAGAGTACTGATGGCCACAGAATGTGGAGATACGGTTGAGAGCGCCTGGGATGTTCTGAGGAGCAATTCATTCTATCATCAGAATTACAATAATTTATCAGAATTACCCATGAATTACCATAATTATACTTTTCTGGCATCATTTCAATTATCTATGTCGTCGAAGACTAAAAACATAGAGGCGGTAGGTCATAGAAGTTATAGACTGTATGGTTAAAACCGCCCAGGGCATGAAACTATTAAAAAAAGTTTATTGACAGCTACGTACACCTCATCCACCATCCACCGGTAGATGTCGCTGTACCATGAATCTTTTATAGACTATTCAATTCAACTCTTGAGTATTCAACAGCCTTAAAAAATGTACAGATTGAGGATTTTTGTTCGTGACTAATGGAGCTCTCTAACTTAGAGTGCCCTTTTCCGTTACATCCGTACCAATATATAAATGTGAAAGTGTGTTTGTTTGTTTGTTTGTTTGTCCTTCTTTCACGGCTAAACGGAGCGATGGATTGACGAGATTTTTTAGGTAGAGATAGTTTAGGGCATGGAGAGTGACATAGGCTACTTTTTGTCTCTTCAAAACCCCCATTTCCCTAAAGTGAGGAGTGGAAGTTTTCAATGTAGAAATAGAAAGCTATAAATTGGTATGTGTGCTATCTCTTCTGTGATACTCCGAATTTAACGCGAGCGGAGCCGCGGGCAAAAGCTAGTAGGTACGTTATAAGCTTATAAGTAACTTGATTTTTTTTACACAACTATTTTAAAAATATTTTTTCATAATTGTAAAAAAAACCTGTGTTGCATATTGCTTGTTGTACAAGCTAATTACCTTAACCATGTCTTCGTAGAACAAGAACAGCATGTTCGGATGGTGTCGCTGGGCCCACGCCGCCTTCAACCGCGGGAAAAATGGAGTGAAAAGTACTGCGAAATTAAATTAGCTTCATTGGATTATTGCCAAGTAAATATCAATATTAGTAAGTACAATCCAAAAGAGGAAGGAATATAGGAGTCCAGAAAATTATAAAAATAACACATCATGTTTTTCCACGCATGTTTTGCCGTGTGGTGTCGCGATAGAATAACACCTCTCCATTTCTTCCATGGATGACGTAATAGGCGAGTAAGGAAATAGATTTATAGTCCAGTCAGTCAAGACAATCAATTCACTATAATTCCAAAAGTTTTCAAACTTCGGTCTAGTGAATGGTACATTGAGACAACAATAAATCTCATTTTGCAACCTTGTCCGCAGTCCGGAACATTGTTAAAATTGCAATTTAATTAATTTTTGCTGTATGGTCGTGAAAAAAATTCCAAAAGTTCTGCAAAGTTGGAGTTGTGTTAAATGTACTATTTTACATCACGTGTCAAATTTGCAACCAATTCAAGTGTACGGAACATTTTTTGTTATTAAAAATTAATGTTTTTCTTTATTAAATTGAAGGAAAACGTTCCAAAAGTTCTGCAAACTTGACACATACATCGGAAAAATATACCGAACGGTTGTATAAATTTGCAACCTTTTTGGTCGACCGGAACATGTTTATTTATAATTCGTTTTAAATTCGTGGTCATTTTTTGAGCAAGGCTGTCTCGGAAAAATTACAAAAGTTTTGAAACTTGGTTGCAAACTTCGAAAACATCTATTCTGATGCATTTACAAATTTGCAAAAAAATTTTTTTTACAATATCCTTATTATACCAGTATTGCATCAGAATAGATGTTTTCGAAATTTGCAACCAAGTTTCAAAACTTTTGTAATTTTTCCGAGACAGCCTTGCTCAAAAAATGACCACGAATTTAAAACGAATTATAAATAAACATGTTCCGGTCGACCAAAAAGGTTGCAAATTTATACAACCGTTCGGTATATTTTTCCGATGTATGTGTCAAGTTTGCAGAACTTTTGGAACGTTTTCCTTCAATTTAATAAAGAAAAACATTAATTTTTAATAACAAAAAATGTTCCGTACACTTGAATTGGTTGCAAATTTGACACGTGATGTAAAATAGTATATTTAACACAACTCCAACTTTGCAGAACTTTTGGAATTTTTTTCACGACCATACAGCAAAAATTAATTAAATTGCAATTTTAACAATGTTCCGGACTGCGGACAAGGTTGCAAAATGAGATTTATTGTTGTCTCAATGTACCATTCACTAGACCGAAGTTTGAAAACTTTTGGAATTATTGTTAAATTTTCGATTTCGGATGTCAATTATGACTGGACTATTAGGTATGCTTTAGGCGACAGGCTAGCAACTTCTCATTATTCTACCTCTTCCATCTTTGCAAATCTAAAATAATTGTAGAAGTGACTGCAAAGCGTGATATAGTCATAATGCGTATCCCATATGGGAACACAAGGCGTAATCGTATCTATGTATAAGTATGTATGCATATTGCCTTTTTCACGTCATCAACAGACCCAAACATCAACGATCCCTTTTAACTGGAACTTACTAGAATCCTCCACGAACAGTTTCCAAAACTCTTTAAACTCCCCTTGGTAATCGAAGCACCGGTACATCTTCAGCAGCTTGTACCAGGAGACGGCCACGTCCCGAGGGTCGCGGGCTATGAAGACCACTCGTGCTGTCTCCAGAAGGGTTGGGGGTAGAAGGGAGAGGGGGAGATGGGTTACGACAAGGCGAGGGGAGGGGGCTGAGGCTGCGTGGATGTAGCCTTCAGGGAAGTTGGTAAGGCTGGGGTAGGTGGCCAAGTCTTGGCGTTGCTCGTGGAGGAAGGTGAAGAATCTGAAAGTACCTAATGGTTAGACTTATGTGTGGGCGTACAATCACGAACCGGGATTGTTGAGCCACTTGCGACTGTTCGCAATTTAGACGTGTAATCAATGACCGATGTGACTGACTAGATGTCAGCTATTGGCTTAGTGTTACACGACCAAGTTACAAACATAGGTAAGTAGCTCAACAATCCCGGTTCGCGATGGTATTTTTATCAAATAGGACCGGCTAAGTACGCGATGGGCTCACGCAGGAAAAGTTTACACTTTGAGTCGGTAAATGAAAGGTAACTTCCGATTTACGCATGACGTATAGAAAAAAATGTTACTAGATGGAACGGTACATTTTTTTTTAGTTTTATCACTCTCTTAGTTGAGAAGTTAGAGTTACATTTTACCACTCTGGAAGTGTCTCTTGCACAATTCAGCTTAGAAAAAAAAATGTTTGGAACTTCAACATAATTTTTTGTTTAAAAATCTTAATACGGTTCACAGATTACATCTAAAAGTAAATACTTAAATTATCAGTCACGCGGCTCGACTCGCTACCATCCTTTAGTCAAAGCTTTTGAAATGTTTTGTAGGTAGATATTTTATAATCCAACACAGTAACTTACTCCAGGAAATGTCGGCGATGGAACATGTGCGTTTTGGAGGCTGTTTCGTAGTCCAAGTTGTGCTGAAGAAGCCAGAGGATCTCACAGGTCATGGTGGTTCCTACGACAAATAATAGTAAATAACAATCTAGTCTGTACAGGGTGGCTGGAATATAATAACTGGTTGGGTATACGCGTCTGAAAACCCCTGTGAGGTTTTCGTCCCGGAATTTTCATGTCAACAAAAAATCAGAAATATTGCCCAGTCTGTTGTACTCTGGTTCAACCGCGTAGCATTGCAATGTCGAACGATTGCAGCTACATACGCGCCGACCAAAAATGCTTGCGTACGGGACGTAAGGTAGTATGCACAGGGCGCATTCACCTGAAAAGCGATGTAACATTTGGCTCCCACAAGGTCAACAACGAAAATTTTCCGCAAATATTCTACAGGGGTTGTCAGACGCGTATACCCGACCACTGGTTAAAATCTACGGTCAATTTCCGGCCACCCTACGTCCCACTTTAGGGCACTGGCCTTTCAGTATGAAAGGGCCTTAAGCTACAGTTCCCACGCGGGCCCGGTGCACGGAACTTCACACAGCATTTAAAGAACCTGATCGTGGGTAGGTGACCAGCCAGATGTCGTCAGACCGCACCGGCATGGCCCGAACAGCATCAGCGTGGTCCTGGTAACTCCTCGGAAGGACCACGCCCTCGTCTCCGAAGCGGCAGAAGCCATGCTGTTTCCCTGCAAACGTTATTGCCATAGCGAAATTAAATGGATATACTAAGGCTGAGTACATAGCTGTCCGGGAAACCCGTACGGGCTGCCACGGGCGCCCGGAGCGGGAGCACAATATGAGGAACTAGAGCATCGTTTCACAGCGACGCGGAGCGGGTCCCGTGCGTACCAATCCGGGTGGCTGTGAAACGATGCTCTAGCTAGTTTCTCATTTGAGCTCCCGCTCCGGGCGCCCGTAGCAACAGCCCGTACGGGTCTCCCGGACAGCTGTGAACCCAGCATCACACCTTTATGTTGAGATTAACTCTGGTTTCGGGCCGATTCGTAAAAAGTAAAACACCAACCTTTGAACTTCTGCAGAAGCAAAGCAGCCAAGTCCGGGGGTAATTCTTCAACTTTTATTTTGCTCATTATTCATGTACTCAGGAACGGTGTCTATGGTTAAGATCTTACGAAGAAACTGGAAACGAGAGCACAAAACAGATAGGTAGAAGTTAATCTTCATACAAAGTGCGCTCCGGCAACACACTCATGTATAGACACGGCTCACAGACACCATATCTCGGAACACTTGGACCAGTACGTCTAGTGTGTTCATTTCGATCGTGCAGTCGTTAACGAATTCGGTTGCGAGTTATCGCAAAATTGTATGGAAAGCGAGACAGAGCGCCGCCAGCGGAACGTTTGCACAACTGCCACGGTCGACAAGTCTCCATACATTCAAAATTCAAAATTCAAAATTCAATAGGTACTTTATTTATGCGCCGCAAGAAACTTGGCAGAAAGTCATTTTTTCAAAAAATTAAATTATAAAAAAAAATATACATAATATCACAAAAAAGGTAAAAATTTACATAAAAACAATCAGTGTAGTTAATGTGGAGGCAGGATATTTAAGAAAAGCATGTATCACTGATCCAAGGGCCAAGGCAACGCGCTGACGCAGGTTTTCATGCCATCATGTCCTGTTCTGAAAGCAGAGCGGTACCGCGACATTCAGCGACAACTCGCAAACGAATTCGTTAACGACTGCACCATCGAGATGAACACACTAGACGTACAGAAACGTCCGCCTGAGACGCGCGTTTGTGAACGACTCTGCAACCTTTTCGAGAAAAACTACCGGAACTGTAAAATTGAAAAAAATATCAAATGAAATGCATTTGCATGCATCATCATTTTATTTTATTTTTAGTATTAGTAAATATAAATAATTATTATTATAAACTGTGGAAATTTCAACACGTGTTTGTGAGATACAGCCTGGTGATAGAGGGACGGACAGACAGTGAAGATGCAGTAATAGGGTCCCATTTTCACCCTCTCGTTACGGAGCCCTAAAAATGAAGTTTACATACGATTGATTGACTTTTTGAATGTTCTCGGTGACAAGCTGGATACTTATCAATTTATCATCATCATTGAGACATCTCCGAATTAGAAATGAGAAATTTAAAGCACCTAGTCATGAGTTTCGTGTCCTCTGCTTAAAATTACCCCATTTGGGAGTACAAACGTGATATGCCGATATGTGTATGTGAACTATTTTTTTTTTCAAAACAAAACCTTCGTTGTCTATACCTAACTCCTTGATATGGATAAATGTTGCAATTTGTGTTTTTATATTAATCACACGGTATTTCTTTAACTGCTTCTTTACAGAGATCCTATACAAGCTCTTCCAGTACCTATTCATACATACATACATACATACAATCACGCCTGTACCTATTCCCAAAGCAGCCAGAGCACACAAAACGCCACATAGACAAAACAAAACAATGACTATTTCATGTTTTGTAGCCACTTCTAGCATAATATTTTTTAGGTTTTGCGGTGGCAGGTACAATAGTAACAGGTTGCTAGCCTGTCGTCTAAAATATAACTTAACCTATGTCCTTAGTCGCCTCTTACGACATCCACGGAAGAAACGGAGAGGTGTTATTCTAAACCCGACACCACATGGAGTACCTATTAGATTTGTAAAAATTAGGAACCCACCATAGAACTTTGTCACAGTAAGTAACTGTAACAAAGATTTCCTTTGTTGGGCAACAGAATGTCACTGTGGCGTTTACTGTTAAAAGGTTCTATGGTGGTTCAGGAATATCATCTGTCATCATATCATCTCGCCTGTCATCATGTCCTTTCATTAAATGCTTGATAAGATAAGATGCGAAAGGCTAAAGAGGCTTACATATTTATTGATAACATTAAATGTCATAAAATTTAATCATTTCACGTAATTACCTATGTACAATCGAACCAACTGACTCCTGACCTGACCCACCGCAGAACGTTGTCACAATAAACGTAATAAAGATTTTCTTTGTCAAGCAATGCAATGTCACTATGACGTTCACTGTGAATAGGTTCTATTGTGGGTCAGGAATCAATTGGCTCGATCCTACTATGTCGCTTTGAACCTTTCAGTCGTGACGTATGGCTTTGCAAACTTGGGGTGAAAGCAACAAGGTTCATAAAATTACTTTTTAATTTTGTTGCTAATTGTACCAAATTAATTTTAATAAATGATACAAGGTCACTTCGACTTTACTCGACACTTACATTATCTTAGTCAAATGATCAACACTAACTAAAAGATAATTTCGCGATCTAACATCAAGTTTCCGTAGTGTAGCGGTTATCACGTGTGCTTCACACGCACAAGGCCCCCGATTCGATCCCGGGCGGAAACAGAGTAGCTTTTTGTATTTTATTATTACATCCTAAGTACGATTTTTAAAGCTGTTTCCATTTTAGTTTTTTTTTTCATTTTTTATGTTGGAACCAACGTCCTGAAAGCCTTAATTGATTTAACTTCAAAATTAAAATGATATACGGGATTAAAACATGTCCATTTCATGTTCCATTCTGGAAATGAAAGAAAGAACAAATGGAAACTCAATATTATACTCGTTTCTAGACAACACTTTAGTTACTAAAGTCCATTTCTAATTTCCACTAACTCGGGCCAGTGATTTCGAAACATTCATACAGGCCTACAGAATTACTATTGTCACCAAATCCCCGAATTTCATAAACGTAACCTAACTCTTGATCTAATTTCCAATTGACACCCAGCCCAATTACCTAACTCACTCGCTATCGCAATTGATATGAAAGACAACTTACTATCGTTCTTCTACGACAGGATTAATCTCTTAAATACGCAATCTGCTTAATTCCTCGTTCACACACATCATGCCTGTACCTACTATATTCCCAAGTCTAGTAGGCAGAGCGCACGAAATGTTAACCAAGCCATGAATGACTTTCACGTTTCACAGCCATTTCCTGTACAATGAAAGAGGTACAGTAGTGACAGATTGCTGGTCTGTCGTCTGAGCCTATTTCCTTAAGAGCCTCTTACGACAACTACCAAAAAACATACGTATCCTAATCCTAAATTCGACGCCACGCAGCCAAATTAAAAAACATTCCATGTTGGTTTAATCCACGGAATATATAACTAGCTGTTACGGTTCGTGAGATACAGCCTGGTGACAGACAGACAGACGGACAGACAGACAGCGAAGTCTCAGTAATAGGGTCCCGTTTTTACCCTTTGGGTACGGAACCCTAAAAACTGTCTTTTCTGTTCTGTGGTTTAATCCCATCAAAAGCAAAAATGTGAATTGAGAGCTAAGTTCAATACTTATTACGATTTTTATCTACATATGCCTGGGTTGTTGACATCAACGACAAAAGATTGTGAATTCGTTTTTGAGTTTTGTAAGGGCCAAAAGCCAAAAGTGACTCCAAATGGTTCGAGTAATATTACATACAGTAACTAGGTACCTACTACTCGCCATTTTTGTTACTTGAACTTGTTTTATCATACTACCGCGTATCTAAACATTGTTTTAAAAAGAACTCGATACCGATAGCGAAAGCGTTCAATCTAACGGTTAGACAATTAGCCCGCCGAAATAACGCAACGCATGCGTCGCTTTTGATCGGTAAAACAAAATGGCGGAACCAGTTGCAATTACATAAACGACACCGTTCCCACGAGGCATCGCGATATCGATGGCATAGCGATAGTATAAGCTAATTATATTATATCAATGTAAATAGAAAGACTGGTAGTAGGTAATTAGGTAGGTAGGTTTGGAAGTTGTATTAATAGGACGTGAAATAAAACTGAATACTCACGTCTGTATATCCAATTCGTGACCCATAATCAGGAGCAACGTGGATAAACGTGCACCGCAGCCGCTGTGGCGATAAATACGTGTATCCGATTTATTTCACTATGAGTGAGTCTCACGGTAGGTAGTCTACTCGTAAAAACGGGCGTGGAAACGTCGAGGTAATTAAAATCGTAAGTGAAGTCCCGCGTCTTAAAAAATATAAAGGCATGTCAAATACCATTTTGAACCTGCCTCAATGTATTTTTTTACAAAATGACAAAATAGCAATAAAATGGTACACTTTTAAGCATCCTTTAGACAAGGTGGATAGAAACTTATTTTTGACTGTAGGTACAGTCGAGTTCATAAATATGTGAGCAGACAAATGCCAAATATGTAAACTTTTACACCTTATTGTCAAAGTCATAAAGATGTACAGATATTTTTGAACCCTCAGTTTTGCTCATATATTAATGAACTCGACTGTACCTGTTATTCAAGTGACAAGTGGATCGAGTTTTAACGCAACTACGATTCTTCTAGTGTTGCAGATGACCATCCAGAGTCTTGTTACTATAGTCTGAGATCGAATTAGAGATCAAAAATGTGAACAAACATGTTGCCATTGCTTTATTGTTATGAATCAAAAAACTAAAAGTAGTTAAAAAATTAATAAAATTATATCAATTAGTAATAAAAAAGGTTTTTTATTGGCATTAAAGGCTTTCATATTGACAGTTGTTTGTTCACATTTTTGATCTCTAATTCGATCTCAGACTATATCAATCTAGATTTTGCTCTTTTCACACTTACACCGATAAGTTTTACTTACCTAAGTATACTTTAGGCGACAGGCTAGCAACCTGTCACTATTGTACTACCCCTTCCATCTGTTTTTAACCTTTTGACCGCCAAAGACGCCATATCACGTCATCGCAAGTCGGTGCCCGTGACGCCACGACGTGAAATGGTGCGTCGAAGTTATTGCGAAAGAACTGAAATATAAAACGCTGCAACATTTTTTCTAGGTTTACTTTATTTATAGGTAGTGTAAGTTATTTTATACCTAATTTGAATAAAATAATACAGCACCATTCGAAAAAAAACAAGCATTATCTAAGAGCCGACTCACGTCTTTGGCGTTAGGAGCACAGCGTTTCACTTCGCGCCTTGGCGGTCAAAAGGTTAAACCGGAAATCTGCTAGAAGTGGCTGCGAAACGTGAAAGAGTCATAATCATGCTTTTGTCGAGGTCATAATAATATGTCGTGTGCTCTGCCTACCCCACTTGGGAACATAGGCGTGATTGTATGTAAGTAGGAACACAGCTATCTGCTACAGAAATATATATGGAAATTGCTATCTCATTTTATCTTATACAATCTGCGTCCTTAGTAACTTAAGTAAAACTTACAAGCTTGCCTAACATAAGACAATAATAAATAGAACACCTGACGCCAACCACTTTTTATACGCACTTAACTAATTGCTATACAAAGTAAGACAAAAAGTAATCTAAAGTTAACTCTGAGTTAAATCCAGACAAATTAACCGCGGTTCCAAAGCCTAACTCGGCAGAACAAACAATACTGATCTTGCTAATTCTCAGTAATTCCTTTTGTATTCGTTTTTACTAAATCCCTACTACAAACTTAATACCTAGCTCTTAATTCCTAACTACTTTATAAATCTAGGCTCTGAGAAAACCTATGTTACCAAGGTATTTTCTGATCTATAAGGCAATAGTGAACCTTGTGTTCAGTGGAGTAAGGAAAAACGGGCCGCATTAGAGAAAGGTCTCTGGGCGACATTATGGTTAGAAGTAGAGTAGGTTTTTGATACGGTTAGAAAAAAAAAATGTTACATTTACTCCTATAATTATGACCCCATGTTTGGTTTAGGGAAAAAACTTTGCATTTCTTCCGTGGTTGTCGTAAAAAGGCGACGAAAGTGATAGATAGATATTTTATGTATAGTGGGACAAGCTAGTAAAACCTAAAATATATGTTTTTGCCCAAAACATACTTAAACATATTTACTGTCGCCTCTTACGACATCCGCGGAAGAAATGGACAGGTGTATTTGAAAACCCGACACCACACAGGAATAAAAAATATTTCTTTGTAATTATTTTTTCTATACGGTATCGTGTTCGTGTCGTCATGTCGTTTCCGTGGATAACCCAAGAGTCAGCTAAGGAAATATGTTTAGGTATGCTTTAGGCGACAAGCTAGCAACTGTCAAAATTATGACAGTTAAAACCTAGAAACTAGGCTAAAATACATACAAACATACATACAATCACGCCTGTATTCCCAAACGGGGTAGGCAGAACACACAAAACGCTACATAGACAAAATCATGACTATTTCACATTTTGTGGCCACTTCTAGCATACATATATTTCTCATTTCTCAGGTTTTAAGGCGGCAGGTACAATAGTGACAGGTTGCTAGCCTGTCGCCTAAATGTACCTTAACCTATGTCCTTAGTCGCCTTTTACGACATCCACGGAAGAAATGTGGTGTTATTCTAAACCCGACACCACACGGGTATGTATTAATACGTAGGTATTTATATTTTATAAATGTATCAATAACTTTTTTGCCAACGCTACTCTCTTACGAGTCGTATGTGATCCGAACGTGTTACGCAACGGTGGAAAGTTGCCGCCTTATCTGCCGACCCTACCTTATCGCAAGGATAACTGAGTATGTCAATCTGTCACGCGAATACTTCAATTACTAGAGCAATTAGGCATCTTAGAAAATGTACAATAAGATGTATAATTACATACGTAGGTCGCTATTTATAGTTAATGCTGTGTCCCTACGCACGCAAGCTGCAGACTACATAGAGCCTTGAAATTGCGGTCTTCCATACATCACACCTGTATTCGCAAACAGGGTTGGCAGAGCACATGGAATGTGACACAGACAAAACCATGACCATTTCACACTTCGTTGTCGCGGTGTGACATTTTTAAACTTAAGTTAAACTACGAAGGCCAAGGAGCGCTGTCAGTGCGTCCCTTAGTGTGTCGTAGCCTTATGTCGTCAATGTAGGGTGTTTTCGGCGATCGACATGTTTCGAGCCAATCCGTGAGCCATCATCTGGAGCTACGCAGCATGGCGGCGGATAGACGCGATTCATTCCGCCGCTGCCGTTGCGCGTTGTCCCAGACGATGGGTCACGTAGTGACCCGAAAAATGTCGAGCTAACCTCCGGTTTCATCCAAAGCTCCGTTAAATCCGTTTTATTTCAATATAAGTAACCTGAAAACTCTCAACTTAAGAGGATAGGAGTCGTACCACTGCTCCATACAAACGTAGTCCTCTGTTTTCTCCGTGAATAATGACATTAGAGCAAAAAAAAATTGACATTATATTTGTATCAGTTGTGGCAGTTGTGGCTATGCCCCTACGATTTGCTTTTATCGATATCCTTACTTAATATTATAAATTGGAAAGTGAGTTTGTTTGTTTGTTCCGCTTTCACGCCGTAACTACTGAACCGATTGCTTTGAAATTTTGCAGACGTAAAGATAGAAGTCCGGATTAAATAATAGGGTACATTTTATCCCGGAAAAAATTGATGTCTCCGAGGGAATGTTCGCTTTATACCGCAATATAACCAAATTCCACGCGGGCGAAGCCGCGGGCGGAAAGCTAGTTCTAAATAAAAAAAAAATAAAAAAAAAAATAAAAAAAAAATCGGAGAAAACTGGGGACTACGTTTGTATGGAGAAGTGGCGCGACTCCTATCCTCTTAAAACCTAAAAGTATGCTAGAAGTTACTGCGGAACGTGTAAAAGTGCATTTTTAAGTACTTACTTTAAGCGTTTCGTGTGCTCAGTCTACCCCTTTAGGGCATACAGGCGTGATGTACAACTTCTAACTAATTTACCGAACTATGTAAGTATTTGAAATAGTACTCATCTACTTACGACACAAAAACTGAATCTTAACGGTACGCATAAATGACCTCTGCCTACAAAAACGACGCCTTCCAGTCAATCGTAGCCCCAAGGTGAGGGTCCCCAGAAAAACCAAATGACATTCGCAGCCGACGGCATCAGCTGTTTTGCGTATCTTCACTTTCCGTGTGGTGTCGGGTTTGGAATCACCTCTTCATTTCTTCCGTGGATATCGTAAGAGGCGACTGAGGAATTAAGTTAGGGTAAATTACTAAACGTGGCACTGGATTTTTGAATTCACGTGCTCTGCCTACCCCTCTTGGGAATACAGGCGTGAGAATATGTATGTATGTATGTAAATTTAAGGTGACAGGCTAGCAACTATATTCCCAAATAGGGTAGGCAGGGCTCACGAAACGCTACGTAGACAAAACTAAAACTGTTTCACGTTTCGTAGCCACTTCTAGCAAATTTTTGGTTTAAAGTTAAGAGGCATCCCGTGTGGTGCCGGGTTAGAATAGCACCTCCCCCTTTCTTCCCGTGGGTGTCGTAAGAGTCGACTCTGGGAAAGGGTTAGTGCATTGTAGTCGATGGGCTAGCAACCTGTCACTACAATATCAC
The DNA here is from genome assembly GCA_005406045.1 of Adoxophyes honmai. Taxonomy (NCBI): domain Eukaryota; kingdom Metazoa; phylum Arthropoda; class Insecta; order Lepidoptera; family Tortricidae; genus Adoxophyes; species Adoxophyes honmai. Next base: position 269,386 of record BHDV01013122.1, read on the forward strand.
GTTTAACCATCTGGTAAGCCTGAAATTGCTAAACGTGGCACTAGATTTTCGAATTCATGTGCTCTGCTTACCCCTCTTGGAAATACAGGCGTGAGAATATGTATCTATGTATATATGTAGTTAAGAGGCGCAACATTGATAGAATGTTAACCTCGCCTACTTACCTTAACATCTTTCCGTTAGTCTCCTCTTACAACAGAAGAAGAAATGGTGGAAAATAACACCTGTTATTCTATACCTGACACTACATGGTTTTTTATTGGAATAAGTATGTAAAACATCAAAGCCACACATAGATAATAGCAGTCGTCGTAGGTATTATATTTTATCAATAAAATATTATAATTATCAATTTAATGTACCTACCTAGTTACCGACGACTACCAGCACTGCGTCTAAAACTCATATATTTTTTTAATAGCCTGTTAATGTATCCCACTGCCGGGCAAAGGCCTCTCCTATTAACCTTTACAACTATCGGTCTTGTGCGATGTCGGTTCAAAAACATTTATTGTCTAAAGAAATTACAAAATAATTTCACTTGCAAGACAATTTTGTATATTTAAAGGTTTTTTTTATCAGTACCATTTTCTCAATAAAATAACAATACAATACAATTTTCTATATCAGGCCAGTCCTCCGCGTACGAGTCCCAATTCATCCCACCATCTCCTCGGCCTGCCTCGACGTCGCTTTTTCCGGCACCCACCAAGTGGCTGTATGCGCCCATCACTGGACCATTTACCCCATAAAACAAGCACACTTTTGTCTCATAAAAGCCTTCTTCTTATTGACCTTTAGCCTAAAACAATGGCAAAAAGCACGCATTGCCTTTCGGTGCAGCGAGTGACCCCGCAGTTGTGTTCGGTGCGGCGTGGTGAGCGCGCGAGTTGTTACGAGCGGCGAACTTTTGTACGATAGTCGATAGTTTTCTGTGCATTGAACGAGATAAGGGTGAGTGTTTTTTGTGTGCTTTTTTTTGTTTTATATAATTTGTGTGTTGATTTTATGTTCGTGAGAGAGGGTGGCCCAATTTGGCGTGTTGAATTTTGATAGAATAATTTTAAACAAAAAAAAACCGACTTCAAATCTATACTAATATAATAAAGCTGAAGAGTTTGTTTGTTTGTTTGAACGC